>SMGT01000509.1:92455-118571 GCA_004794575.1 Lanistes nyassanus | reverse complement strand
CCCCCCCCGCTCTTTGAAACAATTAAACGGCAAAGACCGTGACACTGAACCCAGGTGCCAACACAGGTTGCGCAACCCCTCCCTGTCCTAACTACGTGCATCTACACCTTGTCTGATGCATTCTATTTATTCACTTCTAACTTCGTTAATTTTTTCTGTATTTACTGCATGAACGTCTGCGTTTACGCGAAGGAAACGCACAAATGCTGTGGTTGGGTGTCGATCGGCATCTAAGTTTTTGTGTACAAGTTGACATTTCTGAGAGGTAAACGTAAAATTCGGTAGTTACGAATATGATATGCACGCCTTTACTTTTTGCGTAGATGCATATTTTCCAGTAATTGTACAAACAGAATCAGACTTACGCAGAACGCTTTTTAAAAAGCTTTCTTGGAAAGCGGGAAGTTTCCCTCATTTAGTATTTGTGATCCCAAACACGTTTGACTACCGTGTCTTTTGTCTGCTTTTCAAAGTTCTCAGAAGAGAGAAACGATGAGTGGAGAGGAAAATGTTAATAAGGAGAGGTAATCATGTTTATGAGATTTTCGTTTGTGACCCTGAGGTCACCTCTTCCCCCTCCCAGCCACCCGAGTGCCTGTAGTTTTCCCCAAGGCCCCCAGCTCCCCTCCCCTCCCCACCTCCCTCACATACCCGCAAATCCCCCACCGCCACCCGTAACCCGTCTTGACGTGGCTGAAAAATTACGACTTGGTTTCCATCCGACAGTCTTTCTAGTGACAAGGTGCGCTGAAGACGCAATTTCATTACGGGTACTCGGCGGCACCTGGGGACTGCCGTACCTGGGGGCAGAGTATAAAAGACAGTTCATCCGCCGCGCACTGTAACCTGACCTCGACTGCATGACACCTATGACTGCCTGTGTACGAGACGTAGGATTTTTTGGGTGGGGGTGGGGACTGGGGGTGGGGCTGATGGAAGCTGGGTAGGAGGGGTTTGTTTTTTGGTGCCGATGGGTACTTCCTTTGTAGACTGAAGAGAAATACCTCTCAGCCGACTCGATGTCTACCTGTGGCCTGCTTGCAAGCTGACGGTCTTCTATCCAATGGTCTCAAACTGCTCCAAACAGTGCTGTCACATACAGCTATTCCCAGCAGACGATCCTTTGGCACGCTGTTACAGGCAATACAGCGTGTTTGCTTCTAGGAAAGCCTAGTATGACACATTCTGAATAAGTGTCATTTTAGCCATTTCCGTGCGAACGTGCATTCTAGTTTGTCAGGAGTATATATATATATATAGCCGCTTAAGAAATGCCTGTAGAGTAAAAATCCAGGAATTCTGTGCATCGTTCGATCGACACCCCACTAATGAGAGAAGGTGGAGAAAAGGGAGGAAATGCAGGTAGTCGGACGTTGGACACAGTAACGAATGATGATGAAAGGGCAACAGCTCGCGGTTTTATGACGTGCGAGATCATTTGCAGTATCAGGATTGTTCTAGAAACCCTTGGGCTAGATAATGTACGCTTTTCAGTTAGCTGTAACTGCTTCTTCCCTACACCTTCCCATACCTTACCCCGCACGAAAAACCCCATTTAGTTTCCACTGTCTTTATTGTAAATGTCACTGACGCTTGGCTTTGAAAGAAACGCCGAGTACCTGAGTAAACCACGGCCGTAAAAGTCCAAGTGTTGTGCGTTGGGTATTGTTGAGGAGGACACGCGGGCGGAGAGAGAAGTCTAGATTTAATTATCTTTGGCAAACTTATGTGGCAGTGCCACGTTTTCATGGCTACAATGGGGTGACGCTGTCATCATTCACCGTGTCATTAACCACCGAGTTTAATGCGCTGCCTCATCCAGACAAAGTTTTTGCCGTATGAGTATGGTTATCAAGTTTCTACTGATTTTAGCGAAGCAGGAGAATGTAAAAAAAGTAAATAATAATAATAAAGCAAACCTTCTGTAGCTTAAGAAAGTATTCAGCAGAAGGAGGGTGTGGATGGAATGGGAGGTGACAGTCATTTTGGCTCAAGAAGATTGGAGGTGGCGGGGTAGTGGGTGGGGGAGGAAGGGGAAAAAAGGTGGGAGAAGGAGCAATGAAATAATGGCCAATAAGAGAGGTCGAGAGTAGAGGGGAACGACAGTCGTGGCGGCTGTAAGGCTTTTTAAATAAATGTTACACTTCCGAAACACATCAGACGCTTCTGCTGAACAGAAAACGTCTTGAATGAACAGTATTGCTCGTCTTAAACTACAAAACAGTTCTTTGCAAACTGGACTATTTGCCGAGAAATAGTGCGTCTGCGCGAACAGCACCCATCTTGCGAAAAGATTTCGCTGCAGCTGACTTCAGTGATCGTTCTCTCTAAAACCTACACCCCACGGGCAGCTCAAAGCGAAGTGTCACAAGTTCTTCACCACCAAAAAAACAAAAAAAAACCCAACAACAAACAAACACAAAAAAACAAGCGAAAATATATATCAAGCTCCTTATTGTTTGATCTGTAGATGTCAGATACTATCGAATTTGCAAATCAGAAACAAAATAAATTACAAATCTAGTAAATTCAATTCAAGTTAAAAAGATTTCCGTATTAGTCGCTTGGAGGGTAACATGAAGCAGTCTGTCATTTAATATGGAACAAAACTGAAAGTATTTATCCAGATGATGACTCGCATAAAAGTAGAAAAAGAATTAAAATTATTAGCACTATTTCTATTAACAATTCGTTAAAATTTACGTCTTTCCTGACGTAAAGGTGGATTTGGATGTGAAGAGATGGATGTGATAAAGGTGTAGGGGAACGGGGGATAATTAAGGATACTTCAGACAAAACTCACTGACATTCATTGATTTAGGCTTATAATGATCCACGTTCCAGTAAGCTTACAGGTTTCAGATGTACAGTTTATCTGTGTCCAATTTTAGCAGATCTGCTATTGAATCATGTCTTGTTATGAGCGATCCCCACATAAAAGCAATACCAGGTTGCATATTCTCCAATGTTGCAGTGCATGTAGGGCATACTCGTCTTTTGCACTCCGTCGTGTGTGAAAGACATTTGCAATTTCAGTTTGCCCTTTTTCCACTTGGGTTCATTGGATTTGTGATTAGTTGGGAGGGAGGGGGAGATAGAGAAAGGGGAGAGAGAGAGGGGGGAGAGAGAGAGAAGGGAAAAAGAGAGATATCTGATGAATACGCTAGAGACAAAAATGACCTGTGGGAACAAGTGAATACTATGCGACTAAGCTGTCGCGCTGTCCCACCTTTGCAGCCTTCGTGTGTTCCAACACATACCGAGTTGCGCTTTAGTTCTTGGTGTCGCTAAGCAAGCACCATTGGAATTGCAAGTCAGCATTCATAAACCTTTCAAATACCAGTTTCAAATACCAGTTTTCCGTATCAAGCTTTATTTAATGCCAACTTAAAGATTTATGGAGCAGCCACATTTGTGGACTCAACCAATAAACAAGAAGACAAAATGAAACAAATGCTTACCGCTTCTTCATGCCCCACCCCCTTTCTCTCGGTGTTTGTACTCAAGGGATATCACTAGAATTTACGGAAAATTCACTACAAGAGGGAACCCCGAATCTTACCGAAGGTTGAGATGATGACTATGAACAGACATGGAATTGCTGCGGGTCTCTTGCTAGAGCTACCATTTCGTGGAAAAAAACACAACTCAAACTATGCAAGAAAAACGTTTATTACTAAATTGACAACTTAAACCACAAGTACGTTTCTAGCCAGACTAGCGAGCATCAAAGTTTTGATGCGTGCGTCTAGTCTAGTGGTGCTGTTTTCCTATACAGCTGAGCAAAACTAGAACATGCTTTGAAACAGAAACCAGGCGGCAACCATTTGGGAAACCCATCTGCCAAACAGGCAGTCGGGTATTTCACGCAGCAAACAAGAAAATCGGCCTCTTTCGGGATTTTTTGTTTTGGATCACAGGCGTGTTTGTCAAACATCTTCACAACTGCCTGAAAATGTGCGCATGATAATATATGCGTTTCTTGTGCGTAACGGCACATTTGCAGCCAGTGTACGCTTGGCATTTGTACACAGTAACATAGTGAAAGAGATGAGGAAATAGTTCGGTGGCCCCAGGCCACTAGAAATCTTGGCTGGCCATTAAAAATCATAAACCACTAGCGGATCGGGCTACTGTCTTGTGTGTCCAATTACGTGAGCATTCCAAAAAAGACAAAAACAACCTGGGCCAGTAGAAGTTTCAGTGGGTTAGTGAATTGCACCAACATTTTGGACCTTCGTCATTCCTGTATACTGCTTCCTCTGCAGGAGCGCACATTTCCAAGCAGTGTACATCTTGTACAATCCACGGTCTTGCTACCTGCCGTTAAACGTTAACAAGTATCCTCTGCTCAGTGAACCTGGAGTCTTGACTACAGCTCGGCGAGCCGTCCTTTAAGCGTGCCCTTGCCAGTCGGGCGGACGTTAGAATCCCGAAATTGTAGGAAAACGTGGCCCTAGATTAGACGGGGGCTATGCACGTAAATCCCGTATCGGCAGCGACAATGAAAAGGATTATCGTATACCATCAGCGGCCAAGCCTCCATCTTTCGGGTGAAGAAAATAGTCCTTTTGTCGGGACACTTAGGCGGACGAGGCAGAGAACGCCAGGATTTTATGGTAGGTCATGGAGGGGAGGGGGCAGGGAGAGAGATAGAAAGAGGGAAAGAGAGAGAAGGTGGGGAGGTAGGGAGAGGGGAGAAAGAGGAGGGCAATCTTTATGGGCAGGAGGACCGCTTCATTGTAGGGTACAGGCCGGACTGCCTGCGTTCCTGGGGCTAACGGCAGGGAGCACGCAACGCGTCCTGTGTGGGCCTGGCCCCTTAGTCAGCAAGCTTTTCTTTTTATGTCTCTCAGACGACCCAGGTGAAGAATTAGTAAGTAGGTACCACTAGGTTTGTCCTTGACTCCCTCTTAGTCATTCTCTTTTCGCACTGTGTGTGTGTTCATCGTTTGCTTGCCTGTATGGCTACGATCTAACTTATCAGTCTTCCCCACCATCTGTTAGGCTCGATCCAGACTTTAGGATTGCACGTGTTTACTTATATCTTACAGGCACTGCAACTCTCATATCCTAACGTCCAAACTGTTGTCACTGATGTATGCACTGACCGAGCACTGTGAACCTACAGACTTCGTTCTTGGGAATTGCTTCTTTCCATTTTGTAACTTTTTCATGACTCATTTTCATTACCCTTCGAGTACCCCAGCCCCTCTCCTAACCCTGATTTCTGAATACAGACGTTTGATGGGTACGTCCGAACCGTTTTTCATCGTTAGGTGCTGCACAGGTTTTCATCAGCTTACTTTTTCTAAGGTTCACACACAGCAGAATCGGCTATGTCCTTCCAACTTGGTACCTTTGAAGCCCTACTCCTGATCTAGTAAACAATATGGGCTAAAGATGGAAACATACTTTTATGCCATCTTGTAATGACAATATAATCCTACTCTGAACCTCGCCAGCCTCTTCCGTGAAACAGAAGAGATCCCATGTGCTGGTAGAGTTATTCAAATAAAAAGAAAAAAATATATATTATACATATATCCCAAATATGTCACAACAGCCTTTTCTGGAGCAAACACTACTGTGTAGCTTTTAGGTGCGTCATGAAACCTCGCCTACTGAGAAGGTGTGTATCAACCCAGTTTCTGCGATTGGATAGCCGAGTTTGTCGGAAAGTGTGAATGCCCCCTAACAGCCCCATGGCAGTCACATCCCAAGTCTTAATAACAAAGGGAAGAAAAAAATTACGCTGACCTATAACTTCTATTTCAATGTTAAGCTACAAATAAGTAATATAGATGATGCAAGTTCAAAGTCCTGCCTAACACGACTATCTGCGTGAACCCAATTAACGCAGACCCAGTCCGCTAGCGGCTGTGCAGCACAAGTTCTTGCTGCTGGCGACCATCGCCCGATGTTGTACGCGATGACTCTGCGTGACGTTCAGCCGTTACCCACAGCTTTGCACATCCACCAGTCCACAGACCCACTGCTTAGAAGCACGCAATTTTCTCGGCGTCTTTTCTTTAACAGTACGCGTACTTTATATATGCGAGATATACGCGTACTTTGCGCCAAAGTCGCCATTTATGCGAGATATACGCGCGATTCGTCTGTGCACAAACCTATTTTTGCAAAGTGATGTCATGATAATGTGCGTTGTGGAGACGATAACGGTGACAACGAAGATGATAATAATAACGATGATTTTGTTGTCTGACAGATGGGAACGTGTCGGAGACCACAGTGCTACGGACACACAGCTCACGGCCAGCATCCTCCAGACGCAGACCAGCATTGGGCAGCCCCCACCGTCAGGCGTGACGCTCGCGACTAGCAAGGCCATAGCCAGCAAGCCGGCCAGAACCGATCAGCTTCTGAAGCAAAAGCGATGACAACTGTCCCTCGAAGAAAATGAACGACTGGGAGGTTGGGGGGTGGGATTTTATCATCTAGCCCATGGATAGGTCACACGTCTTGGAGGACACGTATCTTCAACTCTTCTGGGACCAAGGGTCTTGTTGTTGCAGACACGGCATTTATGTCGAAAAGTCTTTAGCTGACCGAGTGTCGACAAGTCTCTATTGTCTAGGGGAACGCTGGAAATTTGTAGGGCACTTCGGAGAAGTGATTTCCCAACCACTGACTGAACATTAGTTTTGATATTGTTGGGGACGATGTGCGTTGATCAAACACATTAAAGACCCAGTTTCTTGAATCAAAACAAAATTTTGTTTTCACACACACAATCTCATACAAACCGCGCGCGCGGTGAAATTCATGCTTTCTAGCGTCACAACAAAAACACAATGCAAGAAGTGGCGTGTCTTTCTGCTCGTTTATCTGTCTTTGTATTGAAATTGGATAGGCAACATAATGCAGCGGCAAAAGGTTTTATGCACACACTCTAGCTCGCGTGCGTTCAAGCACGAATGCACGCGCAGTCAAGACGGGTACAGCCTCAAATTTCGAGATGCCGCATGCGTGCCTATGTGGCTATGTTCTAGTTTACCTGTCTTCCCCGCCTTCTGTTAGGCTCGATCCAGACTGTAGATCTGCATGCAGGTCTGTGTGTATAGCTTACAAGCACTAGGACGGGGCGCTGTGATTGCAATATCTTTGCTCTGAATGTCGCTCTACACAGCAAACCCCCGACCTGCTGTAACAAACGCCGACACGAACCTGTGCTGGGATCATCGGTGAGCCCACCTGCAACAATGCTAAAGATCGTTACTCACCATTGGGCAGGTGACAGCATTCCAAGCTGTAGGTCAAAGGAAGAGCCAGAGGGCGCACCTCTGTCGTTTTGGAGGATTTCCAGTTTGAGCTAAAAATGTTTCCTTAACCTTGACGTTGTTATGGGCATACAACATTTAAATAAGATGTTTCTCTTGATGTTTCAGGATATGCCATTTACTTGACGAGACTGTGTATGTATAAGCTATCTGTGATAATGTATCTGAACAAATCTGAGAAAGCAAGACAGAGATGGGGAACACAGTGGAAGTGGGGTGGTCCCAGTCCTCTACAAAATATCGCAGGGCTATTGGGAAAAAGTCACTAGCGCGTCGGACTGCGGATTTTTTTCTACCCTGCTGCTGTAGTCTAGTGTATAATAAAAAGACCTGTGTTAGCGGGAACTTCTGGGGGCTAGGGAATTTTAAAAACCAGCAGTACGTTGGTTAGTGAAACATGTTAACATCCTCACCCCTCCAACAGGGCCTTTACCTGGATTAGAAAAACACGAATGTTTGATGCATTTTTCCATTTGGTCGTTCCTTTTTTAATATCACTCTGCAGTGAGCGCTAGTCTGGTTATAATATTAGCACCACAGCGTCTGTAGTCGTCGGCGGGATGAAACCGTTTGACAATGGCCGTTAGTTATTTCTGTTACCAGGATGCAGGGGAGTTAATTCCGTCCATGTTTAAGTATCACTTCCGGGTCTTCCTTCCGCTTCTCCCTCTTTCCCTATGTGCTTGGGGGCTTGCGGACAGAATTGATTAACAAAACTTTTTACGAGCATATTTATTACGTCATAATATTCGCCGAGCTGTGGCTCCGGCGTAAACGCCGCTGTGTTTGTGTGATGATACGAGCCGTGGAAAAGTAAAAAGATAAATATGGAAGGCTTATGTCAGAAACACGCACACACTGATGCTCGTGCTTTATGGAAAAACTTCATTTTTTGAATGACTTCTTTAACTCTTAATACGCTATGAAGAAAATAATAATGTTATCTACCAATAACTCCGTCTTGTGTGACTGATTTTGCACAGGAATCTTCAATTCCATATAACACCACGCAGACATGAGGTTGCATTTCTGGTTTTTGTTTATGATCTTAAACTAGTGTGGCGATCTTGATTATGAGATCCTGATGATTAATAATTATATGGTGAGGGGGGGCGGAGTAAGTGAGAGAGGAGAGGGGATGGGTGGAGAAGGCATAACACACACACACACATGGCCCTGGATAGCTATGCGGGTAGACCAGACGCGTGCACGCAAACACACTGGAGAGAGAGAGAACTCCACCGGCCTGATTTGTGTTCTTTTTGCAGTCCATGGCACAGGTGATAGAACAGAATTTTTGAGCGACTACAGGTATAGCTTTAGGTGGATTAGTCGTGTCGCTCACAGTTGGCACAGAGAACACGCGTGACAGGTTGCCCATAATAAAAGACCTGCGCTAGTCACGGTGGCGTGAGCATGAACTGGGGCTTGTTCGCCTGTCCTACTGTTTACAGGATCCAGCAACAGCTGCAACCAAACCGCCACCAGCCCTGGCCACGGCTTTATCTCTCTATTCGGAGAATGCTTTCCTTAGGCTCGAGATCCTAAGCGAATACAGTCATTTCATTCCTCCTTCACCCTAAATGGGGTATGAAGACAAGACATAAGCAACAGTACAAAAAGCAAAAGAAAAGTGAGCAGAAGTTCACTAGCATAAACGAATTAACAGCCTGTCTTAATGCACTCATAAAAGTTATAAACATAGCGAATAGAAACAATACTTGTATCATTCTGTAGCCAGCGCACAGCATAGGTTATCCATTTCCACGAATATCTTTGAGTAGCAGTTTAATAAATCATGATAGATTTGTAAGTAGTGGTTTGCTCCCTGTTGAGAGAGGCGATGAAATTTATAAGCATTAGGACGATTTCTGCAGAAATGAGGTAACTATTTGTTTCGATCAACCTTAAATTTATTGCAGCAAAATAAATAATGATGCTCATTGCTGATGTCATTACTATCGCAGAGATGGCAGGTTCTTTCTTCTCTAGGTATTTTCTGTATTCTGTCTGAAGTCGGGTCGCATGGGCATTCTTATCACCTGTCCATACGTAAAGTTGCCCGTAAAACACACAGGGGGAACGAGCCTATGATTACTTTTACGACGGGAAAGGTGGATAAGAACGCCCATGCGACCTAACCCACGTCATCTTCGCTCCATGACCCAGCAACGACTTCGCTGTATAATGTGAACAGGTCTACAGTCATGTCACGCTCTAGCGCGCTGAAGCGAAATGTGCATCCGAGGAGTTTAAACGGCCAGCCGCATAAAAAAAAAAAAAGCCTTCCAGCCGACCGCTTTCGTCGACGTCGCGTTGGGCACCGCGAAGGGGTGAAGGTGACTTGTTGCTGAACTAACCGACAGGTCATTGTTCACATGTCCCACTCTAAGCTGGCAGGAGAGAAAAACAGTTTGAAGCCGACAAAACACCGAAACTCTGGTTAATTCCTTGCCCCGAGACTGGGTGGCGGGTACTACAGGCGTCTTCATCGTCTTCCGCCACCTGCTTCGGAGGGAGGGAGAGAAATAATTGACAGGGAGAGAGAAGCAGAGGTATGCCGCCAGCTGATCACTGTTCTCATGCACACAACGACCATCGACCGAGAATTAAAGATAGTGTTAGACAGTTCGTGCCGACTCCCTGCCTTCCCTCACTACCCCATATTTGTGTTTTGTTTGACCGCACTGCCACGGTGCTTGCGCCTCACCTAGTTTCTTTTAGTAATCACCTTACCGTTCGGCATATATATATATATACGTTCATGGTGACGCACGTGTCATTTGCAGAAACAATACAAGTTTGCATATACTAAATGGCGAAAACCCGCCCTGTCACACAGTCAAGTTACCAACGCACTACGGACTGCACGTACAGTAACTACGTAAAAATAAAAGAAGTTTTTTTAAAATCCAAAAACAAACAAACAAAAATCGGTTTATTATACGCTGTTTTCCTGAAATATACAAAGAACACACTGCATATTTATTTCTAAGATAGGACTTTCATTTTCATAATTAAAATATATTTGCTGATGATACCATGCAGGCAATATGTGCTTTTTTAGCGGATGTGAGTCGTGTGCAGGTAGAACATAAATGCTGGTGATGTGAGCTTAGCACTAGAACGATTCGTATGTAGAATACGTTATCATCCTTCCACCGGAAAGAAAGAAATGAGAAACGTGGGACAAAAATGTGTAGCATAGGGTACAGCATAGCCCAATACAGATAGAGGCCTACCATGGATATAGTAAGGACGCAGTTTTAAGTAAAAGAGAAAAACATCAAAAGATCATATGAGTCGTGCTGAGCTGCACTTATCCAACAAAACAGTCTACTTTCAAAATAGCTAAAATTTAAAAATTACTTTTCCAAGTAGGGTTAATACAATTCTTTTTTACTCCACAGCTAAATTGGCGGTACAACAACACTTACTGTCATGTATTTTACACAAAAAATTCAAAGACTCTTTCTGTGTGTGCGCGTGAGCTTGCGCGAGAATTGCGTTGAAACCAAAAGATATGTAGCTGTAGTAATTTAATTCAGTATAGCTCGCAACTATTGGACGAGGTTCAGTTTAACCAGACTACGCAACAGATTACATGATCACATATTTCTTCATTTCAGTATCTGTAACACCCCACGCTATAATCTTGCTTCATACCTCTGTCTTAAGCGCTTTCGTGTAATTATCGCTACCCTGTGAGAACACCGTCTTATACAACGTTGCCGCGCTCTTTGCTAAGATATTGCATAATAATTAATATTGTAAGTTTGGATGTTGACGAGGTCCTCGATCAACACCAGCTACAAATAAAAGGTTCTTGTTTCTTAAAAGGATCGGGTCTTGTTGTTATTTTTTAAAGTACTTATGTTTCTATACCAAGCAGTTACGGCATAAAGTGAAAATAGACACGCTGTGGATACAGGTGGCTGTAATTTACTGCCCGTAAACACACCCGTCGAATGACTCCTCTATACCCGCTGCGAGCGTAGCAGACGAATCATTAACCCCAAATAGTTCTCATGCAATACATCTGTACACCTCATTTGTCATCACAAAGGTGAAATAGTTTAACGGTAACTTACTCTCTGGAGAGGAAGTTACATTGGGATTACTGAAAAAGATGTGTATTCCACTCTACACAGTGTAGTAACTGACGCGCATGAATATTAGTACCCATGATGCACCTGATCGCTGAATGGCGAACATTTTGGAAAGAGTTTGACAGCTGACATTCGCACCGAAGTTGTGTTTCGACTCGCAGAAACACGTATAAGTTGAGAAGAGAAAAATTTAAATGTCTGAGGACCAGATAAATGTTTTTACTGAAGTTCCTGCGTTTGCAAGGACCTGATTGACCCTTTCAGGGACCGTAAGTCCACGTGTAGTAAGCTGTTTTGATTCAACATGGCTACAGCACAGTATCGTAGAGTCAGAGTGTAGTGCTTGCTCGCGGCAGCAACAGTTGGACTGGCAGCGTCTGGCAGGAGTAACCTCAGCCGCCAAGGAGAATCGGATACCTCTCGAGGAAAACCAGATCCAGTCGAGGAGGGGAAAAAGTAAAAGGTACAGTCCTTCTGATGTTTTGTGATAGTTCAATTGTGGGTTTTGAAAACTAGACCAGGGTACTCCCCCGCAGTGTTGCAGTCTTGGAGTTAACTCTGTTGTGTTATTCGATGCCATGTCAGCTCGGCTTTCGGGGTGAAGACGCACGTTTAAACCTCAGCCGGCGGCGTGTATGTTAGGTAAAGAGAGAAGGAGCTTGGCATCACTGATACAGATAGCACTAGGCCGTAGGCGAACGCAAGCAATCGCGCATGATACAAATGCTTCTTTTGCTTGTGCCCCTTTATTTTTGTGTTGTGTTTTCTTCCTACAGGTTTAATTAGAGGCTTGAATTTTGTTGAAGTGCAGGGGTCATCAGAATGTGTTTATGAGAAAGGATAAACGTTATGCATTGTTCTTTTAATCCACTTTAAAAGTCGTTGACTTACCTGCAGTCATCATTTCCTGTTCAATGTTTACAAGTCAGATCAGGCAACCTGATACAAGTAATAGTTTTTTTTACTCTTTCATACATAACTTGTTTAAATCTAATTAGGCCTTATATGCAACTTGTATTTTAAGTGAACAAAGCAAGGATTTGAGAGCATAAACTAAAAATGAAAAATTGTATGTGCTGGATTTATGGTGAAAACTGAAGTAAAGACATTAGAAAATGATCATTGTACACTGAAAAGATGTTACAAATTCCTTCTACACAGTGAAATGCATAGAACTGACTCATCATTGATGACACTGACCTGGCCTAGCATCAGAGGAGAGAATGACAGAATGACAGTCATTTAGGGGAATGCTGGCTTCTTAATCTTTTTGCACACCCATTTCTATTGATCAGAAGGCAGATGAATCAGTCTGATACAGTCTAATACACCCTGGAATTGCTGCCACCTGCAGTTTCTCCCTCTGCAGAACTTGTATTTCAGACTAGTATGTAAAGGTTATCCAAGATTTATGATCAGAAACTGCAGTGTAGTCTGCTGAGCTCCAGTTGTGTTCAACCAAGATTAATTTGAGTTAAATTCCTTCCCTGGCATGCTGTATTTGTGGTGATGAAGTAACAGTCATGCAGTTGAGTGGTGCACAGTGATACACTGTAGTGGTTTTGGCATGTAATGCATTCGATAAGATAAATCACATGCAGTTATCTTTTCTAGGGTTCACTTTGCTTCAATTTTTGGTATACAGCATTCCATATCAACCGGAGATGGAGGTGTTCTACATTATCACATAATACCTCCTGATGCCTGGAATCACATAACAGGAGAAGAAGAAAGAAGTGAAAACACATACAGATGTCACAGTTAAGAAGCACAAACACATAAAACTTATGGTGCAGTACTGTAACTTGTATGGCTTTAATCTAATTGCAATCGAGTCATAGTCAACGCAGATGTCATTTCTTCAACAGTAAGAGATACACTTTTTGCAGAAATACCATTGCAAATGGCAGTAAATATTGTTTTGAAGTTTGATGCACGATCACCCTGGCTGGCCACTGTAAAGATAACTGCATGTGGTATCTGTATGGTATGACCATTACATATACCGTTACCCCAGCATGTAAATCATCGCTTGTTGCCCTTGTGGCTAGGAATTAAAAAGAAACAAATGGCGAGCCACACACCCAGCAGCCATTACTGTTTTTTAGTTATGTGACACTGACTGGCACTTGGACCGCTGATGATGATCTAATCTGCCTTGAACATTTTAACGATTACCCTGGTTTGTGCCACGTGTTTACTAATGGCTCAGAAATACCTCATGAAGGCTGAGTTGTTGGAGCCCCAGTTCCCTCTTGCAGCCCCTCGCACCCACTCATGGCCCTTCTTGTGGCCCTGTTACCCTATCCCCCCTGCCCTCTACTGACTATCACCCTCTTATTCCTTTGTACATTCACAATCTTTGGCAAGCCCACTGGGATACTTTGACTTCAAATAAACTTAATTCCATTCTTCCCACACTCTCTGATCATATTTAATGTACAGAACCTGGACAGAGAGAAGTTGTCCTCACATGCCTGCTTTCGGGTCATACCTTAAGTTATTTATTCTCAGTTTTATTTTGTCCGGACTCCAGAACCACCCCCAATAAATGTGATTTGTGCCACATTTTTACCCCCTTCCTTTCAGCAACCTTTTCATTTCACCACTCCTGAGGCCATTTTTGCCTTTTTAAAAACTATTGATCTTTGTAAACAAATTTAAACATCCCTATTGCTGTTAGTACTTTAAATCACATCATTTGTTGCAATTGTCTCACACTCAGTGTGGATCCTCTTTCTTTTGGTGTGACTACTCTTTTTGTCATCCAGATTTTGAACCGCCTTTTTTCTGTTTGACTTAAGCATCATTTGTAGTTTCCTTCCTTAACATTATTACATTATACCTACTGCTACACCCATTCTATTCTACACTGAACGACACTGCCGTGATATGTAGCAAAGAGAGGGTCGAAAGAAAGGAACCGTGCAGATCCACAGTTCCTTTCTTTCAACCCTTTCTTTGCTACGTGTTTGGGTGCGGTAAGCTCTCTTGGTCACATGCATCTGCATAGGGTCGCTTTGAGCGTTTCAAGTGCTTCTTGTTGTATTGATAAATTAAGCGCTCGGTCCTCATTTGTTCTTTATTACTGCCATGATGTACATGTAGAGTGTACATATAGCCTAAGGATGATGCTGACACATCATTAAACCCCAAATGGCAACAATCAGTTAAACAGCTGAAGAAATTTAGAATTGATTTTCATTTCAGCTGGACAGCAGTGTGTTTTCAAAAGCTCTGATTTACCAGTTTTTGGTGTAATCGGGACTTGCGATAGCCAGACTATACTTTATGTGCAACCAAATTTTGTACCAAAAAGGATTCAGGAATATTATTGTCTAGTCTCTTGTTTTTAAATGCTTCAGAACCTACAGTAGGCATAAGCATGCATCTACCATAGTTTGTGCTTCTTAAAATCTTATCTAGCCATCTATATTTATAACATGTTTAGTACTTTCATTCAGTATGTCTTTCATACCATAAAGTAAACTTTAGAGACAAAATTAATCAGCCAATTCCTGCATTGTTGCCATATTTGTCAGTATTTTTGATGTCATTACATTTTCTCAAAGACAGTGTTTTGGTATTCATTGTGCACCAGCCTCATTTGGATAAGAAGTCATTGAAGACTAAGGATATGGCATTCCAATTCCTTGCATGAGCACTGCAGACAAGCAGAGAGCAGTGTCCTACTCTTTGCTAAATTCTCAACATTGTCATTTTGTGTATGGTTCACTGTTTCAATTTGTGTGGTGGGAATGATTTTGTTGCAAATTTCTTTTTAGCCTCTTAGCATGCCAGTATTAATGATATGAAGTTCCAGCACATCAGTACATCTCAGCTTATCCCTCTCTCTCTCATGCATGTGTACACACAGACACACACACATGAAACAAGCATGTGCATACACCCAAGCACATTGGTAAGCACATAAAATATACACTGAACAACAGATAAAATTTAACATTCAACTCTTCTTGTAGAATTCAGATGTCAATAAAATGTATTATTTCTATTAATTTTTAAATAAAGCCAGATATCTACTCAAAAGAATTTTCCTGTGGGAAAATAAGCACTTCATTCTGTTCACTTGTTCACTTCCTGGAAAACAGTTGTGACTATGCTTAGAATATTATAGCAGAGATGGAATGACTCCAAGTCAAAGGTGGGGGATGAAGTGCAGGTGTAGAAGTGGATGATGATTATTGTGTGTGTGGCACCCCTGGTTCAGAATAGGAACCCTGTTAGTAAGTGGCCTAACTGGCAAGCCACGATTGGTTCAGTTTGTTCCCCTCTGTAATTTTGAAGCCTATCATTTATGCAGTTTAAATGAGCATATTAGCATTTGTTCTTATGACAAGCATTTAAAGTTTTTTTCTCGGTGCAGACACTTCTTTGTTTGCTCTGACTTTTAACTAGAAGTATTTTTGTTGGCAGATGATAAGGTTTCTCCTCTTAAGAATGCCAATTTGAAGATTGTGACTTGGGAGGCAGAGCAACGGGGTTTTTTTTTGCATTGATATGGAGCTTGTGACCACTCTACACTGTGTTGAAAGGAACTATCAGTGTTTGCTGCATGGTAGTTTTTCTGTCCTGTTTAATTCATTTTTGCTGGAAGGATGAAGTTGAAGAAGGTATTTTATACTGTTATGGAGAATAACTGTTGCTACAAGTTGCCATCTTGCAACATGATAAAGTAGAAAGTTAGCCAGTCAACAGTTATGTTAGCTTTTGGATCGTTGACATCTGCCCAGGTTTTTGAGATATTATAGATTTATGCTTTTCTTGTTCAATAAGAGGTTTAATATGTGTAATACTAATAATCTGGTTTTTATTTTAATTTTTTGGGATGATCAGTTTACACTTCAGTGCATGACTACTAACTTCAAGTACATTCAGTAATATGCCCCCCCCCCCCCCCCCAAAAAAAAGACTGGAAGCAATCATCTGAATCTCTTTCTGTATTTTTGGTAGTGCAGCAACTGTTGGTTTGGTTGGCTTATAAATTTTCTGTATGTGTATTTGTTGATTGGACTATCTCTCAGATCACTTGCTTAAGCTGTTATTGTTTTCCTAGTAAGAAAATACTGTTTTCCAGTTTAATACAAAACATTAATAATGTTGAGAGACTTAGTAGTTTTGACACTATGATTAAACAGACTTTTTTTAATAAAGAACAACTGAGGACAGAGCGCTATAAATCATCAAACGACAACCCCAACAAAGTACTGGCAGCACAAGGCACAACCGTATGCTGACGTATGCGACCAAGGGAGCCTACCGTACCCAAACACATAGCAAAGAGAGAGTTGAAAGTAAGGAGCGTGGCAGATCTTCTATGAAGTCACTGAGATTGTTTTTAATATAGTATACTTGCACATTGCAATGCTCTCAACGTTGAGAGGAAACATTTTTGGAGAAATCTCCGTACATGCTGCAAGATGCCTGCAAGTGTAACATTTCGTGTCATGATCAGTTTGGGATATGAGAAGACCAGTGTGGACGAACATGCACTCCATGTTTTATTTTACGCCTCACACGCTAAATCGCTGTTTACGTAATCGGAGGAAGAATAGTCATGTTCTCAAGGATGCTGCTGCCAGTGCTCTGTCAGTTGGAAAGTAAGTTCTTCTGATCAGATTATGGACAGTCTAAGGCCTTCCATTATCACTCCAAACTAGACTACTGGATAGCACACATTTTTTTTTCTGATTGGCTAAAACACCTGCAACATTTTAAGCCCCTTGCAAGATTTTAGCCCAGCATGCTATCCGCTTAAAATGTTGGGAGGCCCCCTGCAACATTTTCTGTCAACATTTCAGCTTCCATATATGGTAAAAATAGCAACAAAAGCTGGAAAATATTGCAAGGTGTACGGAGCCCTTAACACATGTCTTACAAGCTCATCTGGCCTTTATGTGGGACTACATGGGTGTTAAAGTACTAGTATTATAATATTTAATGTTTTAGAAATAGAAAACAGTTTGCTTGGGTGAAGGAGGGGGGGGGGCAGAAGTTAAAACCTTTGTGATAATGTAGCCTTTCTAAAGGACATTTTTAGTTTTGGAGATGTTGTTCTGCCAGGAAACGGCAGGAGAGTTTGTTTCACATAGTGTCTGCTGAGATTTATGCAATCTATAGCAATTTAGTTGGTTTAATTTCTAAATAATTTCAGGATTGTACAACAGAACAAAAATGTTTTGGATCATTTCTCTGGAATATTGAGTAGTGTTCAACTGCAGTATCCAAAACAGAAGTAGGCAGCATGGCACAGCATATGCTGGTGCATTACAGGCTGTAAGTGTTATTTGGTCTCTTTGTGCATGCAATCTAATGCTTCAGATGGCTTTGAATGGACATCATCATTAGTTTTGGTCACATGTTGTGAAAGTGCCACTTAGCACCCCTATTAAACATGGCCACCATATCCATGACTATGGAATGAAGAAAAAAAAATGTTTTCAACTTTTCCAGAGATAAATCTAACGCTTTCTTGCACTTATTATCATGCTACAATATATTAAAATACACTATATATAATAAGCACATCTGAACTCTTTACACCAAAATCAGCTTTCTAGCTTTCTATACAATCTTGACATCTTCGACAAACATTATTATGATCAGGAAAGCCGAACCCCAGTGTGCAACTTGCTTTTTTTCAAGTGTGGTGGAGTTTTAGTGGTCATATTCTTGAAAAGTTGCGAAGTATGGAAAGTGTTATCGTGTGTATTTTTTCAAATATAAAGTTATATAAAGGTGGAGTACTTTAATATGCAGGATTGGATTGTCAGTGTCAGTTTTAGCTTTCCTTAGTTCCTCTTGTTAGCATAACGTTTACTCCAGTCCAAGGTGCGTTCTCTCATTTCCAGGATTGGCCAGCATTCTGTGCATGCTTTTTCACTTTCAGAGTCTGTGCCTTTTGACTATCTAAGGAGTCATGAAGATTTGTAATGGCCTAGGGTCTCATTTAGAGCCTGGCTAGTTTTGACCCCCCCCCCCAAAAAAAAAGTATGAACAGATGGTAAAAGCCATTTGGAAATGTTTTTTCCTAATACAGAGTCTCTAAGAATGTGATATAAAGAAAGATTGGCCATAATTAATAAAGAAAAAATGAGGACCGAGCGCTTAAATTATCGAAAAATAACTCCAACAAAGGTACTGGCAGCGCTTGTTTGAGCGCTGCCAGTACCTTTGTTGGAGTTATCTAAAGATTGGCCATGGCTTTGAATTTTGAGATAGCAAGTAATGAGTCCCCAGATCATATTCATTCCAGCTGGTGTAAAATTTGTAAGTCTCTGAGAAGCAGAATTGTAGGTGGAGGTAGATGTCTCTCCCTCTCTCTCGTGCATATACACAGGTGTACGATGCGTCGGCAGTCAACCGTAACCACATCAGGGGCTAAGTACTTTTGTGCTGCCATCAGTTATGAACACTAATGGTTTCAATGTCTTGATGTGTGTTTTATGCTTTTATTATAGCAGCGGCCAGACAGAAGTAGCCGATTGTTGTCTGTACAGATGTAATAGCAGCAATTGAGAAAAGATTCTTTGCAAGACATCCGTGTTATTTTTCTGTTTTTTCACGTTGGGATGCTACGATTGGCATGGTTTTGATTTTCGTGGAGAAGAGCAGACGCTTAAATTCGTTCTTATTTCATGTTTTTTTGGCTTGTGTTCTGCTGACAGTTATATCAGACCGGAGCTCAGTGAGGCTGCGTAGCGGCGGGCCTTTGAAGTCAAGAGTTAGACGAGGTGTCGAGTTTCCCGCTGTGTGGTGTAATGCGGGGATCGGGTAAGAGCAGCCAGTCTGCACCTCGTCCCTTCCTGTAAGCAGTGGCAAGAAAATATTGTTCGAGAGTATCTCTGGGTACATCTATTCTGCCATAGAGTAGCCCTGCACATCCGTCTGGCAATGGCTGATGAAGATCTTGACAAGTGTCGTACCACAATGGCAGAACAGATTTCGGTGTTTCGCACACTTCCTTGTCAGCATTGAGGCAAGACAACATTTAATGAGTGAGACCGCAAGCAAAGGAGAACCTGTGCTGCAGAGGAGCGGAAGGTGGTCTGCGAGAGAGTGGTCGAGAGGTTTTGACTGGGTAGGGTGAGACTGGGAGCTGGGAGAAAGGCGGGTGTGCGCACCAGAACACGTGGGCCTGTGGACCCCCGCGAAAATGAATCTGAGAGCCAGTGATATCGCTTACTTTTTATCGCCCTTGCCGAATGGTCGGGGGCACTTCTTGTGGCCCGGGTGACAGCGAAGGGAGGTAACTAGATACATTTTGGCGCTCACCTGGTCCGGAAATTGAAGCCGCAATAACTTCACAAAGACATTACAGACCTGAAGGACTATTGTCCATTGTGTTTAGTGGACCAGCACCAAGGCGCTGACACTGTTCATATGGAGGAAGATTTCATTTCAACCGCCGTGTAAAAAAAATTCCTTAAGAGATTTCCTGGGTTTAAGGGAGTAAAATTTGGGGTAACATGATGGCAAATCACGCTTAGCTGTTCGCTTTGCAGAAAAGAAAAAAAAGTTTAGTGTTGCAAAACTGCCTTACATAAACAGATTAAAGCCTTGTTAGCAGGTGATCTTATAAAAGTAGAAATACAAAGAACACAGCTCACAGCCATAAACATTTTTTAAATGTTTAAGCAACATATCCGGCGGCGCAACTTTTAATAAAAATGCTTGGTACTTAAGTGGAAATTTAGCCTAGAGAGTTTTCATACACTTCGCGCAAGGGGATAACACGTTGGTTATCCCAGTCGCGTCTTATTGTAGATTTCCCACCCACCCTCAATAACATTAACGTAGTAAAAGGAAACGAGGGCTGGGATAGGCGTCGGACTGAAGCATTGGTTTAAAGAGAAATCCCCGACGAGCATTTAAACACGATAATAAGCGTTCGTGGTTGATCTCTTACAAGGAACTATGTGGAGATGTAATTTTCTTGTTATAAACTTACCACAAAAAAAAAGACAGGTAAAAAGTGTGTTTAGTGTGTGTTGAACAAATTGGTCCCTTAACACACTCCTGGTGGCTCCTGTGACGAACATAATTATTTTCATCAGTCCAGTGTTAGTCACAGAGGAGGCCGACAGATTCATGCGCACGCATCTCAAGCAGACGGAAAACGATGGAAGTAGGACGTAGACGTTGTTCAGGAGCGGCATAACGTGACTGCCACCAACCAGACGACCAAGGCACAATGCAAAGCTTCCGCGCGTTTTAACAACCAGGACGAAGGTGTTTAAACACAGAAATTCTTCCGCGCTCACGCGCCAACTCTCTGGACTGATAGATATTTGGTTTTCTTTTGCAGTAGACGGCCCATATCATAGTGGGCTTCCCCGGTGTTTTCCAGATCTATAATAAAACATGTATGGGTGTTGCCCGGAACTGACAGTATTGGGGATGGGTGTATTTTCACACATTTAGAGAAGCTGGAGGTACGCGCGTGGGTTGATCCTGGGAGGTTCTGGTCGATTTAACAGCAGATCTCGGGAGCTACAGCATAGCTCTTAATAGCAGTCTTTATGATTACAGTTGCGTGTGGTTTCGTTAGTATGTGTGGTTGCATAGTGCGCTGCTTGTCTGTAAACATGTTCACTAACCAGTAAAGTCGGAAAGGATGAGGTCTTTGTGCAGCCACTTCGTCTTCTGCCTGAGAGCAGAATGCAGTTTCAATGCGTGATTTATTTAGCTAGCCTGAAAATAGACGACCAAATGAAAAACAAAAATTAATCAGATCGGTTCGATGCATTTCAATGTGCAAACCCCATCTTTAATCATGGACTTTGAGTCTGTCGCGGGAAAAATCTCTTTAGTTTTAATCCCGTTCTAAATTGATCCGATGCCCTTAGCGTTACTGACTTTCGTTATATTTTTTCAATGAAAAATGTGTGTCCGTCTTTTAAAAGACAATATGGAGAGATTGTGTGTGTGTGTGTGTGTGCTCCACAAATGATGAAAGAAGGTTATCTAAAAGCCAAATGAATAGGCAGAGCTGTTTCAGCAGTCTTCCGAAATCCCATTTTTTGACAGGTTGGCTGCCTCTGTTTCTTTCAAACCGTGACGCTTCTGGCTGGCGATTGGTCTGTCGTTAGAAAGAACCAACATAAACCAGTTAAACTGTTTCCCCAGAAGAGAGTTTAGACTCCCCCCACACGTGTATTGTATGCATGTGTGCGATTATGGAGAGGGCGAGGACAGAAACACTGGCGACTATGTTGGCCTTGCCTGCGGTGAAGAGAGACGGAGGATTAGAGAGCATGCGCAGTGGCGTGAGCAGGCCGAGAGGTCAGTGTGCGTGGCCGAGGGCATTGCGAACAATGGTCAGGGACAGCCGTGTTACTATTTTTAAACCTCTCTCTCCAAACTTTGGAGGCCGCTGGGTGCATGTAGCGGCTGGTTTGTGTGCACCAAAGATGTGCCCTTCTGTGGACCATCAAGGCCAGGGGAAGACGCTGTTGGGACGACGACTTTGATGCCAGCCATTTTTAGCATCCAGGTCAGGAAACACTTGGGCCAGCAAGTAGGCGGGGGTGATGGAACTCATCTCGAGTTTATTATTATAATTATTGAAATATACTAGCGGCGAAAGTGAACCCAAACATTTACGTCATGCCTTTAGTGGGCGCTGATGGCAGTTTGATAAAGCATTCTCACTGTGGCTGCCCTGTCTATGTTACATCCTTGGTGTTCCACTCACTTGACTTACTTCCCTTGCTGCATGCGGTCTTTTCGTTGATTGTAGTTACTGTATCTTCATAGATCGCAGCGTGCATTCCACCTTCATAGATCAGTGTTCCTTCTAAACTATGTATTCACCTTTTGCTTTTTGTCTGTGTTTTTTTTTAAATTCTCGATCTCACTATTAAAAGTATGGCATGCAGTCACCTGTGTGTGTGGTGTGTGCAAGTTTTCATACTTTCATGTTCAGAGGCATGGAGGAACGTCGCTGATTAAGCTGCAGCAAATATCTATATTCGCACAACTATTACGGGAAACATAAAGAACTGGCTTAAGGTGCATTTAGACTATTACAAGGTTATTTGCGCTGGAAAGGTAAAAATAGCCTAAGGCGCCACTTCAGACAAGCTGCCTAGTGGCGGGGTAGAGCACACGCTGTTTTTGCTAATAATAAATAAACATTGAGTTTCCTGAAGACAGCTTTAAATCTATCTTTCAGCGCGAAATTATAACAACAAAGAGCCTGCCGCTAATACCAGTGCATTCATTTTAAACACAGTGTATGCGTTCGTCGTCTTTTCCGGTGGGGTACTGACTCAGGAGCTATTGTTAAAGCTGTGAAACATGAGAAGTGTCTCACCTACCCAGCCACCCACCCCCAGAACACGCTACAGGTGGACCGTGGAAACCCGTTTGGACGCCAGACGTTGTGGAACGAAGTCGCGTCTGTAATGTGCTCTCGACTTTTGACTTTTGCGAACTGAAAGGTGAAAGTCGAGCCGTCCCTTACGACAGCTGTTATAACAACAAGAACATAGCTTTAGCTATAGTCTAACGGCTGGCATTAAAGATTTTATCTATTTGAGGTGAAGACCCTTCCAACAATCTTCTTTCCCAGATTTAGGTTAATCTGCTTATCTATAAGGAAGATTTTATCCCATTTTTGAAAAAAAGTCGACGTTGGACCAGTTTATTTCGAGTGGTTTTGGCTTAGCCAGGCTGTGTGTTTCACGCATATCCCACCTTCCCTGCCTCCTCTTTTCTCCACATTCTGCTCAGTCTTTAGGTGTTGATGCCCACCTGCAGGCCTTTTCGTACTAAATGAATGTGCGTCCTACCTAGCCGTCACCAAGATGGGACAGTTTTGAATCGTCATCTGCTGGTTTCTCGACAGAAAGCGCTGGCGTACGCACGGGACCACTCACAGATCTTGCCATCAGTGTGCACAAGCCAGTTCCACGGGTGCTCTGAGAAAAACGCCAGGATGTGTCGTCCTCAGGTGTATAAAAGTATACTGCTAGGATGCGTAGTTCTTTGTGTTCGGACATCTGCAGTAGTAGAAGTAATCTGTGCACCTGTAATGTGTTGCCGTTTTAATCGTTTATGGAATGGAATCTTTTATGAATATATTCGAGAAAAAGGAGTCAGTATGCATTTATGGGGTTCATGTGCAGATGAAGCGAAAATGTAAATGTTTGCCATTAGCAATAGATGCACACCACTCGGCCAAAAGGTCTTCCACTTTGCAGTCGAAACTATTTTATGAGGAAAGCATACAGTCCGTGAATGGCATTGTTAGAATTTTTTTTATTTCAGACGACTCCGCTGTTTAGCTTGCTAACACAATAGAATGGGGCTGCCTTGGGTAAAGGTACTAGCTGGGACTTGCACTGATGGCTCCATTCCCATTTTTTCTTTTAAGGTTTAGAAAATCATTCAATTTCTCAATCAACAAATGAGGACAGAGCGCTATAAATCGTCAAACGACAACCCCAACAAAGTACTGGCAGCGCTAGACACAACCGTATGCTGACGTATGCAATCAAGGGAGCCTACCGTACCCAAACACGTAGCAAAGGGAGAGTCGAAAGTAAGGAACGTGGCAGATCTTCCACGTTCCTTACTTTCGACTCTCCCTTTGCTACGTGTTTGGGTACGGTAGGCTCCCTTGATTGCATACGTCAGCATACGGTTGTGTCTAGCGCTGCCAGTACTTTGTTGGGGTTGTCATTCAATTTCTGTTGATTTTTTTCTTACAGGGATGAAGTCGTGCTCTGTCCGTTGCTAACAATGCGCTACTGGTTACACAGTATTACTAGTTTCTCGTCTTCAAAAAGGGGGCCGCCCACCTGATTTGGAGCACATCGGAGGAAGTGGGCCATGCAAGAAGCCTTTGACCTCCCCCACCGCCTCCAGCGCTAACTGCTCAGCCGTCTCACCCTCCAAAGGCAAATTTTAGACAAGGATGGCGATGTTAGGGATATTTCTTACGCGCTGTTGGTTCTCGTATTTCAGGGCTGTGGGCAGCGTGTGTTAAAGGACAAACCTACAGTCTCTGTGGTGAAATCATCGCGGTTGTTGCACTAGTAGTACCCGCGCTGTGCATTCTCTGCTGCATAGTAGTGGGTTCGAGTGTAACTATAACTCAGTACAGGCGTACCGTCAGCTCAAGCCACATGTGTTGTCCGCTGAAAGTTTCCGAGGGAAAGGGGTCGGCTGATTGGATATACCCCGGGTAGCAGCTCAGCCGTGGGGTGAGTACAGTATGAACTCACACTTCTTTTGCCTCAGTTCGCCGCTTCACCTAACCATTTCAGGCTTTTAAAATTGAAATCGAGGAGAAACTCGCATTACAGTTAATATTCCGATGTACGTTTGGTTCCTTCCCAGACTATACTAGTTTCAGTTGTTTATTATTACAAGAAGGTATTGATATTCGTATCGTTGTTACGGGTATTTTTGACCGTGCCTTCTCTTATGAACCGTACTTATGCCCTGGTTTAGTGTGTGCGCATGCCTTGCAGGCACGCTTTTCTGCACTCATGCCAGGGCAGAAAACATCAGTGTCACTGTAACTGTTTGAGCACCTGCTGTGCAGAGAGAGAGGAGGGTCATGAAATATGTTGCTTTGATTTGAGATCAGGAAGTGTGTGTGTGTGTGGGGTGGGGGTGGGGATATGGAAGTGTGCGAAGAGGGAATCAGCAGACAGTTTTCGATGACATGCGCTTTCCTTTTCCGTCAACTCCTGTTCGTGGGGAACTGGCTGGAAGTGACATCATTTGACGAAAGGATAACGTCACACCACCAGACGCTTCCCGAATAAAATTAACATGAAAGACATGGGTATTAACGTATAAACAAACACGATAGCAGAAAGCGTATGTCCAAGCCGTTCTTCTGCTGCAGAATTAGGAAGTATTTTTTCCCGATGTAGTCAACGTGCATCTTGCGGATGGGAGACGCCTGGCCTTAGAATCGGACGACCAGGGTTGAAGAACTGCAACGCGAGATCTTGGCTTTACGAAGCCCTCAGTTGAATGGCTTAGATCCACAGAGTGCATCTGCCATTATGAAGATCCTCCTAAATTTCGTCAGCTGCTTGAAAGACTATAGTCAGAGTTTTTTGCCTTTTATACAGGTTTTATCTTTACACTGTTAAGTAATATTTCAGCGAGTGAGATGTATTTGCACTGAAGATAGTTCTGTTTTTAAAAAGTGAACATTTCATTTTTAACCAGTTGAACCTCTTGCCATCCCCCCCCCCCCCCGTTTTGTGATTACATTTTATAACAGCGATGTGTAGTTTGGGCTTTTCTTTTGCTGATTTGGCATGCTTTATTGCTGCTTCCTATGGCATTCCGGGTACCAGCGTGTATACTAATTTGCCACGGGGCTGGGAAGAAGACAGATCCGGAAGTAGTGAGTTCGACTTACGAGACAGCTGTGCCCGTAGCAGTTGGGACCGGCTGTTGGGTGGCGGAGGTGGTGGTGGTGGTGGGGACGGGGACAGCGGCGGAACCGTGGGCGTCTAACCCGCATTCAAGAGCTAGGGTTTTGAAATGAGGTGGGGTAAGTTCCGTGTCTTGCGAGTCACAGTGTGGAGGGGGACCCTGATGATTGTTTGCCCGCGCTTGTGCGTCCTTCAATTCTGAGTACAGCAGTTTTCTCCACGGTTGAGAATACTTTGCAAAACGGAGGTGTGTGTGTGTGTGGCGTGGGGGGGGGGG
>SMGT01000509.1:69840-92445 GCA_004794575.1 Lanistes nyassanus | reverse complement strand
GGGGGGGGGGGGGGGGGGGGGGGGGGGGAGGAGGTCCGAGTTTGCGTTGGCCTCTTTACTTTTTTTTTTTAAAAAGTATCCCACTAGCTCCTTGTCGAAGTTATTTTTGCAAGTTCTGACTTCCGTCTGTAGGACTCGTGGGCGAAAATCACAACTAGGTCTTGCGGGGAGCAGGGGGTGTCTCCTTGTTTTCGGGGTCAGCTTTTTCCCCCACCCTTTCCTCAATTATTCGCTTTTATTCTGCTTGGGACTGATGCTCGTGTCA
Organism: Lanistes nyassanus; assembly: GCA_004794575.1. Classification (NCBI taxonomy): domain Eukaryota; kingdom Metazoa; phylum Mollusca; class Gastropoda; order Architaenioglossa; family Ampullariidae; genus Lanistes; species Lanistes nyassanus. The sequence goes on along the minus strand of SMGT01000509.1, from coordinate 92,180 downwards.
AACTAAAAGCACTTGGGCGTTCAGCTCTTAGGTGTCACGTGATCAGAGAACCTGTTGAGTTAAGTTTTCCTTGCAACCCGAGCCACTCCTGCCGCGCGCATCCTTCTTCCCTTTGTTCCGCCTGATGGCACCCACTGCCCGCAGTCTTTGATGAGCGCGAGCTGCTTTCGGCCCGTAATTTCGCTCCTGCATCATTTTCAGCCTATCGTTACCATCACGGTCGGCGTTGTGTGTGCGCGTGTGTGTGTGAGAGAGAGGAGGGGAAGGGCCGACCTATGCGGGCGATTGTTGAGGATCGCACAGAAGAAGAACTTACTAAGTTGAGTGTTATTCGTGGACATCATCGTCCTTTCAAAGGGGGGAGAGCAGTGTTCGATAGAATAATACAATGGTATCGGTGCGTCTGTTCGAACATAACGGTGTGAATGTTTTCGGTGCCTGTACGGTCTCGCTTAGTGCCTGATGGTGGGCATAGCTTGCTTTCGGTTGGTTAGGCTGGTGTAACGATTTTAAACATGACCACTATTATGGACAGGTAACCCCAAAGATGCCAGACGACATCTGGACAGATCAGCTGCTGGGGTTTGGGGTTTGGCAAGACGGACCCACGTGGCACCCTAGGAAGGGGGTCCTGACTACAGATTCTGGCGCTAGAGCCTACAAGCTTGCTGTAGTTGCGCTGTCAGTAAATGACGAGGGACACAAGGCGTTTATTGCCAGATGCTGACTGGATTTTCGGAAGCTGACCAACACTCATGTTTCAGTGAAGGCAGGTTGGTGAAGCTTTGCGTTGAACTCGCTCCGTGAAAGCCGAGACCCCGTACACTGATTGCAGCTGTGCTTACTAAACTGACAGCAGTCTGTGCTTACTACACTGATTACATCTATGTTGATTACACTGCAGCCTACACTGATTACAGCTGTTTGTCACATTGGTTACAGCTGTGCTGTGCCCGCTAATGAAATTCTTTTTCCCAGTTGAGTTGTGCCCCAGCCTGCCACCCATGCGCAGGACACCTTTCATTCTGTTTAGCGCAATGACACAGGCGTGAGCTTATACGTGAAAACAGAAACCCTACCTAATACCAAACCCTAACCCTAAACCTACCCCTACCCCTACCCCTAACCCCTTTCCCTCCCAAAAAAACCCAACTCATGAGCTAATGTGGGTTTCAAACCTGCAACATAACCGTGAAACCCAATTTCTTTGCCAACTCGGCTATGAGTCACCACGGATTGGCCTCTTTACTGTAACTATAAGAAGTCGTGGTGTGTAGAGGTCATGGCTTGACCTATAATTATCTGTTGTCGTGGTCAGCGACTGGAATGCGCATGCGCATAGCATTTGGTACGCTGGGCATGCACGCCCCGGTTGGGGCAGAACTCATTTGGGAAAAAAGGTTCGCTGCCCGCTACACTAGTTACATCTGTGCTTGCTACACTGGTTACAGGGGTGCTTGCTACACTGGTTACAGCTGTGCTGGCTACATTGTTTACAGCTGTGCTCGCTACACTCGTTACACCGATTCTTGGTTCTGATGTGCAGGGAGTGCTGAAGAAAAACTGGCGTCATATTAAGGCGGCAGAAGATCGTCCATTGTGAAGGTTTTCTTGTTCTTTTCGGTAAGCAGGGATCGCGCTAGGTCTTACGAAAATGCCTACACCATACGCACAGCCTGAGCAGAAATGCGTGAGACCCAGATTTTTTTGCCTGCGATCAGAAATAATGTTAGTATCATAGCTTATTGAATAGTCACCCATTTAAAAGAAGATGAATCAGGCTAAAGCTCGGGAAATTGTTTCGTTTTGGCTAAGAAGACCTATGGTCTGATTCAGAAGCTTTGTACAGTAGACTATGGCTGGGAAACCAGGAACCGCCAAACCTTTTTTGGCGCATGCTTTGCGCAGTGTAACAAGAGAAATGCTTGAGTGACTTTTAAAAATGCGTTAAATACGCAAAAATAGTGCGTTATCGTGATCCCTGGGTAAGGACAGGGTTTATTACCCATCGAGATTTTTAATTTTTCCACCACCTGAACAAGTGAATGCAGGAAAGTATGCTGTTTTTGCTGTCATCACAGTGCAGAACTAGTGATAGTTGACAAACGGAGACTTGCCTTTGTTAGCAACATCGTCACTTCCGGTTAGCGCACGAAAACTTACTTGTGCACGCATATTGTGTGTGTGTGCACGCGGGCGCGCATATGCATGGTCAAGCGCACTGCAGTATGCGTAAAAAGAACTGCGAGAGCACAGCCCTTTGAAGGGTCACGGTGAACGGTGCTGGCAGATGCTGATGTGAAAGGCAGTTCGTCCAAAGGGGCACATTAGTCTGATATTTTCCTGTCTGTTGTTTTCCCTCACCAGCTTTTACATTGGCTGCCTGTGGCCTGGGCTCTGGCTTATGGAGTGACGAACGATTCGGCAGACATGCCAGGGGACAGACGGACACGCGCACTCACATGTACACGCGCCCGCGCGCAGTTTGCTGCTACAGCTGGTCCGTGAGATGTTGAGCGAGAGAAAGAGAGAGTGATAAGACGGAGGTGGTGCGAGCCATAGGGGTAATGGGGAGGTTCGGGTGTGATTTGCAAAGCGGAGGCTTACTGCGCACAGTGTATTTTATGATGTGCTTAACGACTGTGTTCGCCAACAGATGGTTTGCTGACTGGTTCGGGCGCTCGCACAGCCAGTTTTCACCACGCGCACTTAGGTTCCAGACATGAGACCTGATCGGTCGTGAAGAGAACTCCGTCTGGCACCCACCTCAGGCACCGTTCGCGGTTTGTGTAGGGAGTGAGCAGCTTGAGAACAGTTGCTAATTTGATTGTGCCATTCCTACAATTCTGTCTTTTGGTAATTTCACCCTATGTATGTATGTATGCGTGCGTGCGTGCGAGCATACGCGCACATGTGTGTGTAAGGCGAGGGGAGTGATTAGAGACAGTGTTTAAAATGGGGAGAGGTTTGAAGGTATTGCTACACAGCGATGCCCAGTGACAGGTTTGACGAACAGAAAGTGAACAAGCCATGCACGGTGTGTCTGAATCATTTAGCTCTTCAACGCAATGCCGTGAGTTCTACCTCCTTTGCCATCCTGTATCTACAACCCACACGCCGTGAATATTCGTTGGTATACTCTAGAATAGAACACTCCACTGGGGCACTAGTCCTGATCTCCTTGTTACGTTGTTTGACAAGTGATGTGGGTTATGAAATAAAACACTTTTTTCGCAGTCATGTAAAATAACACGAACAGCTCGCAGGTGCTAGACATAACAGCCAGTGATGAAATTAGTTAGCTAGCCTTAATATTGTGCTTGTGGTGGTGCATTCAATGACAACTTCAGGATTCATTAACGCTCAATCTTCGATCAGTCACAAAGGAGATGTTCACTTTTCCTGTAGTGTTCCTGTGAGTTGTCGTATTTGTATTTGATGAGTGGCAAAGTGTAGTAGTGTAGATGGCTGGATCGGTTATTTCGGGACAAGAATTCCGAGTCAGTTCAGTGGACTAGCTGTAGTGCTGTTGAGTTCTTTCTCGTTGTGTCACACATATAACTTTATCAAGGGTGGGGAAGTTCCAATGTTTCACTAGACCGATGGGCTAGTAACTTCGGAAATTCACTACCCCCCGTGAACTTTCCACTGGTCTATGTTGTTTTCTCGTTTTTATATAACTAGAGGAGTCGGGGAAAAACCGATAGCCCTGCTGAGTCATTATTTATGAATTTTTGACTCAGAAAGATTTCTTATAACCTGTGCTACTGGTACACTATATTTCGCTATATTTAATTTATACAAGCAGCACTTTTTAAAAAAATAAGACGAAATAGTCTAGCCGAACTGGAATGGACAAGGGAGACAGCACCTACCAGCCTCTGAGGTCCTCGTGCAAGCAGGAGTTGTTTCCCTGAATGCATGGTTGGAGACTCGTCTGCATTCTGCAGCTTTGCCGATGTGACGGAGGCAAAGTACTTGACTGCCATCTCATAATAATATGCTCAGCTGATCACAAGGACAGAAACAAAGGTTTAAAGTAGTTCACCAATAATGAAGCCGAACAGAGTTGGGGAGTTTGATGCAGGGAACAGGTCACAACACCATGATACTTTCACTCTTCAAAGCAAGGTTAAGGGGGAGACTGCGTGCTGAAAACTTGAAAACAGATGCACGTAAACGTAAACTTAATGTCAGGGAGGGAAGGAGAGACGACGAGAGACAAAAGCTTTGTTGAACACCAAACAGTATTGTGATCAGTATCCATGGAGATTTCATGTTTACCCTGCACGTAATACAGCAGAGTATCGAGTCAGCTCTTTGGGCCTATGGTCAAACATCTACCGCTGCGTGTGCCGGTATGTGTGTGTGAGAGAGAAGTTTAGGAATCGGGGTGCGTAGCGTAGTGATGTGTGCGGACTGTGGCAGTGGCGGCGGTGTGCGACACAAGTGATTGACAGACGGCCCCACGAAACAGCGGCAGCTGGAGCCCATCACTTCGAAAACGTTTTTCCGTCCCAGTTGCCTTTCATCGCCCCGCGCCCCTGCTCCTTCTCCCCGAAACCTCTCGCCACCACCCGGCTCCTGGGTCGGCCAAATCCCGGTGTTTAGTCGAATTTATTTTCACTGCAATGGCTAGGGCCGCTTTGCCTGCCGTTTTACCCGCTCGAAGGAAAGGGAAGAGTGTGAGAAGGAAAGTGGGTAGGGGAAGAAACGAGGGTAGGGTGAGAAGGAAAGGGGGAGTTCGTGCTTGTCACCGAGAGTCTAGAGGAACGAGCAATGTGACTTCTGGTTCTGCGAAGTTCTGAAGGAACCAAACTTTAACGTGCTTTTTTTAAAAAAATCGTTAATTTTTTCAGTATGGAGTACTTCACAAGTGCACGGACTACCGCAGGCAAGACTACTTACAACCACCCGCTCCAAACTCTTCCTACAGAACTGTTAAATACGGGAGAGAAGTGCTGCTGGTGGATGGTGGTGGTGGTGGTGGTGGGGGGGAATGTGAATCATTATCGTACTTTGACCGAGTTTACTTTTTTTTTTAAAAAAAGTTTCAGAGTAGTGACAGTTTTCCGAAATTTTAAAATTGGTAACAGTTCAACCTCCATCTTTTGAAAAGAATTTCTGTACGCACACCAGTTTTCGGATCGCCCTAAAAGATGAAAGATGGTGCACCAAAGGATAATTTCAACACCATTTCTTCTCCCCCTTCCCCCAGATTTTATTAAAGTTTGTAACATTCTGTGTATTGCCACCATAGGACCTCCTCGACTTTCCCATCATTTGAATTAAGGTCTCTGACAGCGTCAGAGACGGGTGCGGACAGGTGCCCTGACATTTGGTAGATGCCCTGATCTTCTCAGGCCCTGTCGTTTTGCGTTCGGGAGCGACGCGTGTTTGTCACTTGCTTGATTGACACATGCTTGCTTGCTCAGTCAACACGACTCCATCGCCGCTAGACGACGTGGTTTGGAGAACCAGCATCCTTCTTCCCACAGAGCCCGTGCTCCTCACCCAGCTCCCACCTCCATAGCTCCCTCCTCCGATCACAGCTTTTGATTGGGCGCGTGCACTGCCGGAATTTTCAGTTGCTTCCACTCCTTGCTGTTTGCGCTGAGGGAACAGGCACATCTGGGGGCATAAATGTTGAAAATGTAGTGAAATTTAGTTCCCCATTATGCCCACTGTACGGGAAAGGATACCGTAGTCGTTGTATTGTCTGTGATAACTGCTGGAAGACAATGGGGCAGTGCTCTGTTTACCAGTAATGTTTACCTTTTTAGGTGTGCTTATGTGTAAGCTCGCCTGTCTGTGTGCATGTCTGTGCGTCTGTATTTGTGTGTTATTTTTGTTTGCGGATGCCTAGTCTTGTTCGCTGCCCTCTGCAGGGTTGTTGTTTACTTTCTTGTGATTGCCTAACAAGTGGAGCGATGGAGGAGAACGGAGATTTGTGTTTGGAGTTTGACGGCGATTCAGACACCAAGGCTTTATCACAGCCAACAGCTGGCCCCGTAAACAGGTGCCACGTACCCCAGCTGGCTTAAAACTCTTGCACGATTCACGATTCACGATTCATTAGCTAATGTCAGACGAGAAACGTGAACCGCTGCTTCATCAGTCATGATTCTGCGAATCTTTCGATTTTTGCTGTGCGAAACCTGCTTTGCGGCAATGCTGTCACACGATCGAACCAGACACCCCACGAGTACAGATAAACAGTACACAGGTTCTCTCCCTTCAGCTAGCAAGATCCACGAGTTGTTCCCCTTCTTCGAGCCTGTTTAGGTATTGCATGCACGCATATAATATTGCTACCCTTTCTTCACTTGCTGATTTCAATAAGGTTTATATCTAATATTCCATGAAGCCTCATAAGGTTGACATATATCAATCAAAAATGGGGGTATTTTCAATCGAAAGTTTCCAAGCGGACCAGATTCTTTAGCTTATTTGTCAAGGTCGAGGTCTATGCATCACATGATCTCGATCGTATATTCCAACACTCCCGAGGTCTAGAGTAGGTCCTAGGCTTGAATCACAGTGAATTATGATTCCATGGACTTGTTTCACGTGCCATGTCACACGTGAATGACGTAAAAATTACATTGAATCATCGTGATTCTGGTTTTGCTTCGAATCAAATCGCATCCATGTGGTATTAATTTTACTGTCTTGGTGGCTAGCGCGAAACTTCTAGAGTGGAAGGGGGGGGGGACAGACTAAAAGTTGACTAGGGGAGGAACTCGCAGGAAGGTGTGGTCGCATACGCATTTTGCCTAGGCGAAGCCTCCTGTGGCATAACAAGACACCTGTTTGTCGTGCACAATTTTCTCGTCGAACGATGCTGTTCTCTAGTTTCTTGTAACCCGATTCCAACGAAGAGATCAGGTTAGGGCTGAGTGCCATTGTTGCTAGCCATGCTGGGTGCACGCAGGATCCAGAACAAGCGAAATCAGACTTCTTTGATTGTTTTGGAGGAAAAAAGCCAGCCGTTCCTTCTCTCCACTGTTATCGCTGTTAGTTTGGCGTCAGAGGTGTGGATCCCAGACGAGCACGTGCATATGTGGAACTGATTGCGTCTAATCCTGCGAATGAAAGTGTCGGCGCGACGTGGCCTGCTCCAGACGTCGCAGCCAAAGCGATCAGGTTGCATCAAATATTGGGCAATTTTTTTCGTTGAATTCAGACCAGTCGCAGATAACTTGATTTAGATTAATCGAAGATGACATTTTTATGGTTGTCAGATTGTATGTGGGTTCTTTCTCTCTTCCTTCCTCTCTCACCCCCTCTCTCATCTGCGGGTGAGATTTTCCTGCCTTCATTAACAGAATGCTTTCCCCCCTCCTCCCTTCTCCTCCCCGACAACTAGCGCGTGTGCGTAAAGTGACACCGGACTTGAACACATGTGTCGGGGACACACATTGGTGTTTAGCTACTGACAGCGTCCTTTTGTTAGTGGGGTGGGGTGTAATGGAACGAGTGGGAAGGAAAAACAGCGAAAACCAGCAAGCAGTCGGGTCACTTTTTAACGCCCGTGTGTCTCTTACAGCGTCAGTTAGTGTTAATAAATTGAAGCTCCGTAGTACATGAACACGCGCTTCTTTCTACATTTAGGTCGGCATTTTCTGCCTCCAGCATCGCCAACTACCACCACCACCACCACCACCAACACCAACACCACTGCAAAACACCCAAAGCCTTCAGCCATCTGACTTTGCCTTTCTCACAAAACGTGTTCCCATGACCTATACCTCACCACAGTTCGCCCGTTCATTTTTGGTTTAAAGTGTATAATTTTAGGTCTTGTTAGGATTTTCTGGGAAAGGTTTTTGTGTCATAAAATGTCGGGAATGTGCTTTTCTCTTTTCCAGTCGGAGTTTAGCGATTTTGCTGAAAGCAGGTTGTGGGTTTTAAAAATCTGTCCTCCATGCTGCTCTTCCTCGTGAGCATCATCTCCACAAGCCCAACAGGTATTTTCTGTGGTGAGCGTCAGGGGAGAAACACGACATTTGCACCGACACTTCAGGACATGAACATGAGAACGAATCTGAGCTGATCTTTTTTTCCTCGGCGTCTTGAATGATGAGGAACTCTATCATAAATCTTTCCTTCCTACTGTTCCCGTCCCCAAAAGTAGGATTTTAAACTATTTGCTATCTGTGTATACCAGATGGGACGACCCGATGGTCTCCGGATAAGAAAGATCGAATCTGTTTTGTAACACTTGTTCTTATGCATTTTGTGTTTTTGATCCAGCAGAATCGGGTTATGGGGATGGCCTTCCTTTTGTTCTCTTGTTTGTTAGTGACAACAGGAAGACTGAAACAAGCCACAGCAAGTCAACGTTTCGCGGCATTACCTCTTTCCGCGATTGACGCAACACACACACACAGAGAACACCAGTCTCTCTCTCTTTCCCTCTCCCTCTCGCACGTTCACGCGCGCACATAGAAAGATAGGGGTCACTTAACAGTTTAAGATCCCTATAAGAACGGTATACACAACTGCACCAGACAAAAGTGACAAGTAGGATCTAGAACACGTTTAACATATAACTTGATGGACTACTAGTTCTTTAGTTTTTATGCTAACGAACTAAGCGTGCTTGAAGCAAAAGAAATAAATTGGGACATTGCTTAGTAAGAAACAACAATGTCCCGAGTACTAAAATATATTGGGGTAAATACTGCGAATATGAAGAAGAAAAATATAGCTAAAAATTTCAAGTTGATGTAATACTAAGCATTGATGCTTACTAGGTGCTTGTGCTAAATTTGTCAAGTGCGTCTTATTCTGTTCTTTTGGGTGCGTGAATTTGAACTTTCAGTGCACGTCTGTGATTGTAGCAGAGAATAAAAAATATGTTTTTTTTTTAATTTTGTAAAATCACCACAGTTATCGATTGAGCACATAACGTGTTTGAATCAACTACATTCCTGTAGTGATCACGGACAGGCTTTGGAAGTAAATCTGATAATTCACTTTTTATATCGTCCCATCGCCGCATACACTTGCACAAATTGTCCCCCACCCCCCGAAAAAAACTCTCCACGTACTGTCGAAGATTAAGCGGGTAATTGTGATAAAATAAAATAAGAACCGAGGGTTAGCTGTGTGAAGACTAGCGCCGTTAAAAAGAAAGGGATGGCAGATCTTTTTTTAGAGGATCTGCCAAGTTCCTTTCTTTCGGCCCTCTCTTTGCTACGTGTTTGGGTACGGTAAGCTCCCTTGGTCACGTGCGTCTGCATACGGTTATGTTGAGCGCTGCCAGTACCTCTTGTTGGAGTTATCTTTCGATAATTTAAGCGCTCGTTCCTCATTTGTTCTTTATAAAATAAAATATTAAACTTCATCTTTACGAATGTATTCAATACAGAAATGTCGTTGGGGTTTTGAGAAATTTTGTCCTTTTTTTTTTTTGCCTGACCGTACGCGTTTTTTCAGACACAAGCAGAACTGTTTACACTTTTCCATTTAGCATTGGTAACAAAGATTATATTCCAGCAGAAATGTTTCGCTCGCATAGCGCGATTATTTTTTAAACAACAAAATGTAGATGTACAAGTATTGTTTATTTGGGGGGGGGGGATTTCAATATGTGCCGCACTTAGAGGAGAACTAACTTCCTCCATTTCGAGAGGATGTCTCTGGGGATGAGGAAAAGAACACTCAAATTTCTAGCTGTCGCTTAAAAAAAAAAAAACCCGTTCAGGTAACCGATACGCCATTGCTGCGTGTGTCTAGAGCCTTGACCGCTCACAGAAAGCCCAGCAGAAGGGGTTTCCGAGTCGATAAAGACGTGGAATCCTCTTTCGGATTGTTTGCATTTTCACGCCCCTCTTTCCTACCCTCCGCTTTTATTCTGAGTATAAATGGCATGGGTTTTTTCTGTTTTTCATCCAAAGACACAATAAATGTATTTATTTGCAGAAAGATGGCAGAGCCGTCTTCAGACAAGCGATTGGAGTTGGGCTGTTAAAAAGACGACCTCTGCCACCTCGCGTTTTCCTCCACTCCGTCGTTGTGGCCGCTGTGGTTGGGAAGTCGGAGCAGGCCGCGGTGGATGTCCCCTGTCATGATGGATGGAGGGCTCAAGTGTGAGAGGGACACCTCGCCAGAGTCGGACGTGGAGACGCCGGTGAGTAGAGAAGCACTGCGTGTGCCCTCGTCTGTTCGCATCTGCGGGCATCGTTTATGAACACAACTAAGTCTGGGTTTTTGTTTTTTGCAAAGGCGTTTGTCTGACAAGCATGTGCCATAAAGGAGTGCTAACTTGATCAGTCCTTTTTTTCATTGAAGAAAAATCTCTTCTTTTTGTGGCTAGGGAAGAAGGGAGGAAATAAACTAGGCTTTGGTGGTGGTGGTGGTGGTGGTTGGCAGGGGAACCAATAGCAGAGATATTCTAAGGCTGAAGTGTATGTGCGCGACAGGGGTCCAAGCTGTGAAGGATGGGGTCAGGTAAAGGGACAGCTTTCGACAGAAAGGGTTTATTGATGAAGATTATGTGACGCCGTGATTAAGGTTGTTTCTGGGATGGTGTGACGTCCAGATTTTACTTGTTTTTCATTTTCCAGTTGTTGACAGTTTATATATAGATATAGACCATGTCCTGCTGCGTGTCAAGTATATTATGGGGGAGAGGGAAAGACGGTCAGGGAGGAGAAGAATCGGGAAAGGGGGAAGCGATGTAGTTTCTTTTTTTAAAAAAATTTTCGTATGCGCATAAAACATGCTCACGTGTGATTACACGTGTGTACCACCGCACGCTTTGTCTCACGCAGTTGATGTGTACTTCTGTCTGGTGCAACTTTTTTTTCGCTTATCGTCCTACTAAAAGATGAGTGTTTTCTGACGCTTCTTGTGTCATTAACTGATTTACCCGCCAAACAGAGGGGAAAGGGCATTAGGACAAAACACAAATATATGTGGATTTCGTTAGAGGGAATGCTTCCTTCCCCTCCTTCCCGCCCCCCTCTCTCTCTCTCTCTCTCTCTGCGTGTGTGTGAGAGAAGGAGGGGTAAACGTTTTGGTAGCAACAATCGTAACTGTTCCAGTTTCAGTTGGTTGGGCTACAGTCGTGAATAAACAGATCAGCGTGGCTTGCGCTAAACAATGGGGGCGCGCCCGAGTCGGATTAGAGCGCATTATACTTGTGCACGTGGTTTGCCGGCACCCCCGCCTGCACCCCGTCTGTACCGTCTCTGTACCCCGCGTATGGTCGTCCTTTGGCCTCTCGTCAGCTTTATGACCGACGTACCTGTCCCAGGTGTGTGCGTTGCGAAGGAATCTTTGTGTCTGTCTTTTCGCGTATCGCTGCTTGTGTGTGGGGGTCGGGTGTGGGTGGGAAACGAATTTTTTTACCTAGTTGGATTGCACTATATGGATTAGTTACGCTTGGTGTGGCGCTTCCAGTCGTCTGCATTGTGCAGCGGTTTGTCTGTTTCAGTAAAGATAAATGTTTGAGTTGTAGAAAATTTTGAATTTGAAGTCGAACGTCTCGTGGCAAGGATATATTTTTGAATAAGACCGGTTGATGCAAACCGGAATTTTTTTTAAATGAAAAAGATTTGGATATAATAGGAGGCAGATAAATGCAGTACAGTAACTAAACCTGTGTTCTGACAAGGGCAGAGTTCAGTGAGGTGCAGTGTCAATCCTTCTTTCTGTGTAATTGTTTTTGAACTCTGCCTATAGAATGCGTTCATCTGAACTGAATCCTGAGCTGTACAGTCCCGCGTTAGCAGGAGCACTGCGCTTAATTAGACATTGAAAATAAAAAGTAGTCAAAATTGTAATTTTTGGACTCACTATTATTTGTCTTAAATTTCCATGTCTTATTTTGGAAGATACCTTGAACTCGATAATCTGCTTTGTGCAAATGATCTCAGACGAACAGCTTATTTATAATAGACAAACTCACTCCTAGACGAAGGACGAAAAAAACTTGTCTATTTTCGTTGCTTAAGTCGTCTGTTGACGTCGGTCGACACATTTTCTACTTTGTCATATTTATTTTTTTAAGTTTTCTTTTGCTTCCTCTTCATAAACTTTCACCGAAGATTGTAAATCTGCTACTGGCACCAGCCAGCCGCGTTGCGTTATTCTAAATATATGTATATTTATAAAATCACACCTTGTACTCATAGACCGACTTTTAACAGTTCAGATTAATTGCGACCTACACGGAGACGCCGTTGTTTGATGGTGACGATGGTGATTGTCATTTAACGTTTATAAATAATTTTTAGGAATGAGTTGAAAAACTCTCTGTATTTCGCAATTCTCAAACTGCGACAAACCCATGGCTTGATTCAAAAGTCAAGTGATGTCAGTTTACTGCCCCCTCCCCATTCTTCGAAAGGGGGAAGGGGTAGTTAGCGAGCTTAGGGATTATGGGGATGACAGTGCTGAAGGATGCTTAACGAACGCTCCATGCCCAACAGATACTCCACGCTAAACATACTCCGCCAGACACTAGCCAGAATTATAATTGGCGTTTTGTAACTATTTTTTTCACTCCATTATTGACATATAAACTCGTTGAAATATAGCAATTTCTATCTCTCGAATGCACGCTTGCTCGCTTTCTGGTACACATGCACACACGGAAGAAACTAGAACATTGTACCTGTTTTGTACGATGCGAAAACAGCCAGTTTGTTTGGTTGGTCTGTGAAAAATGGTAACTAGATGGTATTTTATTTCACACACCATGCTCTTCTGGGAAGATGTTTTTTGATGTTTTCAGGTCTGGTGGTGATCGGGACCAAAACAAGCTGTTGTGAATGAATAAAGGTTTGCGTGGAACTCTCGATCCCTTTTTTTTTTAAATTTTCTTGAAAAGCCTGTTAGCTGCGCACTGACTGCGATGTTCATGCCACGTGCCAATACACGCCGATCAGAAACGACAAAAGAAACGCACTCATGTAGATGGGAACTGTGGGCAGCGTGCTGCACAGTACAGGGAGCTCGTGCATCTACAAAAACAGAGAAAAATCGTGATATTGATGAAGTTAAAAAAAAAAGTAGCAACACCTTAACCCCACCCAGTGCGTGCGTGCGGACGTGTGTGCGTGACTCCTCTCTCCCTCTTTTTCTCTCTCTTTGAAAGAGGATGGGGTGTGGTGAGTGTGAAGTCGGTTACAACACGCTCGAATGTCACAAGACCAAAGCCTGGACTTTTATTTCAGTCATTCGCTTCCGCGGCTATAGCGCTGGAGAAAAATGAGCTTTTCTCATGAAATGTATTGTTCAGTATATCTGTTATTTTAAACTCGATGTTTGCCGGAGATTTATCATGCCTTTTGGGAGACAATAGAATTTGAGGACCTCCTCTTCTCGATTTTGTTCGGCCCCCCCCCTCTCCCCCGCCCCGCCTTCTCTCTCTCACACACACATACACATGCAGGTACGCACGCACGCACGCACATACTAATGCTTGCACACACAGAGGTAGGCGCCCGCAAAGGCAGCCTGGATTATTCTGTGTGCAGTCAGTCGCAGTTAGCTAGCACACACCTAATATTTGTGCGCGTGCACACATGCACAGCTTAAAAGAAACGCTGGTCTCGTTCCCCCTTCTCCATGCTCCTCTTTCGTCTACCCGTTTGTTTTATTAAAATCCATCGCATGTACCCTGTCCTTTGTTTTCCCTTCAAAACTGAGTAACTGTGTGCAACCACATATTAGCTTCAAATTTCCTTAATAGTTATAACAGTCCTAAGTCTGGCAATAGGGTGCTTTTGTCTTGCATCTTTGAAATCCTGAAAATATATATCTCCATGCACGTCAGTATGTCTCTATCCACATGTATGTACGTATGCAAGTGTATATGTCTGTATGCACGTCATCTGCTGATGGGCGGATAACGTGGGTAAAGGAATAAGCCACAGATTTTTAAATTGTAATGTAAAAGAACATAATACAGATTTCTAGCCTTGTAGAAGCGTGTTCAAGCTGTCCGTTTCTCATGTAAAAGGAACTTGATACAAGCAGAGAAAATCATTCTTTTGTTTCCTTCTGGGTTCTGCTCCCACCCTCGGTGCCACTTTTTTAAAAAAATAAAAGTCAGTCCGTCGTTTTCATGCCGCTGATGTCGGTGTAGCACGGCCATTTTAGTTTTGGAAAGACCCTACATAAGTAATTAGTTTCTGTGGCTGAGTGCGGGATACAGCGTGCAGGATCAGGTGCCCTGTTTTGAGCCGTAGATTAATGTGTATAATTGCGTTTGGCTCCCTTTCCACTGGCTGCGTATGCGCGGCTGTAGCTTGTGTACAGTTCCAGCTTATGCCGTGCTGCTCTATGAAACTATAGCTCTTGGTTGTTCCCACAAGGATGGTATGACAATCCTTTCTGCAGCTGATTACCAAGTGAGTGAAAAGACGTACACACACTGGGACAAGCAGACTCATTAAAACATCGCGCTTATTTGTCCTTTGGCAGAAAACCGCTCGATTGCAGATGGTAGACTGTCGTGGCTAACATGCCGATGCAGGCGATGACCAGTGGTGCCACTGATAGCTCCGTGATGCCCGAATAGTGCTGTGAGAATAGCACTGCACCATAACCATATATGGTATTCAAACATGTATACCCTCGTCGCTCTGGTCTTCCAGCTGTCTGTTACATATGCACATTGGCATACTATCGTCGCGTGCAGAAGGAAGAATGTGCGCTCGCTCTGAAAACGCAGGCAGCTGCGAGCGCATATGCACACGCGTTTCTTTTTCCTCCTCACTACTGTTCTTCTATTTCTCCTCCACTCTGTCGTGTCGACACCCGCTACATGGCCTACTTCATTTCTTTTCCTTCCGCCAGTCGCCCCTTCCCCCTGACTCTTTCGTTCCTCGGCGCTGACCCGTGAAGGTAAACCGGGTATTAAACCCTCCCTTGTGTGTGCGCTGGCAAGCTGTTTGTTCATGTGAATTGAGTTCATGGTTGCCCATGGTTATTGCGGGATTTCCTCCTCCCATCTCCACCCGCCTCCTGCGCACCGTCCGGCTGCAGCACGCCGCGCCCGTCGCTCCCTTCCGCTTGTCTAGATCGCTGTCGCGGTGTTGTACCCGCCCTGCTGGCGACAGCGCCGGATCTGGCACCCCTCTACCTGCTCTCTGTCTTGGGAAGAAATAAAGACTTTTAAGATCCCGTTTTCCTCTTTTGGTATTTAAAACCTCTCAGTTGTGTTTTTTCTTTATTAATTCACAACCACAAACACACGTTGAATTAGAACACTACACAGGTATCCAATATCCGTAAACTAACAAACACTGACAAAGCGTATGGAAGACGAGGGAAGAGAAGAGAGACGAGAGAGATGGGAAAAAAGAACATTTGGTCTCGAGTTTCTCCATTTAAACGTATATATATATATAGTACTTTGCTGTACTGAGGTACTGGACGTAATAATTCCGCAAACTACTTCTCGGTGTTACCACCATTACCCTCTCCCACATTAGTTACATAATAAACTAAAGAAAAGATATTGATTTTCTTTTTCACGTCGTCGCTGATCACATCCACTCTGTCGTTGTCGTTCTTGTTAGATGCCGACGATAACCCCTAGCGCTTTTTCATTTCCCAATAAAGCGTCGAATTCCAATGGTTTAACTAGCATTCCATGCAGCAGCAGCAGTGGTGCACACGAGCTTGCGTCTAGAGTGTCTACGGTACAGTAGTCGTTATAACAGACTTGGGAGACAGCACATTGAAGAACTCGTGGAATGAACGAAGCCCTGAACTCCAACAGCGAAATCTCTCTTTAAAGTAAGCTTGCCGAGCCCAGATTGAACTGTACAGCTGCAGTGTGGACAGAGGCTTCAGGGTGATGCTGAGCTCAGATGACATGTAGCAGTCGGATCACTCGCTAAATATACTGCGGGCTCGTCGTGTTAATGGGGGTCTCGCCTTGCTTCCCCCCTCTCTCTCTCTGTGCAAGCTCATGACTGTGTGCGCGTATGTGCCTGCGTCCGTGGGTACGCGTGGTGAAAGAAGAGAGGAAACTGGTGGTACATTCAGCGAGTGTGGTACAAAGCTGCTATTCAGACGCCACGTCCCCCTGTACACCATAAAGATGCACGCGTGGCGGGTGGCCTTAGGTTCCAGGGTGTTGACAGGGGGCAGCAGGGCCAGAGGGATTCCAGCCTCGCTCTGAGACTTATTATGTGGCAGCTCTCGATAATTTCAATAATCACGCACATTTCCTTCCAGTCCCACACACTTTTCGCTTGTCAGCGATTTAGTCATGCTGTCCCTGCAACAACAGCATCACCTGTTAGATTCTTAGCGAATGTCTGCCTGTTGCCTGCCTACCTGCTTACCTGAGAGATAGCATGTCCGTTTGAAAAGAATTATAGCAACTCTAAAGAGGATAGAAAGCGAGAATCTTTGATGCACTGTACCATCCTAAGAACGCTTCATCTGTGATGCGAGACTGTTATCTGTGTAAATATGTCTTCGTTTTCGAACTGTCAAAGAAGCATCATCACAACGCGGTCACGAGTGGGTCCATCAGTTTGGGGATGACAAGATGACGACCTGCGCTAGGGGTCGGATGGGGGAGGGGTGTCAAGCCTTCTATCGACCTGCCATGCTCACTTTGTTAACATCTTCGAAATCACAATCCGACGTGAACCGACGTATAAAAATTGGGCCAATAAGTGAAAACGTTTTAGTCTTGCCGGTAAGGATTTGCTGTCAGTGTTTTTCCTTTACCTCCACCTGCATCCCTCCCCCCACCTTTTTTTGCGGGCGTTGAAAGGAGGGAATGAGATGTCTGCACATTAAGAAATGGTTTAGGGACTTGGGAAAAATCTGGTCGATCTGCTTGGGATAAGGTAATTGGCGTCATTTGTTGCTTTACTTTTGCCTCCTGTTTGCGTGCACTTGGCTGTGTCAATATTGATCTCGCTACTCCCCCCCCCCCACCCCTGCAAAAACTGTTGGGCGTTCTGCTAAATTGCGCTGCGGTTCAAGTCTTTCCCCCCAATGATTTTCTTGTGGTTTTCGTGTTTTTCTTTCGTTCCGCGTATTTTAATGGGGTGGTTTGGTAGATGGTTACGAAAGGGAGGGGGCGACGGAAGATGGGAGAAAGAAGTGGGAGGGGGACAGAGTGCATATAGTTTACATTAGTGCTAAACGCATTTTTTTTACATTTGTATTAGACATAGATGAAGCTACGGCAAACGTATTCTATCGGGAACCGAGCGAATAACAAAGGAACCACGAGAGAGAGAGAGAGAGAGAGAGAGCGTGTGTGTGTGATATTTTGTTTTAAGGTATGAATTAGGTAAACGGCAATTTTCCTGTGTTATAAGAATCAGTGGTCACTCTTGCCCTGGTGTCACATTACCCATGCGTTACCCTCCATAGGCTTTGCTGTTAGAGGATCGTTTTCTCATGAGACACGTTCTGGGAACATTACATTCTATCATTTTCACTAAGAATCGTTTTCCGATGTCCGTCTGCGAACGCGAAGACGCTGTTTTAATTTAAATATTTAAAAAAATCCCGTAGCGCTTGTGTCAGCAAGAATTTACAAATGTTAAATTATTAAACTTAGCAGCTTATACGTCAGAAATAGAAAAAAATGTTTTTTAAAAATCAAAAATGAAATTCTTTTATTACCCGTTTGCTTCAACGGTTAAATTTTGAGATAATTTTCGATTTGATTAGTTGTTTACGCATGCCTAGTTATGTTTTCTGCCTAATTATTGGGCCATAACAGGATCCAAATCTTTGAAAACTCCTCATCAGAAAGTGACCCTCAAATTTTCAGCAGCGGTCTTTAGCAGGAAGCGCGTGCGCAAAGTTACCGAAGCCACGATACTTTTTCAAGCGACGATTCTTACAACAGCGGCCCTGCTTGCCATTATCTAACTGAACGACACAGCGGTTGGTGGAAGCGATGGGAGGTGGGGGAGTGGGTGAGAGCACAGGTGAGAAGGGTGCTTGTGTGTGTGTGTGTGTGCGCTTGATTGCGATATACTGGCGTCCGAGCAGCGTCCGGTGTGTTGTCACAGAGACACCTTTAGGTTGGCGTGACACTAACCGCCCAGGTCGCTTATTAACTGGGGACCTTATGGCTGCACACCGTGCAGGGTGCAGCAACACGCAGCGACTACATTCTGACCGAGCGGTCTGCAGCAGTCGCAGGCGTGTTGTGTGAAGCAGGCGTGTTACGCGGCCAGCAATCGCCTTCACACTGGGCCCAGTGCTGAGCTGGATGTTTATCTCACCACCGGCGCTCCGACGGCCTGCGCACCAATCGGGGCGGATCTCAGCTGGGGTGCCCTCCAGGGGAGATCACCGTGCTAATCTTTCACCCTGGAGTTGCCTCCCTGTCTATTCTTTCCCCTTGGCGCCAGTAAGCTAAATAAACAAATACACGGCAACATTGATGATGTGCAACTGCTGGGGATGCGGCCCCCCCCTCCCCATTTACCCGACTCTTGCCATTTTTTGAATGACTGGCGAGGAACAGTTGCGGCAAGACAAACGAGTGACAATTTAGCTGTCCAGTCACCAGTGCTAGTGCACGCGATTAGTGGAGCGAGGACAGTGTGGTGAACTTACACGAGCACTGCCAGCGTAACCAAAACCTACCTGTTACCTCCACCAGCATCGCAGTTATCATCTTTACCACCACCACCACCACCACCACCATCACCATCATCATCATCCTCCTCCATCGTCATCAATCATCATCCGGGGAAAAGAGAGAAGAAAACTTGTTCAAATCAAACTTATACAATCGTTTTTATATGCATACGGTTTTCAGAACAGCGACTGCTCGTTTTTGTCCGTTTTCTTGCTTGTTATTTAACTGCACCTTACAGCCTTTAAAGAAAATAGTACAGGAATATATTACATTCTTGCCACCGAGGTTGACGACTGATATATACGATTTGGTCTCAGTTTTAAAATAGATATTTAAAATTGAAGCTTTGAGTAGTTCGTAATTCTTTTGTACTGAAGTCTCATGTCCAAGAGGGGAGCATTCTAACATGGTAAAACGTTTCTAACCACAGTATCGCTCTGCGTACGTCACTGTCTGCGTCTTTCGTGGCTTGCGCACTCCTTACTTCTGGCGTGGCGGCGGCGGCGGCGGTGGTAGTGGTGGTGGCGGTGGTGATGGTGGTGGTGACAATGGCGATGTAATGATCAGGCTCAAAGGCGTGAAAGACTAGCGCTCACTTTTGATCTAGACCGGAAGACTCCTGGTCCTCGGATAGAGTTATTTCCCATTTAACATATACTTTTCTGCAGTTCTTCCTTCTCAGCTCGGAAAGAAAGACTGGAAAAAAAGAAAGATCCGCTCACTGGCTAAAATACTGTTACCCGCCCACTACCCATAGTCGTCATATTGCACTCCCTGCTGATGGCTGAAGTGTAGTATTACATATCTTGCGCTCCCAGTGTAGCTTTCGGGGCTGGAAGCCGGCATGGGGGCTCCCAACCACAGAGGTAGGCCTGGGGCTCCTTACGACCGAAGTAGGCCTGGGTCTCCCAGCCACTGAGGTAGGCCTAGGGCTCTCTACCACCGAAGTAGGCCTGGGGCTCCCAACCACCGAGGTAGGCCTGTGACAGTCAACCACCGACGTAGGCTGCAGCCTCTGGTGCCTCCTTTCCCACATGCATGCGCCGTCTTCTCGCGCTAGTATGTCGTCGGCTGTTCGTCACCTTACTGTACTCTACAGCTCTCATCTACTTGCCCCTACGGTTCGCTGACTGCGCAGGGGCAAAGGGCCGGGGGATGGGGGCACTGCGATAATCATGACGTCACGGCATAGAGGAGAAGGCCTGCGATAAAATACTTCAGGTCTTGCTGGAAGTGATCTTCGTAACGGAATGTATTTGGGCACGCACGTACCCTTGCCTGGAATTGAAAGCCCCCAGTCCGCGGGGGAAAGGGGTCCCATAGACAAAAAAGTGATTAAATGTATGTGTGAAGCTCTCCTAGGTAAGGCGCCACCCGGAGTGGTGCAGATGGGGGAGAGCTGTGAGAAGGGGTGGGTACAACAGTACAGTACACAAGGTTACTGTAACAGGACGCTGGTAAGACATTCAAAGCAGGGTTTGCGTGCGCGCATGTGGGGTGTGTGCTTTATGGAGGAGTGGCCGAATTTCTACATTCTTACCTAAAACTATCTTAGAAGAAAAACGTCAGGCAACCTTCAGAAAACGACCTGGGTGAAAGCATGCTGGTAATGAGTGACACAGGTGCCGACCGTTAGGTGAACTAAAGCAAGAGCACTACACTTAAAAGGCACCAGACTACAGATAGACTATAAATAAACTGTTTAAAAAGAAAGCTACAGATCAGAGGGGGTTGGAGAAGAGAACAAAGACAATTAACATCAGTAGTTGAGAAATCAGCAAAACGAACTGGGTGAGCTAAAAATCGGAGGATAAGACAATGGAATGGGGCGGGGACGCAAGTGCTACAAACTGCTAAAATGGAAAAAAAAGAGAAGCCAACAACAACAACCCAAAAAACGAAAAGAAAAGCAAAAAGAACCAAGAGTCATTTGACTGGATGGAATCACGTTGAGGCAGGCACGAGGTTGGCGGTCTGCTTGTCAGAATTATCTTCGATTGGCATGAAGAGGCACGTGCTGGGTGCCTGTGTAGAGTTACTGCGGTCGGCACGTGCGCGCCTGAGGAACGCGCGCACACGCACAGGCGCCCAGCAGAGCCTGGTCATGCGTCGTGAGTGGCACGAGCATGGGTTGCGTGTGCAGTTCAGTGACACCGTACGTACGTCTGCCGTGTGCAGTTCAGTGACACCGTACTTACGTCTGAGCCTTACCCCGCCCCTTCGCTCGTGGTCTTTTGCTGATAATATTGTGGGTAGGTGGAGCACTGTTTCTGACTATCGTTTAACTACTCGCCCTCTAGCAAATGAAATACGTATCAATGAACGGTTTATATACGTGTGTGTGTTTGTGTGCCTGCCTGCGCGCGCGTGCGAACGCGCCCGTCTCTCTCTCTCTCTCGCTGTGCGTGTGTTCTGTTTGCAGTTCCTGATGCTCATAAGGTACATCGTATAAGATGTTTTCTTCTAATAAAAAACTGAGGTACACTGTAGATTCTAGAGTCGTCTGGAGCCAGTAGAAACCGGACTCTCTCGCCCGCTTGCTTGCTTGCTTGCTCTGAGCGGATGAGCGCGTCTGTAGAGAGAAAGGGAAGTGCAGTACCTGACGATGACCTTTTCCTGTACTCCACCACAAGCAGCGAGGGGAGGGGTAGAGAGAAGGCCGTCGATAAGACGTCACGGCAGCGCCCCTCACCGACCCCGCCGTTTACAGATGCCAAACGAAGATTGTCTTCAGCCCTTCGCAGTCCACTTTCCCGCTGCCTCCCCCACCCCAGCCCCAACGTCACCAGTACCCGAAATAGGCAGGCCGCTAAAAGAAAGGCAGGCGGGGCGTGGAGACGGGTGGGACAGCTAATTACGGGTGGCAGATGGAGCGAGCGGCTCTGACGGTGCTGCAGGGCCTGAGAACCGAGCTTGACGCACACCTTAAAACGTAGGGGGGGGGGAATGGAGAAGTGGGGGGTGGGGGTTGGGATAGGGGGGATGAAGGGGTGGGTGGAGAGTCTGAATGGGTCAGAGCATGACTTGATCTGTCAGGGTGGTGTGCGTCACCTGAGGTGGTCACTGGGTGTAAGTTTCCGAAGGGTTCAGGCAAGTACTTCACAGGTTTGCGTTGTTTTTTGTTCTCTCTCTCTCTCTCTTTTCTGTTTGATTACGCGCAGATTAGAGGCAGAAGCCATCGACTAATATTTTCACCGCAGCAGAAAGATTCCCTGCCATGAGGGATCCAGCCCACCTATACAAATGTCAGAGTAGATGCGGCACAGAATAATCAGTGTCCAAAACGTGTTACCTTCTATTTGCTTGCACGCAGGCAAGGCACCGTTATCGCATGGAGTGAGCTATTGTCCCCAGAGTCATTTGCAGGATCGCCTGGCACTTCTGCTGAAGCAGCAGGAACAGCTGGTTAAGGTCAGCTGGCGGTGCATCGTTTGCCAGCAGGCGTCGGCCCAGCGCACCCACAGGTGCTCCGTCGGGTTAAGGTCCGGTGAAGTTGCTGGCTGTCCATGCAAGTTACTTGCTGCTGCTACAGGAAGTTGGCGACGACCCGAACCCTATTTGATCTTGTATTGTCATCCTGTAGAATAGCGCCTAGTCCTATTGCCTGCAGCGTTGGCAGTGCAAGGGGTTGCAGAAATGTCTCTCTAAAGACCACACCAGTTAGGTTGCCTTGCACACCGTGCAGGGGTGTTTTGCAGTTGCAGGACATTCCCATTCCTTCCCAAACCAAGATGGACTCGCCACT
>SMGT01000509.1:51544-69280 GCA_004794575.1 Lanistes nyassanus | reverse complement strand
TCTTTCTTTCTTTCTTTCTTTCTTTCTTTCTTTCTTTCTTTCTTTCTTTCTTTCTTTCTTTCTTTCTTTCTTTCTTTCTTTCTTTCTTTCTTTCTTTCTTTCTTTCTTTCAGAACGTACTCATTTTGTTTCTCCGACTGTCCGTCCTTTGGATTTGTGTCTCGCTTTTTCTGTCCCGCGCTTGAGAGAGATAGAGAGATGAGAAAACAAGTGAGTTTGTTCTGTATGCATGAGTACATAGGCCTGAGTACATATTCCTCGTTCTACATGTCAACATTTCGACCAGACGTTTTCAGTATCCGCGGAACTGTCTTTCTTTGAGGGTGAATACTGCTGGGTTCCGTCGGTTGTCTGATAAAAATGAACAATCCAAAGTCTTTAGATACAACGCTCTTTACAGCTTGCATCTGGGGCCGCCTTTAAGAACGCGGAACGTCCCGTCTGGGGTGTGTGTGTGGGGGGGGGAGAGACTACAGGGAGATGGGGGAGCGTAGAGGGGTCTGATTCCTGTTGGAGATTTTTTGCTTCCTTTTTGCCGTTCGGTGTCGAAGTCAGCCCTGTGCTTGAGGACGAAACTTGAAGGTGGTTTTGTGGGATTGCTGTAAGACGGGCAGTGTAACCGCATACCTCTCATCACGTGACGCGGACTGCACTGCCAACAGCAGGTGGGCCAGCCATAGACATAGTTATTTATGAGGCCAGGTCTCCCGCAGAGAAGTGCCATAATATAAAATAGGGAGGATTTTCCCCTTATTTACAGTTCTCCTTTCTTCTGTGCATATTAAAAAAAATATTTGATTGGGGGGGGGGGGCGGTGAGTGGTTGAGTGGGTATGGACGGGTGACGCATTTTTTTTTAAAAAGAAGTCTAGTCGAAGTGGTATCCGCATGAGATATAGGACGACACTTAATGGGCAGGCAGGTTCGGTCCTTATGCTTGGTGTGTGTGTGTGTAGGGGGGCGGGCGGGCTGTATGTGAGTGCGTCCGTGTGTTTATATGCGCGAGTCAGTGAGAACATGAAAGAAAGAGAAGCGTTTATCTTTTGTCCTTGGGCAAAGAAAGCTATTGAGCGGGAACTATTGTGGCGTTTTATCTGTGCAAGGTAGATACGAAAACTTATGCAACCAAGTCTGCAACTTTGCGCGTTCTCCATGCCTGCCGCTGAAAAGTCTTTGACAATGACTTTGATGAGGAAAGCAGCAGACGACTGAATTAATAGGAAAAGGACATGGCACTGTCCTGGATTGCGTGGAGGGTATATGGGTGGGTGGTGAGGGGATAAGAGGCATCAGGGGGGGTGTAAAATGCGGGAATGACAAGATCTGGAATCGCTGCAGGGATGGGGGACGTGAATTTAACGCGATGCAACCAGTTTTGGCTGGGTTTGTAGTGGGATAGGGGTGGGGGAAGGGAAGGGGGTGATCTGGAGACTTGGGGAAGGTGATCAGAGCGTCGCAAGGAAAAATCGATAGGCCGTCGGACCAGCTTGCTGAAGACACTGACCATTACCGCAGCGGCTGGGTTACCTAAGCGGCTGCCAATTACCTTTGACTGGCTCCAGCAACCCGCTTGCAGACCTCGCTCGCCAACTTCCATCAAGAGGAGGAAATTCAAGCCACATGGCCGCGAGAGGGAACGGGGAGGCTCGACCTAATGCTGGCAATTAACTCGCAATTTTCTTCCCCTTGATAAGGCCTCTTGGGCCGACGTGGGCCCTAATTGGGGTATTAGCCCTGGTGGAGAAATGCTAGGAACGTCTCTCCCCCTCCCTTGTCTTCTCCCCTTTTACGCACACCCTCTTCTTTCTAGCTATTCTCCGTAAAAACTGCCAGAGCGGTGCCAGGCGCGTCCGCCAGTGTCGCTATCGTCTCCAGCGCAAACTGCAAGTCGTTGTCGTCGCCGCTGCGACAAAAGATCATCTAAGATCAGCCGTGATGAGGCTGTCGGAACCGCGGTGCGGCTGGGGTGCGCGTGGTTAGGAGGGTACAGCTACCGCGTGGTTTCTTTTTTTTTTTTCGTGGTTTTTTTTTCTTTCGTTCCTCCTCCCTATTTTCTTTGAGTGCGTCTTCTGAATGTTTACACCCTTTCTGCTATTACTTAAAGGTAATATATTTTTCAGTTGGCTTAGAGGGAAGGGCAGTTCTGTTTAATGCAGGCGTCTTGGATTTCTTAGCTCCATTCTGCTGATGTCCCATTGTCCTGTCGGCTACTAACTTCACGATTCTGCAGACTGAGATCCTGCACCGCCTTGGGCTTGATAAAATATAACCTCTTTTAATCATGTTCTTGTACGTCTCGGTGCGGTTTAGCATTTGTGGAACTTGGAAGTGATGTTTTGTAATATGATTGATAATGATCTACAGGGGGATGCTGCGGTTGTCGTTGTGATACTTATTCCTACCGAATTACGGACATATTTTAATTGTTAACACTTATTACACTATCTTTTTGATTATTTTAGCATATGGTGAGGAGGCATTTGCGAAGCACAAAAAATAAGTTAAACCTTTTTTCAAAGAAACAATCTTTTTTAAATTTAAAAGCGTGCTTCTTAGGTGAAGTTTAAAGGAGCATGTAATTTTTTAAAATCTTCGTGGAGAGAATTCTAGTGACCATCCTGCACGGACTGTAGGGTACCTTGCAGGCATCACGCTTTGCCTTATGCTGTATATGCCTAGTGCAGCTAGGCCGAACAGTAGACTCTTTCATGCAGCATGACATCCGCTTCAGCGTTTTCTCTCGTGGCGTCGCGTTTAGAGGTCTGTCGTCGCTCAGTCACAGCTTGCAGCAGTCTGCTTCAGTTAGCATTGATGTCGGGCGATTGCGACACGACAACTGCACTAGCTTCCCAGGCAAAGTCCGACGCCTGCGCAAGTCAGCACTGAATCCACCCCCAAGGTCGATACTGAGTGATCGAAGGTATCCGCCCCTCGTTCTGCCCAGCCCGTGCTGCACGGCTTGCCACGAGCTAGGTGGGATGTCGCTGTCGGTGGTGGGATGTGGTTGGGGTGATTTGGGAGGCGGTTGGGGGCGGGTGGATGGGGACGGGGCGGGAGAGACTGGAAGAGCGAAATCCCACCTGAGTGGCTGAGTTGTGACGCAACCAAAACAGAACTGAGTAAGTCCGCGTCCTACCTGTGAGAGACCCTTTGTCGTGTTTTCATGACAGTAGGAGGACGGGGTGTCCAGGAAGGCTGACAGCAGGACGGTGAACTCCAGGAGTGCAAAAAGGTCGACGTGCAGTGCAACGGACAGCATGAGAAACTCATAGTCCCGCTGAAGGGGTGGGGGAAAGAACAATTGTTGGCTACTTTTTGTCCTGTTAGAACGCTTTTCTTCCGTAAAAAAAATACGTGGGCTTGGGAAAGGGGTGGACATCACGAGGGGAGACTGTTTCATTAAAGTTGTCTTCTCACGAAATGTTCTCTTAACGTATTGTCTCACGTGGTTACTCTCATACCACCAACATTAAGTGGAAGTCTCCATCTACCTACAATCTCCCTAAAGAATCGCAAAACTCAGTAATATGATGAAAGATGATTATTATGTACATACGAATGAGTGAGATGGTTCGTCTGAGAGGATTCCTTGGCTTTCATTACTCGCCAATCTAACCTAGGTCTGTACATCAGTTGTCGTACAAATCTCCTCCCATCGGCTGCTATGTACAAACAACACCAACAACAACAATAAGAAAGTCGTCACTGGCGCTGGTGTTCGTGCCGTGCCGTGCTGTGCTGTGCTGCAGATGGACTGATAGTGCGCGGCCGTTTTATCCTGAAGCAAAAGAAGCGGGCAGAGACAGTTTAGTGACTACTGCCGGCAGTCTAGTCAGCCTTGATTTCTAACGCTTATACTGTATAGACAGCGTGACTAAGCACTCGCTGAGTGCTGATGCTTGCACTAAACAGTTTCATTTAAATGAAGAATCTCTCATCGATAAAAAAAAAACAACTCATCAAGATTTCAATGCAAACATGCTTCTGTGATGATTATTCGATCCAATTTGTAAATAATAAATTACGATTGCTTACAAACGGATGGACTAGTTTGTTTACTACTGCTTTCAGCCGTGTAAAGCCCGCAAAAGAAAACGTCAGAGGGCAGCAAAGCAAAACCTCAAGTTAAAGGACGTGTGTCAGACCATTGATTCAGTACAGTGGTGGGTTGTCAGCAACGGTGAACTGAATTCTTAAATTGTCGGGGCGGGGTGTCAGACGGTTGTCTTTCGACGTTTAGGCCAATACAAAAATATCCAGCAATCCATGGTAAATACGAGTCATGGTCATACAGCAGCCAAGGATCGACGAGAAAAATTAAAAAAATTCTTTGTTTATGGAAAATGTGCCAGTTGGTACGGACAGGACTGGCTTTGCTAGTCTGGTGTCGTGTGACAGACCCTACCTGTGCCAAGTACAGTCGACAACTTCAGCAGCGCTTATTACACTAGAGAAAGCCACCTGCGTGGACCGTGTCGAACGCTGTAGCCGTGTTCTAATCTACCGAAGGAATTGGGAAGTGGCTGAACGGCGTGCGGCGGTCCGTTGGTTGTGTGAAGTCGGAAGCTGATGTTCGCGTCTTGTCTGCTGCACACTCTTATTGGTGGCTCTTTCGTGCAGAAGTGCGGAACTCGGTCCAGCATAACTCGCTAGCGTTTACATCGTCTCCATCTCTTCTGCAACGTATTTGAATGTTACATCTGCTGGTCAACTGAACTGCGCAGTTTCTCTTATGTTGTCGGTAGATGTTAGCAGTCCAGTCGACTGAAGTATGGAAACCTTGTGGCAGCACTGAAGGTTTTTTTCCTTTGCACCTGACTTCTGTGTTGGCATGTGACATAACCTTTCAAGTTCTATATCAAACCGCATCAAACTTCCCCATGAGACAAGAGATCCAGCGTGATGGTAGAATTTAAAACAGAAAAGAAAAGCAAGCATATGCATTCTGAACATGTCATACCAGGCCGTTCTGGGAACGAGCACGACTGTGTACTCTTGAACTGCGACCCCGAATTGTCGTGCCAGAAATTTATGTGTCGTGGTCCCACGTTGTTTGGAATTGTTTTCACCGTTCAGTAGTCGACTGCCTAATGCTGTGCCAGTTATGACTGCTGTCGACCAGTCGTACTTTACACAGAGGCTTGGTCTGCGCGTACTACGTGCGTAGGAAGAGAACTGTACTGCCTCCTGGTGGCGAGTTACGCGCGATGATGGTGAAGTGGAATTGAAGATGTTCTCCTAGGAATTACACACAAATGGCGACAGTTGTACGGACAATCGTGTTTGATGACGGTTCTTTCTTGTTTCCTTAAGTCGTATCTAAAATGGAAAGTGCTTAGTATATCTTGCTTGGTAGATCATTTTTTTTACACCAGACGATTTTTAAGGCACCGTTGAGTACAAACTAGTAGTAGTTCTAGTAGTAAAGGCAAAGGAGAAATGACAGCACCGAACTGCAATTTAAAGGAAAAATACCGCCTTCGGGGAAAGACCTATATATAATAATGTAATTGGCCGAACGGTCCGTGTTAGAAGCGATAATCGCACATTACATCGGCAGCGAACGCGTCAAGATGTTGCCATTTTACAAAGTTTCTTCTGTTACCGCCCAACAGCATTCGTTTTATAGCGCTACGGCTCATGCGCCGACAGCACGGGGAGGCCCCTAGCTTGTTCTTGCGGGCTTCAAACAGCCTCGGTCTGCAGCGTGCACAGCTGTCATGAATCTAGGTCCGTCTGTTAGAGAAACCAGATTTCGTCAAGTTCTTGAACTCAGGCCTGTAAGAAGACTTCGAAGATAGTGGCGGGGGCAAGAACCGTGGCGAAGATCACCCTCTCTACTTTTCCACATACATACACACACACGCACACACCCACGCACACACAGATCTAGCTGCCAGCTCTTAGAGCGCGCGCCCCGTTGCTGTCGTCAGCTGGGAGACTGGGAGTCCCCGCAAGCACTCATGCTGTAGTGCCACAGGATGTTTGGCCGCTCTGTCTCCTAGCGCGTCATTAACCACTTTTCCTGTTGCGACACTGCTGCCGCAGTTTGCTCGCACGCACGCGCACGCGACCTCACGCTCCTGTACACGCCAGCACATGCGCGCGCGCGCACACACACCTACACACCGTGCAGAAACCTGCGACGGGCGAGGACTTGGCGTGCGAGCGTGCCCCTGCGATCGGGTTGCCGTCAGCAGCGGTGGGCAGACCCAAGTGCAGCATTACGAGGTCGATTTATCTTCTTTCTGTCGTTTTTTCAATTTGCCACTCTCTCACTCTTTTCCCACCCATCCATCCACCCGCTTGGCCAACCACCTCACAAGAGAGCCTAGCGTCTGTGCGCGGACCACCAGGTCGGTGCACGCGAGTCGCCTCGAGCCGTCTCGGTTAGTTGAAGTTGTACACGCCTAGCGTGTCTGTGTTGTCCGCACCTGTCTTCCTCGTGCAAGTGAACTGTAGCGGCAGTTAGTGCTTAAGCCGTACACCTCTCGCGCTCCGTCTCCTTCAGACGCCGCTAGCTGGCAAGAGACTGGCGGTCAAACAAAAGGAGACGGAATCACGAGCTCCAGCTTTGTACAGACTGTGTCGTTTGCATTGCGTGCAAACAAGTCTCGGTGCTTCGGTCAGCTGATGATAAAGGAAAGTCGTGCATGTGTATGTGACAAAGTGATCTCGGTCTGGTCTTGATTTCCTGACCACAGAGGGCCACGAGCAGGGAGTACGGACGAGCTGCAGGATGGTGACGTCACGATACTAAGAAGTATGGCTCACAGGTGGGCAATCTTTTCTTTACCTGTTCATTGTATACTGTCCAAAGTCCTTATGCCGCTTTAGAGAGTCGGGGATAAGGTAAGAGCCGTTATGATCCTTTCTTTGCAAGGTAAGACCAGAGTTTGTCTTAACTATGTCTTCAGAACTGTATACCCTCGGCAGTTGTCCTGTTTCGTGCGGTCTTTGTCGATCCATATCTGTCATTGCCGACAGAAATAGGCAGTGTGTGTATATATATAGTCCTTTTTGATCTCCTCTACTCATCTTTCCAACACTTTGACAGTTTTATTTATTTGTTGTGTACGTCATTATATGTTAATGTACATTCTGCGTACGTGGATGGAGGGGGGGGAGAGAAGGGGAGAATATAAATGAGTACAAGATGTCTGGTACTGATATGGCGACCGTCGCGTGACGCATCGTTCACTCATACCGCTACATACCGTAGTCATACCCACTGGATATCTCCACATGCACGACATATCGAGTGTGACGTGGAGGGCCGTACCTTAATTTACTGGACTCGACTTCTCCAAAATTACTGGACAATCTTTTATGGTGATCTTGTAAATGTAGACTTAATTGAGCAATCGTCACCAAAACCTTTACTGCCTCAGGTCAATGGTTTCTACACCAAATGGTGACGACGCTGTGAAATAATGCAAATAACTAGAGAAATCTACCGAAGGAAAAGATTCTCATGCTCTGACATGTTCGCTCAGTCTCACACAGGCAAAACACTTCTAGTTCAAGAGCCCCCACCCTCGTAAAAGATACAACTGCAGCGAATCGTTATTCAACATATATTTCATACACTGACTCGACAACATCAAATATATCTACAGGTTATTTACAGAGAATCACCGTGCTCGTGTCTAGGGTAAGACGCTGCCTGATTACTTCATACCGCGCGGTATCAGACAAAGAAGATAATCAAACTCCAGAGGGGAAATCAAACTGCAAAACGACCTATGATCCCGCTCTCTAAACAAATACAGTGACCGACAACAGAGCTCCTACTCTCGTCACTACTGAAACATCTACTTCTGCAATACACACTTCCAGAGCTATGCAACAATACACAAATAGAGTAAGTGACCGTCAACAGAGCTCCTACTCTCGTCACTACTGACAACTACTTCTGCAATACACACTTCCAAAGCAAACGACCAACAAGGAAGATATGACACTGCCACGACCAGCACTACCTCTACCTCCCCTTGAAATTCGTGGGGCCACTAGCTTATGACGTCCCCTGTCTCCGGCAGGATAAAACCACCTATCTTAAATCAACCCGAGTCCCAGACTCTAAGATAAGTTTATGGTAAGAGCAGTCCTTAGCTTATAAGACACAGTCAGCAGTCACTTACTACTCTATCTCGTAGTCGGCGAAATACACCCAGTGTATCTGCGTGATTGCTAGCTGCTGCTCTGTCGTCCTGGCTAAGATGGCGAGGGGCAGAGGTCCGTGGGTCTACACGTGTCCGCTTCTTGTGGTCCTCATACATTAACTCTCTCTCCATGTCCTGTGCTCTCGTGTGTCTCATCTAATTTCCAAAGCTTAAGTACCCTGTGCCCTTCTCGCACTGCGTTTCCAGGAACCACCTTATTCTAGTTCAAACCAGTTCTGGCCAGCCTAGGTTGGGGCAGAGCTATCAGCCTGTCATGGCTAAAGATGTAGCGCCCACCTCCCAAGGTGTCTGGAGGGGGAGGAGCAAACAGGCTAAACTAAGAGTGACAGGTGATAACCTAGGAGTGACATGTGACAAATCGAGGCGTCCAGTGGATGTGAGTGCAGTGTGTCGCGGTATGAGCAATCCATGCGTCGACTGTACTTCTGGTGGCTTTACTTCTACCTGTTTGCAAGAATATGATCGTACGGACAGTCAGTAACTTCAGGTCAGTTCCTGGGTTGGGTTGCACGGGATAAAAATACACACGGCAAACAGGCAGCTATAAACACTTAACCTGCATTGTAGTTCCCCATCTGGCAGACATTTATAAAACAGCTGTTAATTTAGATGCAGCAACGAAGCTGACACCTTAATAATAGTGGTCCCCTGGAGATTATGCAAGAAGAAAATCGACAGTATCAGTGTTACCACTTACATATGCTTGCTGTTGGAGCGTCGTCTTTATAAGGCTCTGATTGATCATGCCAGAGACTAAAAGGTGTTATTCGGACTAGTCACTGTGTACACGCACACAAATTAGACAGGCAGACTTCTTGAAGTGGGCTGCAGGTCATTGACATATGGCAGGAGTGTTAACGCAGCTTGGTTTTGCCCATAAAACGATCTATATATTATGCTGTGTGAACGACGGTTATGGGGGTTTTTGTGTACGAAAATGAGGTACGAAGCCTCATGCGGTCCGGCCGAGAACTAGATGTGCCCGAAGAGCCTGTGGCCTAGTTCCGAGGATGTGCTTTGTGTTCCCCTTCATCCGGGCACTGAATGTCAGTTGCAAGGAACGTTTAACAACGCGGCTAGGCTGGTGTTAAGCTGGCGTGAGAGGTGTGGAGTTTTAATGACACATCCTGCGTTGTCACCGAAGACCCGAGAGCCCGAAAGTCCCGGCTTAATGCCATCTTGGCGCGTACTTGAAATTGTTGGCTGCTGCCTCTGATCCCAGACCTTCATTTAATCGGTAGAGAGTTTAATGCTCTCTTGGTGTTTATTTAACGCCTTGCGTGCCGCCTTTGATCTGTATGCTTACTTATATTGGGGCAGGCAGAGAGCGTGGGGCAGTCTGCAGTGTGCCTAATTTTATCAGGCACCTAGTTTACTGCCTGGCGTGCTTTCGTTTGATGTGATTGTTGAATGAACGCAGTAAGCTGTCTAGGAGGTTAGCGTCTTCACAATTAGATATGACACTGGGCTAGGGGTGGCTTGTAGCCGAGCGGGAACGCGTACTTATGATAGATACAGAAGGTCGTGAGTTCGGATCCGGTGCCTGGCACATGGGCTGATGGCGTCTGTTTCCTGGGCTGGTCCTGCGGAGTTTTCTCTAGACCCTCCGGTTTTCTCCCCCTTCTCTTCCCTCGGTACCTTTCACCAACCTTTCCTCTCCTCCCATCGTCATGAGATAGCTTCCCTCCTTTACCATACTGCCCCCCCCCCCTTTCCTCTGGAGCGCCTCGATGGTCTAGTGGTTAAGGTGATCACTTATGAGGCAGGAGGTCGATGGTTTGCACTCGGGCCGTCACACCTAAGACTTAATTTGCCAATCTAGTAGCTGCCCTGCTACACTCCTGGTACTATAGGGAACAGTACTAGGACTGGTTGGCCCGGTGTCAGTATAATGTGACGGGGTGGGACTGAAGCTAGTGTTGTGACAGCAGTCCCACGTGTGGCAGCACGTAAACTTTGTCTAAACAATACTGTCCTAATACTCGCCTAGTTTGCGGCAGGACGTTCAGCAGCAAACACCCACCCACTGTCTTTCCTCGGTGTCAAACTTTGAGGTTTGGTGGGTCAAGGAAATTACCCCATAGACTCCAAGTGTGATCCATCCTCCGCCGTCTTGCTGGTTAGGTCTTTAATCCCCTTGTTAATGCCGCCACCTAGCTCTCAGGTAATCACCAGACCAGGTGTGCGCAGTAGTTAGGCCCCAGGGGCTATGTTGGCACTTCCAGCCCAGGGTGTTGAGCATCGACGGTGATGCGTGCAGCTTGAGGACAAGACGAGGTATTACTGGGATCAGACAGCTGGCATTCGGATACCACCCATCACGTAGATGTCAGGCCAGATAGAGGGTTAGGCAGGGAGGGATTGCGTCACAAAGAAGGGTGTTAACGATTGCAGTGTCCACCATCAGGGCTTTGATCAGCCGAAAGGGGTAAACTGTCCAGGGGCAGGGGTCTAGCGAGTCTGCTGCTTGATGTCTAGTGTGACTACGGCCAGTCTCCTGAGGACACACTGTTGGTGTCCCCTTCTGCTGGACTTGTGTGAAGTCCTTTGTTAGCTAAACGTGTCTTGAGCAAACCAGCTGCTGCTACAGCTACGCTACGCAAGGTGCTTCTCGGGTTGTATTCCCCAAGGCTGGTGTTGCGGCCCTTGGCACGTACGCCCTTTGTTGTAGAGAAGCTGCAGAACGTAAAGGAGGAAGTCGGGGGACACAAGGAAGACAACCGTCTAGAAGCAGAGGTCCGGCCTTGAGTGGCTGTATGTAACTGAACTCTAGTGGAGCGAGTTCAGAGGTCGAAGAAGGTCGACCGAAAAGTGTTGCA
The DNA here is from genome assembly GCA_004794575.1 of Lanistes nyassanus. Classification (NCBI taxonomy): domain Eukaryota; kingdom Metazoa; phylum Mollusca; class Gastropoda; order Architaenioglossa; family Ampullariidae; genus Lanistes; species Lanistes nyassanus. The sequence continues at coordinate 58,277 of SMGT01000509.1, read as the reverse complement.
CAATACAGTGGTAGTGTGACTTCAGTAAGTATTGTGTCCATAGGCGAAGGACACGAAGAAGACCTCGACAGCCCGAGTCTGCTGTTACCCAGAAGCAGCCAGAAGGACTTTCTGACACTTCAACGTTTAGGACCGCAGAGAGGGGCCCCCTTCGGTACAGACAGTAATGTTGTGCGGACTGTACAAACAACCAGATGACGAGTGTTGTGTGTTCTACACGTGGTCATAATTGTGTGTGTGTGTGGTTCAGTCAGGTACGTGTGTCTGGATTTTGTGTTTAGGAGGGCAGACGATGGCACAAATTGTATGTTATCTGAACCAGAGAGAAGCCTGGAGTCGTCCCTCTTATGAGGTTAGATATTTAATTCTGTAAATATTCGCTGTCAGCAAATAATATTCTCGTTTCTTTCGCTGTATTTTTTGTCTGTGGGAAGTTTGTAGGCGGATAAGGGCTGGGGCCACTGTGTGAATTGAGATAGTTATACAAAACCAAAAGTAATACAGTGATAACTTTTCCACCTGCACACGTCGTCCTTAAACGACGGTCGTGTGGAGCGAGCACAAGGACGACGACTTAAGAAAAGAAGTAGGCTCCCATTTGACGACTTTGTGTTATGAGATGGCTTCCCCAGTAACCTTTATCCGTCCTGCCCCGCTCCTTCCCCCATCGTGAGATAAACTTCGTTGCTGATGTGATTGTAAACAACAAACAACAGTTGGGGGGGGGAGGGTACCTGAATGTTTGGGTGTGCCAAGGCCCGTTGACACTCTGTAATTGCTGTGACCGCCTCGGTGGTCTAGTGGTCCAGGCGTCCGCTTCCGACTCTCATCCCGGCCGAGTCATACCTAAGACTTAAAAATGGCAATCTAGTACCTGCCCTGCCAGACGCCTGACACTACAGGGAACAGTACTAGGACTGGTTGGCCCGGTGTCAGTATAATGTGACTGGGTGGGACTGAAGCCCGTGTTGCGCCATCAGTCCCACGTGTGGCAGCACGTAAACTTTGTCAAAGCAACACCGTCCTGATATGCACCTAGTTTGCGGCTGGACGTTAAACAACAAATACCCCCCCCCCATACTTACTTTGCAGTTATACCAGAGGACAGGAAGCACGTAACGGCCAGTTAACCCAGCCGTGACCGCAGGGTCGTACTTGGGTGGCAGTGGTGGTGATGGCGGTGGTGTTGGTGGTGACGGCGGTCCATCCTGTCGAATGTCCTGTTCTTCTCTGCCTGTCTGCGATGGAGCAGACAGACTTGGCTGTCCACACTTTGGGTAGGGTTCGAGGAGGAGCAAGTTAAGTAACTAAATACTCTTTGTTCTTGTGTAATCGGGAATTCATTAATCACCTGACAGCATAGTGTCATAAAAGTAGTTTACACTCCTTTTTTTTTATTTGTGCGGTGCGTTTGTGGGTTGAGGTTTGGAGAGGAAGGAGAAAGAAATTCAATCGAAGTTAGTGGAGTGTACGACATCTGGCATTTGAGACAAGTCATGCCTCCAGTAGATCCGGCCGACTGCGTGACGCATGCGTCATCCAGTTACCCGCGCTCGTCACTTTCAGCCTGTCTGGCTTTGATTCATGGACGTGGACACGGCCCACAGATATGCAGATGAGCAGGTCGATGGGTCATTTCCGCCTCTGTTTCCTTGTGCATCTATGTATAATGCTTCATGTTTTCTGTTGGTGCGCCGGGCCTTGCGGAGCGAGCTGTACCCAGTCATCCACCTTCTCCCCCCAATTTCCATTTTCCTTTCCATTTTGATGAAGCTGTTGGATCACCATTAACATAATACCAAAAAAAAACTTTCAAGTATAGACGTGTATGTGTGCATGTTCAGATCTATCAACTATATTGTCCAGTGCGTCAGATTTATAATCAGATTGTGTGTGTGTGTGTGAGCGCGCGCGTGCATGTATCTTTTTATGGGAGTAGTTATGTGGGAGGGGTGATAAAAATGTAAACAGATCTGAAACCCGCTTAGACAGTCACTGCTATTGAAATTTTCCTGAACTTGGATAACATTCTTGTCTTCGTGTTTACGTTGTATCCTTTTGGAAGTGATTTGAGTTTAGTTGCAAGGGTTGTGCTTCAGTCCTTCCCTTGATTCCCTTTGTCCTTGGAAACAGCAGAGTGCTTAAAACGAATCGGTGCTTTTTTTTACGCTTTAAACTTTGTGGACGTCCGTGTTTGTTGGTTTAAATTTGTGTATTGTAGTTCCAGTCGTTGCAGAGCCTAGAAAAGATACATGTTATAAATGTATGACCACTGTAGCACGGTGGGGAGGTTAGTATGATGATAACTGGATGTTTGAGACTGGCAGTACGCGTGGTCACGTTCGGTGCTCTCAACAGTGTATTTTTCCCTGTGGATTAGCGGCAAATTGGAAAGGGTTTCTTCTTTTTATTTTGCAAAATGTGATGTGGAGTGCAGTAATAAGTGCATCTACGTGCGTGCGTGCCTGCGAGCAGGCGGCGTGAGTGCGTGAGTGGAGCGAGAGTGAGTGAGCTAGCGAGTGGGTTGGTTGGTTAACGTCACGCCGCAAACTGAGTGCATATCAGGACGGTGAAAAATGGGGGTGGGGGAAATGGGTCCTGTTACTAAGCTATGCACTGAAAGAACCACTCGACTGATGGCTGCAGTAAAATGGCCAGTGCTGACAGGCAGTTTAATGTGCGGGGAGATGGCTGAATGGAGTTTGCACCAAATGTATAACTCCAGGAAATAATCATTGGGCACACCGGGATTCGAACCACCTGCTAGTCGACAGCTCTACCAGCTGACCTGTCCAGGCCCTCAGTGAGTGAGTGTCAGTGGAGGACGACAGGATGCTTCAACTGTCATCGCATAATGAAGCCTGAAGGTACGACACTGAGAAATACGGTATCTGTCTTGAATCTTTCATGCTAGCAGAGTCAAACAGGTTGTTATCGGGGGGAGGTCTTCACCGTCGGACACCGTGTGATGAATGGACGACGCAACAGACATGATGGCGAGAAAAAATGGTCAGTACGTTCGTATCTCCTGCTCATACGTATGTGTGGGCGTAAAATGCACAGGGCGATTGGGTCTTACGACCGCTTTTATGTACAGATACCCACCAGCAGGCTTACAAGATAAAATGTGTAGAAGTTGTGTGGGTTATGGAACAATGCGCATGTAAATTTCGAGTCGATAGTTTTACCTGTGACTTTGTACGGTGTCTTCATTACCTTGGGCGGAATCTCCCTGCCCTCTTTGCACCTTCGTTTATACTGCGTGTCTGCTTACGCAGTCGTCTTGTTAAGATTCTTAAATAGAGAATTTCTTCATTTCAGTTGTTATATTGAGGTCGTAGTTTCTCTCTTTGCTTAATCTCAGTTTCTTGCCAACGTTTAAGAGTTTATGGTAGAGCTGCGTCTTTGAATTTTACCCAAGGGTATTTCCTTCTAGGCGAATTTTAGACCAGAATGAACAGACTTTTACTCGGCTGGTTAACAGGCTAATGGTAGTCACAGTTGCAGACTTGAATCAGACTTTCCAATAACAATTACCTTTAGGGCTAACCTTTCAGCTTGAATGAGATCGTATCCCATACCCAAAGTTTATGACTTTAGCTCAATGTATAGTTGACATGGCAGTGGTTTGTGATGTTCAGTAATCACTACTTTACGTCCGCACACTTGATTTGCACCACACTAGGTTCTGGGGCAGCCCGCTTATAGGGCCGTCTGTGGCAGGTGTTTCAATAAATAATGGCTGCGGTGGCCAGGCTGTGCAGGGGACGGGACTGACACGTGCGCTAATTTCCTATCACCCAAGACACGCCGAGGAAAACGAAGACCAAGGCAATAAATGTGATGGATATTGAAATAGCCAGATTCCTCGAGAAATGAGAAGTAAGCAAGCAGCAGGAACTTATCTAATCAATGTTGCTCATAGATTGTAGAATGTGATCCAGTCTCTAGCTCGAAACGTTGTCATCATTGTTGTTTTTCTTCGATGTCGTCACCTCTTATCTTCATTTCGGATTGTCACGAGACTGTAGCATTTATATGTAAAGGAAAAGTTTTAATTTGGCAAGTGGACCTGCGTATGTCCGCCATTGTTCGAAATCGTGCACCGAGTTGCTTGTGAATGAGATGCGGGTTGCTAGTACTAGCAGTACACAATGGCAGCCGCTCTCCACGCTGTTTCCAGCACTGTTAAATATTACATTGTCAAAGGATCACTCCATGCTGCGCACTGGTCGCTGGTTAATATTGCATTGTAAAAACTTCCGTCCCAACCCCGCGTGACTAGTTAATTTTGCATGAAGAGGGCCTTCACCCTCCACTGGCCGTCAGAACCGGTGACTATTGCCGTCGGACGTCAGCTACTGGCGGGGCCGCGCACGTTACGACAGTCCGTCACACCAGAGACCGGTATACAGTAGTGTTGCATCGATCTTTCCTGGGCCAGTCTAGTGGGTGCCCGCGCCTAAAGGGGCTGGGTGGGGTGTGTGTGTGTTGGGGGGGGGATGGAGGCTTTCCCGCAGCTGGCGGTCAGTGGCGCAGTCGAGTAGGTGCTTCTGGCGACGCCATGACTTCAGTCCATGGGGGTTCGTATCCTGTGGGACCGAAGTCTGTGTTGCGACAGGAGTGCCACGTGTGACAGCACGTGAATGGCATCCAAGCAATGCCGTCCTGGACTGGCTTGCATGAGCATTCTTATCGCCTGTTGCACGTAAAATACACAGGACCGCTGTTATGACCAGAAGGGCAGCTACGAACGCTCATGCAAGCCAGCCCCAGTTTGCGGCAGGCCGTTAACCACCCAACCCCTTCCCCATAGAACGAAATCACCGCATACAAACCAAGCAACCAAGCATCCAATAAGAGCTGGACATGTCGGCAGACGTACTAGGATTCGCAGTGGTGGAGCCCCTGGTATTGATAGGTGTATGTGAGACAGAGAGAGAGAGGGGATATTTGGCAGCCTGAGCGATGCAATGAGATGTCCATATCTGTACTGTGCTGTGCATATCTCCACTTCTCTGAATACTTGCACCAAGAGGTTTGTCGGTGAGCTGTGCAGGCCGCTGTGAGGCCACGTGGTCCCCACCTTGCATGGGGTGCAGTGCTCGGGTAGTTCTCGGTCCCCTGGCGTAAGCCGTCAGCCGCTGTCGGCCCGCACGCATGGCTGGGCGCAGAGATCGGCGTCGTAACTTGTCGCGCCGCCCCCCAAGTTGTAATTATCTGACCGCATAGTTCACCTGCTGTGGGTGGGGGCGAGGGGAGGGGGTAACAACGGTGCACGGTGTCTGCGGAGTGAGTCAGCGAAGTGCGTTCGTACTTGACTGCGGAGATCTGGCAACTGACGCGCGAACCGTGTGTTGGTAGTTAGGGTTATAGTTGTCGTGGTCATCATTGTTGTCCTCCTGCTGCTTGGCTTCGTAATACGGGCATCTTAAAGAGCGTGATGGGGTGATTGATTAGTAAATTGTTTGCTAGCTAAGCTGGCAAATGGTAACAAACAGTGGCTATTTGCACAGTTCCGTGCAGATAGAATTTGAGACTGCCCTTACAGTATTTTTACGGCTTTATACACTATAGCGAACAATGAATTACTTTCGTTGTTATTTTTGACCCCAGTAATTTCAGTAAAGACGTGGGGAGGGTTGTTAAAGGTGTGCATCGTGTGTGTATACCTGTGACACGTGGATCTGAGTTTAAACTTTCTACGCAAGCAACAAATCCATGTAAACAAACCCTTACATTACTCTACGGCTTTATTCAGTAATGGTGAACGGTAACAGTACTTTCGTTGCTACTTTTTGACCTCAGTAATTTGAGGAAAGACCGGGGGCGGGGTGATGTTTGAGCTGTGCATTTTTTATGTATACTTATGACATGTCAATTTGACTTCAAACTTTCAAGTTGTACAAGAGACAACCTCCTCCATTGTGACGCGGTATCGTATGGGATCCATACCAGAAACCGGACGTGGAAACACATACGGGGCAGTGGTGGAGGTTTCTGCATAGAAAACTTCAGGTAAGGAAATATGAAAAAGTTGCCAGAGAGTGGCGCCAAGCCCCAGAAATAATTTTACACGGGTCTTCAGAGTTATGACGTCAGCCGTGCAAATAGCATTGGATTCTATATGCATTGGACCGTGCAAATTACCACCGCCATGGTAATATGGCTTTTTGGTATGATTTACGGTCATCCGGAAGACTGCCACGTCGCACAAATTGTCATTGGCCATGTAAACTTTGCAGCTGTGTGTGTGTGTGTGTAGGGGCTAGCGTGTGCCTCTAACCACGGGACAACACCCCGCAGCATGATTCTGGAGCTCGTATAAGTTCTGGCTGCGATCCCACTGGGGTTACCCCAAGCGCTGGCCGGTGTTCAGCAAGTGACCTCAGTCTGTTACCCTGGCAGCTGTGCTGACCTACACCTGTCCTCGTGCCGCCCCGTGTCAGTTGTGACCTGTCTAGTCCAGAGGTCACCGACGTCGCAATCACCTGAATGTCAAATTGCACGGCGTAATTGAATGTCATGGTTGACATTTCTGTCTCCTTCCGTCACTTCCTCTCGCGTCCTCGTCTCTCCCTCTCTCTGGCCGCCCGCAACGCGTGCTTGTCACCGATAACCCAAGGGCTTAGGGTTGTGGGTTCGGAGGCACAGAGCGTTACACATACTTTCGCTCATGTTGCACCTGTTTGTTTCCCTCGAGGTTTTATCCGGGTAGCCCGGTTTCCTTCCA
>SMGT01000509.1:34754-51518 GCA_004794575.1 Lanistes nyassanus | reverse complement strand
GGTAGCCCGGTTTCCTTCCCCCCCCCCCCCCCCCCCTGCAGCACCTTTATGAGCTGCCAATCGTTTGCCGATTTGGTGTTAATAGCAACGAAACCAGCCAAGCCGGGCTTTGTCTCTCTCGACTGCGTCTCCTTTCTACAAGTACATAAGACAGCACGTCAGATGCCGGGTCAACAGGCCAGCACAGGTCAGGAGGTTTGGCACTTTCACGAACGGAAGAGCTGAACCATAGATATGAACAGAGGTCCATGGCAGACACCAACGTGCAGCCAGCCCCGGTCACTTCGTTATGGGAAACGTTGCTTTCTGCCATCTATCAGTGGGGATTTTCAGGCAAAATTGTTAGTGTTGGGATTTCTCGCGAATCCCAGCCGCGCTCCGCTAAGGTCACATCTACACTTCATTCTGCCTTCCCGCCCCTCCCGCTGTCGGTACATTTTTTATTTTGTTTTCTTTTCTCCTGAAAAACACAACTTGGGCTGATGGGTAGGACTGGGAAAGTATTTCAGGCAAAAAGCCTGCCTCTGCTCTTAGAGGTCTTAGGAACTAGTTCCTTGGCCTGGGGGCAGCAAGAAATGGGGAGGGGAGATGCAAAGGATGGGGGGAAGGAGAGGAGTGTCGCTGGTGGATAAAGATTAATTTGACGGCGGCATGAAGGGTTGATGGCTGGGTGGGGGGACTAACAGTCGCGCCCAGCAAGGTAATTTTCTTGTCATTTCTCGGCTGATTTATCAGACGCTGGCATGAGCGCGCAGTACAAATTGAACCAATTGCTTGTCACAGCTGCCCGCCCGCCCCGCTGCTACAGTGAGATCTGTAACGAGACTGGTGGGGTATTTCTCACCCCTCCCCGACATGCCATCCCCCACCACATTTCACGGCATGCAGCATGATAGCACACGGGCTCGCGGTTGTAACTGGTATGGACGTGACATGTTTTATCGTTGTTGTTTCTCAATGGCCCTTTCCATCCACAGGCATGATACCTCGACTTACGTTTTTGTATCGCTGTATTGTGTGAAGTGCAGCCTGCATCATAGCGGCAATGCCTGCGTATCACTGATACCGAGGCTTCAGGGTTTTAGCCGATATCCGGCACACGTACGTTCTCTGCACGTGGGACCTGTTTTCACGGCTGACCGTCGTCGGAGGGGAGGGGGGGGTCTTCAGGTAGTCATGTTTCTTCCATCTTCCTCTTTCCCCGGCATCCTTTGACCGCCTCGGTGGTCTAGTGGTTAATACGTCCGCTTCCGAGGCGAGAGGTCGGTGGTCAGCATCCCGGCCGAGTCCCACCCAGACACATTATACTGACACCGGGCCAACCAGTCACATTATACTGACACCGGGCCAACCAGTCATAGTACTATTCCCTATAGTGCCAGGGGTCTGGCAAGTCCCTTAAAGATTGACAGGCCAGTAGCTGCTTTGCTCTGCTTGGCCCGGTGTCAGTATAATGTTTTTGGGTGGGACTGAACCCTGTGTTGCGACAGCAGTCCTACATATACCAGCACGTAAACTTTATCTCAGCAACACCCTCCTGATATGTATCTAGTTTACGGCGGGACGTTAAGCAACATACACCCACCCACCCGGCGTCCCTCCTTATTAGATCCTACTCCCCACGTGAGATTGCCTTCGCTACGAACTTGACGTGATACAAGTTAAAGCAAAACCCTACCTGTATAAACCTGATAAACTACAGCATGAAAAAGTAATTTAATTTACATACAACACAGATCTTCTGAAAGTGTAAAATGTAACCACCCCCACCCCATCACCACAAAAGTTTTGCTCAGAAAGTTAGTTTTAAAATATATTTTTCACGTTTATGGGTTCTCAGCAATTAATACGATCGTTGCTGGGGCATTTAGTCATACACTGCATTCCCAGTTGGAGACTCCAAACCAAAGCAAACCAGTACATCCGTGGTGTACCAACTCGAATTTTGACATAGCGTGGCTGGTTGGTTAGATGAGGGTGTGCCTAGCATAGAGGGTAAAGGCGGACTTTGCATGGTACACCAGGGCAAACGTGCACCTGTGGTAAAGCTGTGCGGATCGCTTTCGACACTTAGGGATAGGCACACGAGGCAACCTTGATTGTCAGAATCTTGACTTCTGCCAAAACATACATCTGTACTGGAACCTGACGACTTGTAGCTATGCATTTTATAGTGCAAGATGCGTTGTGTACGACTGAGTGATGTAGGATGTGCGATGTTACTGTAGGTCTTTTCTGCGCAGACAAGGGAGTCCGTATACGCACAAAACTTGAGTAACAATGTAATGAATCGTGAAAACATGCTTTGAAAGTCCATTTAGTGCATGAAGTTCACCATGTAAATCTCCACCACCCAAGTTGAAGTCAAAGGACTTACGTCAGTTTACTTTGTGTGTTTGTGTGGGTTGTGGGGGTTATAAAACTGTTTTTACCTTACAGTTTTTTGTCTTTGCCTTGCTAAATTTTCTTGGGTAATCGACAAATCCAAGATAATTCTCCCATTTACGACTCCCTCCTTAACCCGACCAACGACCTACGAAAGTGGCCAGTTTTGAGCTGTATACTGTATACGACTTTACCTGGTTGAGCGGGAACAGTTTAGCAGGCTTCCTTTTGCAAAGGTGATCACTAAGAAACGCTAAATCTCGACACCAGATCCTATGAGAAGCGCAGAAGAACTGCTTTAAATCTAGACAAGAGATTGAAAGTGCTCCTAACAAAAAACCAACAAAGAGAAGTCGGTAATAAATATTTTATCCGACATCCACTTACGACTTTACCCCTAACGGACTTAAGGAAGTCACGGTTTTGTACAATATACGACTTGCGTGTCTTTTCGACGTTTCACAGAAGGACAAATAGATTATATCACAGATTTTGTTGCAATTCATTCCTGAAAGTCTTATTTCATAGTCTGTGTTTAAGTGTTTGTTTGGCCGATTACCAGGCAGTCTGTGCCTGAAATGTGTAATCCAATGTAAACTGTGCGAGTTCTGAGGGGTGGGTAGCGGATAGAGAGCTGCGTCACACCAACGTATGATCTCAGTAATTGAGATGCGAAAAAACTATTTTAACGTGTAGTTCATTGGTAAATAAAATTCAAAAAATGTTGCCATGATAACATACAGGCTAATGTGTTTCTCACCCCATCCATCACCGTACATGTACCTATGTGTACTAACAGTTCAGTGCAACTAGTCCTCCCTTATAAGACCCCTTCATTATAAGGCCTGAGTTTGGCTGTTTTTCAGAGTCGTATATTGGTTTTACTATACGATAAACGTGCTGTACGTTGCAAAATGACGGGTGGAGGGGAAAACACCCCGAATCAGAAGAGAATGTAACGGCACTTTACCAAGGGTGCGGACTGCCTTGTCCGAAAGGTTGTACATAGTGACATTTTCTGCTGTGCAAACGGTTCCGACCTGCTGCAGCTTGCTTTTTTTTTTTAAAAAAGCTAAGAAGCGAGAAGCGACATTTATTTCACTTTCTCGATCCACATGTGTTTGCGTCTTTTGCGGACGTGCGTGCGTAGAACTGAAGTCTGACGAAGTCGGGGAAGCGGGAGGTGCACGCCGACAGCAGAGTGCTCCCCTCCCCAGTTCCACTCCCTCGGGGCCATGGCGGAAGGGGAAGGGGGATCGTGTCAACAGACATGTGATCAATCCGGACAACGGCATAAATATTTCACATGCATGTGTATGTTCACAGTTGGCTTGTCTGTCCTGGACATGTGCAGATACCGACTACAAATGCCACAGGGACAATCACACGTCTTCCCCCCCCCCCCCACACTTTTTTTTTAAAAAGGCGGTGACCGGTATGCAGCTGATTTATTCAGATAAAGGCGGTGACACACTTTTGCCTTGTTACAAGTGAAAGGCAGTAGCACATTAGCCGTTCTACCTACAGAAATGATTACATGTTAACAGTGCGCACTGCAATGATTCTTGAACTGGTACCGTTATCGGTACAATGATCAGATATTCACGAATTACGCCTAGGTGTACTCACCGACGAAAATTGATTTCGATTAGGTGGAATAGGTCATGTGATCACATTGGTGATCTGCGAGTGGCTGCAGTTCTTAGATGATAAGTAAAAGTAATTTGAAGTAGGTGCTTTTTTCCAGCCATATTCGCGGGCCGCCTTGGGGTTGTCTTGGGGGGGGGCGGTGTTTTCCAAATGTGCGCGCACTTGCATTTGTCTCTGCGTGTGTGAGCACGCGTGGGCATGCTTTTGTTCACCACCCCTTCCTTTCGTTTGACCAACGCGTGCAAACGTGAATGGACATGCGCATCGGGTTAGTCACTGGTCGGCAGTAAGGAACTCCCAGCATGCCTGGAAGTGACCGGACACTTGACTGACGGGTGTCGGAGGAAAAGGGTGAATTGGGTGGGAGGGAGTTAAGGACCGAGGCACGTTGATGGGGGAAGGGTGTAGGGGGAGAACGGTACGAATAAGGAGGTGGGTGGGGAACTGTAGCGGAGTGCCTGACAAGTGCCCTGTGGTGAGGAGTAGATTGTCATCGACTAAAGCCCCGTTGGTCAATACCTTCACCGGCGATGTTTGCGCTAATCTCGTTGGGCGCGGGGGACAGTTGTGAGAACCCGCACAGCTGGGGTGTGTGCACGCGCGCGTCTCGTCCCGGCCGCTCTGTCGCCGAGCTTGAGCCGTTTCCCGCCGACCGTGGGCTCACCACGTCTGCTCGCTAGGCGAGCCGCCAGCAGCCTGTTTGCGCTAGCGCTCTTAATCTGCCGTCACGACCAGCGCGCACGGAGAGCCGTCAACAGCAGGCACCGGAGGGGGTGGGTGGGGGTGGGCTTAAGACGTTCCCTCCCGTTTCTTCTCGTGGCCTTTCTCTTCTCGAGTCCTTCTCTCATCTTCGTCCCCCTCCCACCTTGGCAATCTGCGACATAACCTCCGTTTTCCGGTCCTTCAGGACCAGTCTCGTTCACTGCCACGGCGGAGAGGAGTGAAATGGTTCGCAGAACAAAGCAATCACTGACCTCATCGTCCGCTGGACGGGCTGACGTCGATATGCACTCGAGAGGTTAAGTCACGTGAGGTGATGCCACACTGCAGCACAGCAGCCCTCTACACGCGGGGTAGGGGTGGCCAGGATGGACGGAGTGGCGCTGTGCAGTATTAGCGTCATTAGGTCTTTGCTCCGAGGATACGGGGCCTCATTTAACGACCGTGAAAGCTTGCTTCAGTAGGTTGGGTATTATCCACTCGAGTGCGCTTTTAAAACAGCAGAACTGGAAGAATGGAAGCCTAGTCACGTAACCATAGTTACGGATCGCCCTGCTCCCTGCACGTCCTCTCAGCTCTACGTTGTCAGATCGTTGTTGCTGGTTGTCGTGCGGATCCTGTTGGTCTCAAGCAGTTGACAAGCGGAGCACGAAGAGACCGAGGAGTTATTGGATACAATTCACATGACGCTGCATTTCCCTTCCCGTTGCGGGTTGGGGGAGGGTCTATTTTAGCGCGCTTAACGGTTAAAACAAAAGTCAAGGATGTCAAGGAAAAGTGAACAACAACAAAAAAACAACTCAGAGTAGAAAGGTTAAATCTTTAACTTTTGTGGATCGTTGTCTGTCAGCCGGGCAAGTCCGTACTGTCAAAGGTGTCATGCAGAATGTTGTATTCAGTTTATTGGGCATAGAATTTAGGACCGGTAAACTCCAACAAGCCAGTTCGTCCACACCAGCTCGACCATAGCATTAGATTGACTGGTAGGAAGGCTCACTGTCATCGGACGTTAGTTGACACTATAAATAAAAATGCTCCATAATTTGTTTCATAGTTTTTAAGAAGTCATGAACATCTTTCAGTTTGAGTTTTATTTTAATCGGGAAACGAAGCCTGGAAACCGCAGAACCGTTGTCCTGGGTTGCCGTTCAGATAACAGCTATATCTTCTAATGACACGGTACTTCCACTAGTTTTCAGTCAGCATGTCGATTTTCTGTGGTACTACAATCGTCTGTCGGCCAGGGAGTGCAAGATGGCGGGGAAATTTTTTCAAGCCTGATTGCAAGAAGGGCACCAGACGAATAGAACTTCTAGTTGTGGTTGTTGTCTGAAACAGCCTTGCGACTAGAGGAAGCTTGTATAACTCCCATCCACCGTCCCTGATGTGACGGGCATCAACAGGACTTTTCTTAGTGTTTGCAGTGGGCCATGGTCATTCAGCTGGAGAGATCTGCAAGATGAAGGATGATCAAATAATAACGGGCTGCGAACATGTCATGCTTGATAACAGGTCCTGTTACTACTGTTACAGTGACTGCTTTTATGTACAACTCTTTAAACTTTGTTTAACAGACCCCCGCTGATCTTTGTTCTTTGGCGCATTAATTTTGGCTGGCGAGCCCCAACGTGCAAGGGGACCGACCGTTAGTATGCCTGTGATATAAGTTATTAGTCCTACCGGAAACAAAACGTGACGGTGTCTGTGTGTATGTGTGTGTGTGTGTGTGCGCGCGCGCACGCGTCAGAAGGGGGGGGGGGTTAAGGGAGAATTCTCAGTCTTTTTTCTGTTGACCGCAGAAATGTTCGAGTTCTTGTGGAAATGACTTGGGGCCAAAGTCTAATGTTCTTTAAGCGATACATTAAAGTTATGTAGTGTTTCCACTGCTGCACCACCCGTCACTTTTTCTAATGAAGTGTCCTAGCAGACTTCTCCACACTTATCCCACGTGTTCGGTTTTACGTGATGCTGCATAAACTGTATGCAGTCTAATTTTTACGCCTCATTTCTCCCTGTTAATACACATTTTAGAATGAATATAAATATACTTTTTCCCTCGTCTTCAGGCTCTTTGTTCAATGAAGAGTTAGAAGCCCTTGAAGATCTAATGATTTGTTTTAGTAATGAAGTAAAGATCAATAGCGACTATGGAGAAGACTCTTTATTATGTAGATAATTCATTTCAGCTCAACTGCAGAGAAAACAGGAAGAACTGCCAATCGGCCACTGCAAAGAATCATTCGTGCAAAGTCAACTGCGTGTTTTTACGTGGCGGATATAATAGTGTTTACCACGCCTGCATGTATAGTTCATGCACGCGCCATGGATGTTTAAAGATCACGCTTATATTCGGCATTATAACTTGACAAGCAGACTTTTGTTTGCTTCCGTGCTTGTCGACTGTTACTGTTAATATGTCATTACGTCTCTGAAACCCTCCTCAATCTATGTAGTTTTACGCACAGAACATCAATACATTATAAAGGCAGACAGAGGGCGATAGGACTCATTTCAGTAGGTGGAGCTTAGAAATGGTATCAAATAGTGTTGTCCATTTCTGTGCGCGTGGTGAATTGTTTTCAAAGCAACACAGTAATGGAGCACGAGAGGAGCAACGTAAGACGATTGACCCCATTATTCCCCTTTGATGTACAGGTGAGTGAAATTGACAAGGAAGTCTCAGCTTGTCAGTCTCCACATGATGGGTGGGGCCTGGGGTGGGAAGCGAAGGTCCTCAGCTAACTGGTGTAAGGTAAACTTAAGCTTCTGTGTATATTGAACAAACAGCAAACTTCAGTATTGACTAGACTTGTTTGCAGTCTAGGTCTGTGTGATTTCTTAACGTTTTACTTTAAAGGTTTTTTTCCCTCAGAAACGTACATCTGTCTTTCTTTGTATGTGGATTTGTGTACGTTTGCACCACTCTACACAGTATTTTATTTATAAACATTTATAGCATTCATCAAAAATGAATTAAGATGAGTTTAAACTGGGAAAAATTCTTATTCGTTAATTGTTATCATTGTGCTACAATGGTTGCACAATTTTTTCGTGTTGGAGTATTGACAGATCTGTTTTGTAAACTAATTCGCATTTTGGGGCACACAGTCTGTCAGTGCGTCTAACTGGTGAGAGAGAGAGAGAGAGATCCATCCATAATACCTTAAATCTTAGCTGTATTGCTGTTTTACGCAAACTGTATGCGCCTTTCAATTTCTGCCCGTCTCCCATGATCTTGTACCCACACGACCACACGCACAAAAAACGGGCAAAAAAAAAAGGGGGGGGGCAAAATAAAAAGAGTCCCGGGACAGACACGCACTCGACAGCCCCAGCGCACCCGTTTCCTCCCAAGCAGACCCAGTAATAAGTGAGGTGAATAGTGCACGGCAAATTGACTGACGAGCGAACGGAGGGAGGGAGAGTAATGAACATAACATCCCCCGTGCGCCTTGAACCTTCCCTCCTCTTCTGTTACGCCATCCCTCCCTTTTCTTTCTCTCTCTCTCTGCATCACTTGCTCGCCTGCTGGCTTTGCCCGGCAGTAATAATCCGATCCATTGGGTGGCCCACTTACCGCAGATGCAATGTCTGTGTTCAGCAAAAGAACTTCAACAGGGTACCAAGTGCCTGTTGTATCTGTCGATGTTCTCTTCCTGTCTTTTCCAACCCTTTCTTTCTTCCTTTGAAATACTGTGTCCGAGGCAAGATCCGAACTAAAAGAAAATTTTTGAGGGGTGGGGGAGGGGTCTCATTTTGGTTTAACAGTTTTAACAGTTGGCGTCCAGCCCCACTAGCTTGCATGCAAAGGATTGGAAGCGGGGTGCACGTAACAATTTCTGCTCTCACCCCCCACAAACCGCTTTGCTTATGCAGTTTACGGAAAGCGAATAGTATAGGTCTGAGGTTCGAAACAGGGGGACAACTTGAATTTTCAGTGCGCGTCGTCCAATAAATATTTGAGGTAGCATTAAGGAATTTCTTGTGCCCCTTTAAAGGTATAATAAACTAAATAGCTTGTTGTTTCTTGGTGTACTCAGAAGTTTCGATACGTAAATAAACACTCAAATAAAAACGATTTCAAGTCATAAAAAGTTACTTCCATCCATCTTACCATGTTATTGTGGTATAAAATGCCAGTTCACGCAAGAATTCTGGGAAACGCACAACTTATGGCACGAACAGACACTAGAAGTTGTTTTGAAATTGAGTATATAGTTTAGGTTAAGAATAAATTAGGACTTGAAATACCGACAGGCAATGAAATTCTTATTCGGAACCTTACAATATGTATACGACACGGAAAATGGACTCGATGGTTGCAAGTTAAAAACATGCAGGGCAAGAGTCCTTCCGACAAGAAAGTTAATTAGTACTTTCAGAGCAAAGGAAAAAGTATTTGAGCAGAGGAGCCTTTCCTACAGCAGAGAAACAAGTCTTAAAATGGGGCAGAGCAATCTGTCTGTAATCAGAGACGCCGGTCCTGGAGCAAGAGGACCAGTCTAACAGCATACGGACCAATCTTTGACCATATGACCAATCTCAGTATAAAGGAATCCCCCGTTTTCGTTATCATTACAATTGCCACCCCTTATCCACCCAACAAACACACAACAACAGCAGCAGCAACCACCACCACCAGCAGCATAGCAACAACTACATCAAAAACGCCTAGCTATCTTCTTTTCTATTCTCCCCTCTATCCTATCTCAGCTTTTGTTGATCAAGTTATTACCCGTTTCATTTTTAAAACCGATATCGGTAGCATTAACGAGAACTATACTACCAGGACAAAATGACAACACTTTAGAAAAAAAGCATCTCTTTTGATGTACATATAAGAACAAGGTTGTGTTGTGGCGGCGAGAAGACGGTGAGGGAAGGACCGCTGGGGTGAAGTGAAAGGCCACGAGCTGTGATCCCTGATAGGGATTCACTGTTTGTGGATGAAAGGCCAGGTCGTTGAGATAGAAGGGGTCAAACCTGCCCAATCCCATCGCCACAGGTCGGGGGCTGGGGGGGCTGGAAGTAATCGGTCGTAGGCGGAGCAAGGAGATGGGCGTGGGGGGTGTTGCGTTCATTTCCAATCGACATGTACCTCGACCCCCCTCCCCCGCCTTTCCCCCTTCAACAGCAGCAACTATACTGCTACTACAAAACAGCAACTGGGTTTTCGGATATGGTTATTTCATGCCGCTATTTCTTTAAATTCTGTAATATATTTGTTTACAGCAGGGCTGTTCAAAGTAGTGATGTGACTCAGCATTGAAAAATAGCCAGCAGTCAGCGCACGCTGGCCACTGTTCTGTTCGGTTCGCGCGCCCGCACGGGAACGGTCTCATCTACATGCGATTTTTAGAAATCTGTGATGGCAGGCTGAGAAATCCAAACCTGGCCGCGCGGGCATGTCTCGTCAAACAACGCATACTCCCGGATCGAATCCAGACAACTAGGGTGCGTGTTGGTAGGGGATGGGGGCTGCTATAAGGGGAGCTGACAGAGAAACTTGCACAGGATGTTAGCAGCGACAAAGGCTGGTTGTCGGAGAGAGATGGGATACCCAGCGTTCAGCACCCACCCGTCAAGCTACGAGGTGCAAAGAGATGAACCTTGCAGCCATCCATCTTGGCCTTGCTGACAGTGGGAATCGGCAGAGTGGAGGGAAGAGCAACCACCCCATCAGTGGGTGCGCACGGCGCTAGGAAACTGGTGAGTGCCGGGTGGTAGGACAGGGGTCTGTGTACAGCAGACGGATTGGCATCTACTCAGAACATCTCCTGTCCGAAGATTGCTGTATTGAAGGCCGTCCCTGTGACAGATCTGTTTCCGTCTCTGCAGACCTCCACCACTCCAGGTCTCTGCCCCACTATTACTACAGAGTTGTCTTCGCACACCTCACCCAAGTTAACGCCCTTGTATATTACAGATATTAAGAACACTAGACGTATGTCAGTCTGTTCGCTTTTCTACGGCGTGCTGTTCGACTGTCATCTGTCTACACAGTTGTTTGTCTACACTTGCCATTAGCGCTGGATTTCTGCATGCAACCAGGGCTCTAAGTTGGTCGGTCCTCCCACCCCCCCCCCTGCCCCCGGCTGTACTATTTCACCATTCACAAGTAATCCTCGTGCCAACACCGCTTACCCCAGATACCTTTGTCTGCAAGGTCCCATTTGCCGTGTGCAGTGCATGACCATGGGTGTGGAAGTAGATTTCAAAGCATCCCGCCCAGCTTCTTTCCCATCCTTTATGATGTGAAGATCACACACACGCCATTCGATGCTTTCTGTATTTTGTCGGTGGTGGATAGGGTTGAAGGTCCATCCAATCTCTCACCCCTACACGTTGGGCTTAAGCGCGCGCATGCAAGAACCTGTCGGTCATCATCTGTAACAGCCGATCTTTTAATCTGTGCTGTTCCCTAGCAAAACTCTCACGACGCTTTATCTCGGTAATGCTTTGTACATGGAATGGCAGACTTTGGGAGAGATAAGCCCATGTAGACAAAGGACACGCGAATAGTCGGGTTCATGACAGATATGAGGGGCGGAAACACATTTCGTCCTTACAGACTTCTTTTGTTATTCATCGCCTTCCTGTTCACCTAATGTCTCCACTTTTGTGATGCAGTAAACAGACATCGCAGGGACGCGAAAGTGTAAGAATTCCTGTGATAATTTGTGTTTGAAACTTAATAACTTGTCGATATTCACGTCATATCAGGTTAGATTTTCTGACGTCGTAGCAGTTACCTTGATACGAAAAGAGGTCCGTCTGAGAGAGACGATAAGAGCGCGTGGCTGCGAGTGACATGCCCATATTTGAGGGCGAGTCACTGTCGTGGAAGCGTGCAGCAGTTAAAAACAGCATGTCATGTCATGTGTTGAGAAAAGTAGCAAAGATGAGCACCAGACACTCGGTTTGTTTCTTATTAGTCTGCTGCATACATTAGTAGCGAGGAGCAGTTTGTGCATTACAGCCAGCGACTGTTGACCATCAAACCATGCTACCAGCGTTGTTGCTGTGTTTTTCCCTTATCGTATGTAAACAAAGGAAAGCAGAGAGCCCAGTTTTTGAGAAAAATACTAGTCATCTGATTTACCTCATCAGAGGTGCAGTACATCATCCCCACAGCACGCTGCTTGTCCTCTTGAGAGGTCTGCCCTGACCTCATGTGCAAAGGCGGTGCAGGCGCCAAGTCCTGCCGTGCCGTGTGACGCACAACAAGACTGTTGCGTCACAGCAGCACCTGGTCCAACAGTCGCGCTGACACGTCTGCACTGGACCCACAAGAAACACACAAAGGAAGGAACTGAACCGTGGCGACAACTCCGCCCCTCGCTGTACGCAGCCCTCGACGTGTTTGACCATCGCACGCCGTCTCGCTAATCCATCCTGCGGCAAATGGACTTACGCAAGCGGGGCCAGCAGCGGAACCGGGCTTGTCAGTCACTCTGCGTATCCCGTAGCTCCGCCCAATCACCCGTCCGTCAACAGTGACTCCTCCCCTTCGCAGCTCGCGTGGTGTTCGGAGGCAGCCAATGAGCGAGCTGCTTGTCGTCTCATGTTTCTTCTCCGGTAGGGCTGTCCAGTCAGGTGATCATTAAACATTTTATGCGATTAATAAACATGACGGTAGGTGGGTCGTGTCGCGCGGCAGCCTAGGCCGCCACGATAGGGACGTTGCGGCGATAGCAGCGAGACGCAAGTGTTGTCGGGAGGTGTGTGTGCGTGTTGTGTGTTGTAGCAGTTTGCTGGCCTCCGCTGCTTGTCAGACAGACCCTGCTGTCACGCTTAGAGAGCGATTTCACCGTGTGCTTCGCCCCTGCAACCTGGACGCTTGTGTAAACTTTAACCCACACGAAGCACGAAGGCTCGAACCCTGTCCCAGGGCGGTGTGGGTAAGAAAAGGCTGAGGCCGGATGACGACGGAACGCTCAGCTCGCTTGCCGCCCGTCAGCCCGCGGAGCGCCAGCAGCGGAGCGTCGTTCTCCAGTGGCACATGGAGTCAAGCATAGGCGGTAAGCAGCGTTGCACAGCTGTAGGTACACGGCAGTCTGGGTTTGCCGCAAGCACTTGGGCACCGTTGTGATGTCTGAACGCCCTCCACTGGCTGGTGACACGGTCTGCGGATAGCACCTCTCCCGATCTCCAGTGACGCGCCCCCTTGCGTAGAGGGAGACGGGCCAGGGATCTCAGTTACAGCCGGAGACTTCGTGTGTCACCAAGGAACGAGGTTTGCAGTTTCCTACTCGCAGCGGTCTCACAGGTGCCAGGTGTCGAGACAACACACCTGTGTAGCTGACAGAAGTAGGCGCGGAATCCTCCTGCTCACCGGGAGTTATCAAAACAGGTGCAAAATTGTTCTTTGGCAGCGTGGTGGCAACGCTCAGAGGTAAACCGAAGTGGGTTCTACTGTCATTTTGATGAAAGCTTCCTGGAATTTTTAGCGTGTACCCCTTCTTGGGTCGGATTACCTGCGGGGTCGCGTTGGAACAGACTAAAACGCGTGACAAGAAACCTCAGTTCGGGTCATCAGCACTGAATGGCTTCTGCAAGCTATCCGTGTGTGCTTCTGTTCTAGTCAGTCGCCAAGAGTGCTGGAGATTTGTTTGGAAGAAAAGTTTGTGTTCATCGTCGGTGTGTTCTGTATCCGGAACACGAGACTTGTGTATCAGCAAAAGTGTGTTCGTACATCTCTACGCTGCCTGCTAGGGAAGGGGTACGCGTGTACACATCGCGTCTGCCAGGGTTATGATACTCGTGCTCTCAGGTAAGTGTTTTGTGGCCTAACTTTTCCTTCCCTGCTGTGGTTTGTTTTTGGATTTTCGGTCGGTATATAAAATAAATTGAGCTATGGATGTGGTTTTAAAAGGTGATGGTGCCCAAACTTTATGACTAACAGCGACGTGGTTGTCATATTTGTGTCCATTGTAAAAGTTTATTTTTGCACGCGACGAAGTCGTGTCACTTCTTTTTACGCACGACAATGACTTATGCGAGAAGGTTGAATGACGATGTCTTTGGCTTTAGCGCATGACGAGAAGAGAATTTTTGTTCTCCACCGTATCAGATTGCCGTGGCAAGAGCGCGCCAGTTGCCGTGGAAAATTATCATTGTCCTTAGCTCCTGACACACCTGTCACTTTCACGCTCAGATAACTAGAAGAAGAGGACATCTGGGCAGCGCCTAACAGCGCGTTGCTTTTGGATGTCATTGTCATTGAACATCTGACAAGACATGCCACTTTAACTCTTGTTGCGATTCCGTTTTCATGTCGTTTTCAGCAACTTCGCATGAACATTTTGAGGCGACACCTTGGTGTCGCAGAACCAGCGCGTCAAAATATTCTTTTTCAATTTCGAATTATCGCATCCATACGACAAAGCTCCAGTTTGAAAAGGCTGTAAATATACATTCTGCTTCATTTACTTTTTTAGAACTCGACCCACGAGGATAGTAGCGATAATTGGAGGGGATTTTGCCTCGGCTGAGAAACGTAATCCGTGTTTTGGGGTTTCTTTCACATTCTTTCCATTTTTAGTGAGATGATCATCTACTTTAGGATGACCCAATTTTTAGTTTGATTCGAATTATCCACAAAAGTTTTAAGACAGTACAAAAAGTTGAAAGGTGTTCTGTCTGTCACATCTCCTTTACTACATTAGAAGCAACACATTACAGCTTCCGCATTACGCCAACCCCCATTACAGAAAAGGGTGATACTGAGCGCTTTGTCATAGTTGTCACGTCACTTTGCAAAATTTTCTGGTAAATGTTTTAATGAACATCGCTTGCTCTCTGTGTGTGTGTGTGACTGAGACTGGAAAGAGAGAGTGATGCACGACGCTTCCCGCCGTGCCTTGCATATCCACATCATTCTGTGATTTTCTTGGCGACAAATCACTGCACCAGACCAAATGGCACAAAGTTTTTTCCTGCACCGCTCCGTGTATTACGCCTGAAAAATCACGCCTTTGTTTTTTCTTGGGTGCCCCATCTTCATCGCTGCTTACTTGTTCCCTAGGGTTCCTCTTCCCCACCGCTCCCTTTCCGTTTGCTTATGTTTCTGTTTCATTCCCCATAATCCACCGAAGCAGATTTTGTACAGAATTTGTACAAACATCGCAACCTTTGAGGCTTTGTGCACCACCACCACTGCGTGCCCGCGGTTAACACACAAGGAAAGTGAGCCCGTTGATGGAAAGTCTTTATGTGTGTATAGGATTCAGTTTGCAGGCACTTGCACAACTTGGCATTTTAGTTAAGCAACGGGAAGGTTAAGTCTACTTTCCACCGCGCGTTCAGAAAACCACCCTTCCAATCACATAACGGTTGCAAAGAATATGTTGACCACTGTTTGTCTTTTTGTTAGCATGTTAGGACGGCTAGCTAATTTTTAATAATATATTTTAAAATTGTGTATATTTGTTCCCGTAAGGGGCGCAGTCGTTATCAACATCAAAGAAGATTGTTAGGTCCTTGCCTTCAAGAGACGTGTGTTGTTTTGCTGGTTTCAAACCAAGAAACTTTTCTTTCTCACGGCTATTCGTAGAGTTAACAGGTAGTGTTTTTTTTAAGTTATTACTGTCAAATGTAATTAACTACACCGGTCTTACTGTCATCAGAGTTTATTGCAATATCGCCGTCGCATTAGGGTAGGTTTATCGTTACACCGTTTTCGTTATCATCATCCAGGTTTACGTGTATCATGTTAGACAGTTATCTCAGCCACATTTATTGTTGACAGCCATCAACGCGTTGGCATCGACAACGAAGTTTTATCGTAACGCAGACCGCCTCTGTGGTCCTAACAGTTAGAGCGTCCATTTCCGAAGCGGGAGGTCGGAGGTTCGTGCCCTGGCCGAGTCTAAGACTTAACATTGACAGTCTAGTAGCTGCCCTGCCAGACGCCTGACACTATAGGGGACAGTACTAGAACTGGTTGGCCCCGTGTCGGTATGATGTGACTAGGAGGGACAAAGCCTGTGTTGCGACAGCAGTTCCAATGTAAGCTTTTTGTCAGGCAAATAAGTCCTGATATGCACCGTGCTACTGGACGTGCAGTCAAGGCCAAACCAACCAGACCATAACACCACAAGTTTCGCCACAAGGCTTGGTTTATTTTAACAGTCTTCAGCATCAGAGACGGTTAATCGTAACATTTACCACCCCTCATCAGGGAGATCTATTGTAATACAGTTTGTCTTCAGCACAACATTGGGAAAGGTGCAACTAAGCTGCACAGTCTCCTGTCAAAGTAGACGTTGCTGTCACCTTGTGACCCACGAACTTGAGGTCAGGAGGCAAGGGTCAGAGAGACCAGTGCACCTTTCCGTTGATCACATGGTTGATTTGATGACGAATCACCTATGAACAGTGACTTGATCACATCACAACCATCGCATTGCAACAGCTTGTGGATTGATGACGAGGATGATGATGACACTCATTTGCTTTTTGTAGGTTTTTTTAATGGCGTGATTAATGTACACTGCAGGCATGTGTCCGGCTGTGCGTAATGGTGTGCATCGTTCCTGTCGTCGCGCGTAGGTCAGTGGCGGTTGTCTGTGGGGGTTTTGAGGCTTGGCACTCGCAACCCACCATATCCGATTTTCTAACACCTGGAAGTGATGGCTTCACATTTTATCTAAAATCGCCTTGACCATTGCGTTCACTTGCCGTGCTTGACAGATTTCTGTCGAGAGAGAAGCAATGTCACGTTTTTCCCGCTACATTTTTAAGAGTCGCGTATGTGTTGCTTTAAGTTCCCGTATCTGGATTGCACGTAGTTGAATGTTATCACGCCTAAACCGTGTGATATACAGATAGTAGACTTTTCTCAACTGGCCGCACTTAATAAAAGCTAGTCGCAGATCACGTAAAGCCTGCAATCAGATTGTTTGATTCAGGCAGGAGGCAAGAACTGTTTGAAGGACATTCGCCCGGTTAAGAAGCACGTTTAAACGATGCCAAACTGCAGGATACACTGCTGTTACCCCCCCCCCC
>SMGT01000509.1:0-34743 GCA_004794575.1 Lanistes nyassanus | reverse complement strand
CCCCCCCCCCCCCCGTTCTCCGCCGTCTTTTTCTCTCGTTCTGTACGTGTGTAGTGCACGCGCTCCCGTGCACACTTGAAAGACAAGGCAGCAATAGCAGCAACCATGGTGCTAGTCGTGTCCACTCCACTTAGAGTTTTTTTTATAAATCTGGTATTTACGTTATCAAAGCTAGTCCACCACAAGATGTCTCCACGTTAACTGCTTGTCTGCTCTTCCCTCCATCTCCTGTTTTCACCCGCTTTTACACCCACCCCGCACCAAGCCATGTTTGGGCTGGTGATGGTGGTGATTTGCTAGGTCAGCTGTGCTCTCGCGGAGCCGTGCAGTTGCCATGGAAACAGAAGAGCGCGTTTTGACTAGGAAGAAGGCTGGTGTCTGTAGAGGGAGACCGGGTCGGAAGCAGTGGAGACGATGGTCGTGTGAGAACATCGAGTGAGCCACCCGCCCCACGAGACGGAGACTTGCAGAGACCCGAGCTTGTTCTCGCGTACAAAACAACTTGGCTTCTGGTAGCAGTCACAAAGATACTAAAGGGGGCAGTGCTGGAAAGGTCTGCGGGAGGTGAATGCACGGGGGTTATTGAAGTGTGTGTGTGTGGGGGGGGTGGCTTCAAGGATGACACAGACCCCGCCGTGACGATCGGTGGCCGACCGGGCCATTATCATATCAGGTTGCCCATGCAGAGAGAGAGAGGTGGGGAGGGAGAGAAAAGGAAGCCGTTTTGTTAATCGAGACTTGACAGAAAGTACTACTGGAGGTAAACGTAACGTGGCACTGCATGAAAATAGTATATGTGTTTTATTTTATAATCGATACATAAAATGTTTGTTCATAGATTCAACGCCTGTTTTCTGGTAAGATCCTGGTAATATTTGCGACAGGTATTGATATATGTAAAGCGCACACATTCCCCTCTCTCCCTACCTCCGAATGGCAATGATTATAACTAAAGGTGTTTACAATTTTCCAGTGTTACCTTTCGTTACAAAAAATGTCAGCCGAACGTTATTCTTGTATCAGCAGTTATTTACTTGTGGGTTTTATATAAGACCACTTCCATTAAAAGTAATGATTTAATCTAAAGACGGCTTGGAGATCGACGCGACTCTGCCTGGCTGCATCCTTTTTTTCACGCATGCATTCTGGGACCGTGTTAGAGCTGTTATCCTCATTGGTGACAAATTTCACTTTCATTGCC
This sequence comes from Lanistes nyassanus, assembly GCA_004794575.1. Taxonomy (NCBI): domain Eukaryota; kingdom Metazoa; phylum Mollusca; class Gastropoda; order Architaenioglossa; family Ampullariidae; genus Lanistes; species Lanistes nyassanus. Next base: position 33,542 of record SMGT01000509.1, on the reverse strand, counting down.
ATAATTTACGTATCTTGCGCTTTTTCTTCCATGATGATAAATCATTAGCTTGCTGTTTGTGTGTGCACTTCACTCTCAAACTCTTCTACAGTTCTCTTGGAAGAAGTGTTCGTACAGGGCAGTGTGAGATGTAGCTCTCGGTACATTATATCGCCATGCTGTTATTTACTGTGGGGTCGAGACCATGACAGACAACTATCGGTAAGCAATATTGTTACGTGGGTTTTATTTATTTAATTTGCCAGTGCAGTATATTTTAGATTTTTATTAGATAAAGTAATTGTTTTTGCTGAGTAGTTTTGTATACTACTATCACTGTACATCGGGTATATTTTTAATGCTGATGACGATGTTGCTGCTGCATCTTTTGGATTGCGACTGTCTCGGTGGGGTTAAGGCGTCCGCTTCGGAAGCAGGAGGTCGGTGGTTTGCGCCCCGACCGAGTCTCTCTCTCAGACACACAAATGGCAAGCTAGTTGTTGCCCTGCCAGGCGCCTGGCACTATAGGGAACAGTACTAGGACTCGTTGGTCCCGTTGTCAGTAAAACGTGACTGGGTGGGACTGAAGCCTGTGTTGTGTTAGCACTTCCACGTGTGGCAGCACGTTAACTTCTCTCAAGCAACACCGTTCAAACATGCATGATATCCATTAAGGAATAAAAATCCTTTTGGACTGCAGTTCCTTATATTAGTATTATATTTATGATGGCTAGTTAAGGCTCCCAATTTGGGGGTAACTTATTAATATAATCTTGTTTCTATGTGCGTTAGGTTTTGTGCTGCACACACTATTCGTATAGACATTTTTAATTTCACTTCACCTTGTCAAGAACAGATTAAAGCAATGCAGCTATAGATGTCATATAAACTTTGAAGAAACTAGGAAAATAGGGATCATGTGTAAGGTAGGAGTGGGTGGGAAAGAGATGCCTGCGTGGCGGCCTGTTTTAGTTGGGAGTGCAAGCAACGTTTCATGACAAAGGATATAAAGAAAAATCTATGAACCCGTAATCTTGAATGCACTATGTAAAACTAACCCAAAGAATTATCAGATATTGCGGGAGGAGTAGAAACTGAAAGGAAACTGTTTATTGGAGGTTTATACCCCCCCCCCAATCTTTTCTTTCTGCCTTATCTCTTCTATAGTTTTAGAAAAGCATCGCGCATGGGCAGAAAAAATCGCACATTTGAGCATGAAGCAAATCGAGATTTCCGAATCCTAAAAGATAGACATTTAAGAATTTTTAAAAAATTTATATAGTCAAAAAGCTTGGCTTGCTTCAGCGTACATGCGCCATTTTAATTTTTAAAATCGTTGGCTTTTTTAACGGGACCCCACTTGAACATGGGAGCTCATTAGGCATTTAAGTACCCGACAGTTTTGTTAAGCTGCTCATACTGAGGCGAAGTCGACAATTTACAAGATCCTATAGAAGCTTGAACAAAAATGCATGTGGTAAACTAATACACCTTTGATTAAACATCTTGTGGGAGAAAATTCAGTTGTGTGTACTAAACCAGTTCTTGTCCTGCTGATTTTTTTTGTTTTTGCAGTCGGAGTTGCTCCGTGCTTAGGCCTTCGCTCGTTATGTGGGTCTTTACGTGCTACCAGAAGGTGGAAAAGATTTGTGTATTCGGATTTAGAGTTTGTTAACCATTGTTTAATAAACTAGAAAGCTTGGTTTTAATGCCTGGGGTGTCCCTGGAACTTCGTCGTGAGGGAACGATATGGAAAAAGTAGAGTGTTTTAGTTATATGAACCCTACTGCTGATATCTCTCTCCGTGAGAGAGTGGAAGAGAGCACGAGAGGTGTTTCATGTCTCTTTTCCATGACGTAAGAACAAGAGAGAAAGATGATGTGAGCGTGAAGACGATAAAAGCAACCACAAAAAATCCCACTAAGACTGGGGCACACGCGTTGGCAGATAACTCGCTTATCAGATGCCCAGGCTTCTTGCACGTTGATAGCACGCGCAGGGTTGATGTGTTGAGTGTCAGGCTGCCCCATTGATTTTGCTCCTCTCGTCAAATTACCTGCGTGTGCTTTGCCCCCCTCCTGCCGCGCCCTGCCCTTTCCTTTCTAAAGAAGAAAAGACGGAAGGAGGATGGTTGTCTCTAAGGTTTGCAAACTTTAAATTAGTTTTGCAGAAAACAGTTTTAGGTTGTCTTCCGCCGGCGTTTTCGTGTCCCAAAGTTTTTCAATAAAAGCAATTTTGTGCGAGCGGCTTCTTGTGAAAGACGATGCGACGAAAGTATCGACCGTTTTTCAAGAGCACCTGGCTTTTTATTCAAATGCGTGGCTGCAGCTTCCACCCTTGATTTTTGGATGACTAGCGATGGTCGTGGATTGGGGGCTTACTGCATCTCCTGCTTCTTGCTGATGTTGACCGGTCATTCCACACCCCAAGGCAGGAACCCCCCCGCACTAATCCAGACTACGTGGACTACATGAACGTGCGTGCGTTTCTTCAAGAATGGAATTGCGAAAACCTGTTAAACATGTCTTAAATTTCGGTGAGTGGGATTTTAAATAACTGTTCCATGGGCGTGCACACGCTTAGATTTTTTTCTTCTTCCTCTGCCCACCATTTTCCAGTTCTCTCCCCCGCCCCTTCTTCCAGTGAAATTGTGTAACATGAAATTTTTCCGAAACGGGGTGAAAAAGTATTATTATTGATAATAAAGTAAAAATCGAGATGCTATGCCGGTATTGAACCGTAAAGAAAGTTCGTCACCGTGCTTGGTCGCTCGCTCACTCACGAAGCAATGACAGGTGTACACACAAACGAGTTAGTTTTCGGTTTGAGAACAAGGCTTGAATAGCACGGAAAAATAGTATCATTCCGACGGGGAGATCGTTAAGCTGGCGTTTCGTGTGGTACCGGTGGTCGATTGTGTCTTTTATGTATTTATTTTTTCGAGCCCCAAATAAATCAGCTACATTTCGATAGCAAACCTTGAGATTTGTAACGTTAACCTACCCTAACCTTCCGAATTCACGATTGCCGGGCAAAACCCGTCGCATTTTAGTCGACGGTGAATGGTCTGTGCGAAAGTCGTGGTGTGGTGTTTGCTAGAACTGTATAGTCGTGCAAATGCACACTTATTTTTGAAGGCAATTATTACGGCAAGACAGGAACAGAGTGCTGTTTATTGTGGGTACAAATTATCTTTCTTTTCTGGCCGCCTTCTGTCAGCCGCGGAGAACGGGTGGAGGCGGCGAGATGGCTTGTGGAATTGCCGTGCCTTCTGTCTCGCGCCATTGGCTGATGGTAGGGTAGCAGGAGGAGAGACACGGGGTCGACAGAGATTCATGGCCGACTTGACCGGTCTTTCTCAGGTGAAATGTATTGGGTTACCTCCATACCTTTCCTCTTGCCTGCCTTTTCTCTAGGCTGTCCCCTCCCCCTTTCGACGTGGTCGTCAGCGTGCGCTGTTTGTGCTCGTGGCTACCCCATTAAATTATCACTGCACCCTGCAGGGGCAGCAAGGAGCAAAGATAATGGCGTCCAACCCCAAACTTTTGCTGAACATCGGACCACGAGACACGCTCGCGCACCTGTAACATGTAAACGAATGAGATCGGGTCGGGCTGATCAGAAAATTACTTGCAGCCCAAGTATGTCAGCCAGTATGTGACCAGACTGTAGGAAGTCCTTACAGGGGTAAGGGGTGCACCGGAAGGAACTTCACAACAGACATCAAATGTCACCTGCCGCCTTCCGAGTCCTGGGCACCTGATGAAGGAATAGGGGCTGGGTGGGGGAAAGGATTGCTTGCAGAAAGGAGAGAGGCATCACGATAAAAGGTGTTAACTGGTGATGCTTATGTGGTAGTGTTAGGAGTGTGCGTGTTGGGGAAGGGGAGGGGAGGAATTTGAGATTTAGACGTTTAAATTGTGACATCAATGTTGTGCTAACATGAAGCGCTGGAAATCGCCCCTGGCGAATCTTGGAAGTTTTGCATCCTGTTGAGGAAACGGAGTGCCTACCTAGCGTGCGCAAACCCTCTGGCCCCCTCCGTCCACCTTGCGGGGCATGTGCTTGCCGGGTACTCGGAGTTTCTCCGTGTCCTGTGCAGAGAAACCGCGGGGTAGCTGCTTGTGCAAAGGGCTCGCCGTACCCCGTTACAGCGCCGCTTCCCAGTGTTTATTTTCAGGTCTTGCCGAAAACCTATAATTTACGCCACGCTCATTCAGCGCATTTATTTGCAGACTGCCCTGCTATTTTTTTTAAAAAAAGTTTTATATCAGTCGTTCCATGAGGGATCTCTGGCAGTCGGAATCACAATCGGTATATTCTCTCTTTCTCCTGCTTTTTACGGGGGAGAGGGTTTCTGAACGGGGAGGTGGACGCTTGGCTACTACTAGCAAGGGTACGCCTTTTTGGCGTTAAAATTGGTATGTACCATCTTCGTAATGTGCCATACAGAGTGGGGAATGTTACTTCCCCTTTTGGATACGCATGGACCCATGTCGTGGTGGTGGTGGTGGTGGTGGTGGTGGTGGTGGTGGTGGTGGTGGTGAGAACAACGATGATGATCATTAGGAGACAAGAAAGTCACTATTAGGTCCAGCTGTTTGCTGCAGAATCTCAAGGTTAAAAGCAACTGATAGTCGACACTCTACACTCTGTAGACCTTGCCTTGCCTTGCAGAAATGTGCTGCTTGTTTTACGCGGCGTGTTCATAGGGACGGCGACTGCCCCGTTGTCTCACAAGTACTACTGCTGTTACATTAAGACGTTAGAAGTGGCCAAAGGCGGCTGTGGACTTAGTGGTTGTTAAGAGTCAGCCCTCCTGTGCTTGGCCCTCCTCGCACCAGGACGCGGTGTAGCCGTGTGGAGACTGGGACGGTGTGCGGAGTTGTTGGTTCGTGTATCACTATCAGCCCTTTCGGTCGTCAAAGGCCGTAAGGTGTGTTCACCCACCTTGTCTTGGGCATACTGTTGTGTGCGGACAAACAAACCAACTTAGCCATCGGAGTGGTCGCTGCTGTTGATGGGGAGTGGAGAGTGCAAAGCAGAAAGATACTGCCTCTGATAATACCTGTTAATGTTATTTCTTGAAGTTGTTTATCACGGGCAAGCGAAGTCACAACGCGTCTGGAGCTCAGACGTCACCACCTAGACTCGCCGGTAGCCTTCACCCCATTACGACTGGCCCGTGTAGGGGAGGAGTGCTTCCCGTGTTCGCTGTGCTGGGCGGGGAACTTATTGAGAGGACGGGGCCCACCTGACGATGAATTGTTTTGATATCACACAACTTCCACGACCTTTGCGTGCTGGAGGGAACAAGAAGGAAGGGACACTTGGTCAAACTTCTGGCTGAAGCGCTTTGGGGTTTGGGAAAGAAAAACAACGTGATAATCAAGCGAGTCCGCGCTGTTTGAGACCTCGCAGACAGGCAACAGAGCTGGCGACGGCATTGTGCCCGAGGTACTTGGCGACGTTGGCGGGGTATACACTCCTCCTTTGTGTCCGCAACAAACGGCCTCTTGTCGCCTGTGTCGCAAGCTCTCTAGTCCTATTGTATTGGCACACTGCTGCTAAGAGCAGGAGACGCGGGGCACGCCATGGGGACGGTTAGCCACCGTCTTCTCACAGCAATCTGTACAGTTTTCTGGGTCACGCATGTACACGCCGCTAAGCGACCGTGACCACTTATGTTGCCACAAACATGGCCGCCTACATTTGTGTGGGCAGCAGAGCCAGGGTGAGTCTTTAATGTTCTTCGTCTTTATGTTGAAAAGTTTTGTGTCCATACATTTCTTTTATAATCATCTGAAATCTTAATGAAGTTTTTTCTCATGTGAAATCTAGACAACAGGATCTCAGTTTACGAAACAAATTGAGTCATATGACTGTAATCTAAATACCCCCCTGGCATGCTCCTGTTTGGTCGCATTTTTGATGAGCTAGCACTAACGACATTTTCTTGCCCCATAAAACTCTTATGAAGCAAACCGCACTGGAACCAGTTTGTGTCCGGAGAATTGCAGTTACAATTATTCGCTACTGTGCTTGGCTGAAATGCTTTGCCTTCTGCACCATTGGCTGCTTAGTCTGTGGGAGGTTCATCGAGACAAGAACAAGGTTATTTATAGTATTGAGAGACCGTCAGAGCTTCCAAACACTGTTACTCTAGAGTAAAATTTAAAGTTTACAGATCATTGGGTATGTGGGAGTGGGCTTATAGTATTCTTCCAAATGTTTTTTTTAATGCATTCACTTAACTTTCATTACGTCTGTCAGACTGTCATTTCAGCTGTGTGACCCACATGGCGGAGGGGTTTTGTTTTGGTGGGGGGGGGGGGGCATGGTAGAGCGGTGATAGTAACTTTGTTCTAGACAAACGTCGTGGATTTTTTATTTTGGTTTGCGTGTGTGTGTGTGTGGGGGGGGAGCGGGAGTGGTAGAGCGGTGATAGTAACTTTGTTCTAGACAAACATCGTGTGTTGTGCACCGTCTGTCCCACCCCACCCCTCTTCCGATAAAAGTCCTCCTCTTAGCACCATTGCTGGCAGTACCATGCAGGCAGTACTTACTACTGTGCAGCATAGGCGGATGGATGTAAGCCTGTTTTATTGAACGCTTGTGATTGTCCTACCTTGCTGGCGCTGACTTGTTGAAGGTGTTGCAAAATAACAATGTCAATGTAAAGCCGTTTTTAGACCTCTGTTTTGCTTGATTGTTATTGCAGTGGTAAGCTCAAGAACACCCATGTCTGTCTGCTTCGCCAACCCTCCGCATGTGTGTGGGGCAGGGGTGGGGGGGGGCACGATCCTTCAAAGTAGTAGACTTCAAGATCTTCACAACCAATGCCCAGTGGCATGTTCAGCGGGCCCATCGGTTGAGAGTCTAGATTAGATTCGCTAATTTGCGTACACTTCCGGGTTTTCGAATATTTCTGACGAACCAGACAAGTCTTTTCCTACGCTTATCTGTCTTTTTCCCCAAACAATGGTCGTTTTTCTTCTATGGAAAACTGACGATGCTCAAGCAAAACTAAAAAAGTACAGACAAAATGTGCATCAGTACTCCTAGTGGGTCGAACTTGGCTTCCTTTTATGAGACACATTTTTATCTGGACGAACCGTGCTGGCGTCATTCTATGCAAAACTAAACTGGCAATCGGTTGTATGCTTTATTCTATACAAAACTAAACTAGAATCGAACGGGATGAGCATGGGAAGCAAAAGAAACCAAGTGTAGGGCGATACAAACGTACGGCATTTAGCGAATCTACTCTATATGACACATGGCGATTTCATCCTTCTTGCGGCGTTTTAAGAAAAATTCTCACGTTTTTCGGAGCGCCCTCTCCGTCCCTCGTAGAGAGTCGCTAATGAGCCCAAAGCCAGGATTGAAAGACGGTGAATAACCGAGGGTGCCCGCCGACTGCAAGTGGAAGGTGTGATGTCGGGCCGATAGATGGCTTTTGCCAACACTCGCCCGCCGCTTGACAGGCGCATGAATTCCACTTGACTTGCCGCATCACACCCTACCGCGCTGGTCACACTAGCCATTCAGGCCTAGAAGAAAAAAACCACGTCGCATGCCAATATGTCATTGTAACCCTTCCGTCAAGCCTGTGCGGCTCTAAACAATGGTAACTCTTCGTTGGCAGAGCCACAACCCCCCCCGCCCAGCCTCCGGCTAGACCCAGTGCTGTGTGGCCACAGTTCATCTGTATGTGTCACAGTGCTGACCAGGTGTGCAGATCGAAGACTTGGGTTGTTCCACACCCGTATCTTGGCAGTCAATTGAAGGACTGCATTTATTTATTGTAGGCGTTCTGGCGCATCTTTATGCATATAAGGCCATATACCTGCTAGGCGTTCATTATACTAGTTGTGCACATGCTTACATCTATAGGTATACATCAGGAGAGCACCAATGGGAGGAAGTAACAATATGTGTTAAAATACTGATACTGCCCTCTGGACTCTCGTTGTCAGAAAAATACTGCAAGTAATTTACGGTTGAACGTGTCCTGACAATCACGTTTTCTTCCTGTGTTGAAATTCATTAGAGGTTCCCACCACCCCCAACACAAACACACATAAATACTTCCCGCCATGTTTTCCAGTTTTGTAATTAGAGCAGGTTTGTGTGCGTAGACGAAATTTAGCTAGGCTTTTTTTTTATATAAGGCTACACATTCACGCATACGCATGCACACACTCTGCAGGTTCGGAAAACGTGAGCAGCGGAGCATGCATCTAATGAATTAATGAACTTTTACCCGTTTCCGACATCGTGGGCTGGTCAACAGATAATATTTCTTGCCTGTAGTAAATAATTGATATGTTTTACAGACTTCCAGAGCACGTTGCCCAAGTGCATTTTCTTGTCGGCAGTCTTCGCGTATCGCAGGGAGGCTCACAGTGAAAGCCCGCGCCCACAAAGATACGGCGTCTTCAGGCGCTGGCGTCCGCGTTAAGATACTGTTGCCTGAGGAGTTCAGTGGGGTGGGGAAACAGTGCCACAGTAGGGTAAAAAAGCACGGTGGCAGCACAGGGTGCCTCAGCTTCGAAGCCAACGTTGGAAGCTGCGATAGACGTAGTTTATGGGACGCATTGCCGTGCGTGTAGACCGAAGGCAGCAGGTAGGTAGCTCTGTACGACCGTATTTCGTTCGAGACTGGTGGAAACGGGTACCAGATGAACGAACTCTGTGTCTTCGGTGGTGGAGGAGGGGTGGGCGGGGTTAGAAGGTGAAGTGAAGCTGCACACATGGACCACCACCACCCCGGCCTGCCCCACCATCCAGCCTCTACGCCCGCTTGTGATGTTTTCTGCAGCTGGCGCATACCGCCTACGGAGAGCTTTGTGCGTTACCGTGATAGAACACGGCGCCACACCCCGCCTGGACTTCTTTTCTCGCGCCGCGTGAGATGGACAGTCTGATAGCTGTTGCGTCACTTCCGGCTCAGGTCTCCATGTTGAACGTGTGCCGTCACCTGGGAGTTAAGCCTGTTTAGCACCGGTCATGTTGTTAATGGCGTTGGACGAAGTCAGACGTTGGATGCAGTTGGCTGGTTTCATTTGTCCTATCGAGTTAGCAGTCTGTGCATAATACTAAAACTGACCTTCCTACCTTGGTTTTCTAAAGCTTGTCCCGTTTTTTTCACTATGCATCACCAGACAAGAATGGGCAGGAACTGACCGTGTTTCTTGTTCCATGACCGGTTTCATTATGTTTGTAAAACTTCATTTTCGCGTACAGGTGGGAACAAAATTGAACAACGGGGTTGTTGTGAGAGGGCTGAGAGGTAGATAAAACAAGACTTGAAAGAATATAGGGCTAGGTTCCAACACCCGTGTCGCTCTCGGTCTCACCACCCACCACTACCCCCTAGTTCATTTATATGTTAGCAGCGTTAGATTCTGTTTGCAGCGAAAGTTTAGTTTTATTTTTGGCCATGTCACTACACCAGAAACTGAGGTTTTGTTTTCTTAGGTAGAAACCAGCTGGTTCGTGTGGTTCAGAGCGTGCTGCTTTTCGAGTTTTACACCAACGAACGTGACACCAGTTTTGGTTGAAACCTTTCACTCGCTTCTTTACAGCAACAGCTGTTCCCCCCCCCCCCACATTCCAGTATTCAGTTTCTTGTAGTGCAACGAGACGTATGTAGTACCTTGAATTCAACCCCACGTAGATCTAAAATACTCTTAACCTAGCGCCTTCTGTCTGAAGCAGGTCATCAGTCGCCTACAACTGCATTGTTAATACAGAAGGGACGCATTTTTCCTGCACCGAGTTTCGTAATTTATTTCGGAAACTCGTCGTGTTCTTTAGAAGAATGAAATCGTTTTACATGTTTCTGAAAGTTACTGTATCTCAAGAGAACGACCCTGTGTTTCTGAGTTCCTGTCGTTCGACATCTGGCACTGTTAACGTCTTTGAGCAACGAGGCCATGTTCAGGTGACACGGCTTTGTCAACTTTTCACGGTGTGGATAGATTTATTTGACTTGGCAGTGTCTAGCACACCATCTCGTCAAGCCTGGGGTTACCGTGCACTAAGACAGGAGACGTCCTTGGTCCTGTTTTCAGCGGTTCTCTCATCCACCAACCGACGATGTTTTCTCCGCTATATATTGATTTATTAATATGTTTTCCGGCTATAAATATATTGTATTCATCGTGGCTCCTTGGCAACAAACCAAGTTTGGTGGGCGGGGGCAGTCTTTCGTTACGCGAAAAGACCGTATCGCAACACAACAATGTGCTTGGAGGACATGGCGCCCAGTGTGTTCCTTCAGGGAGAGAGGGAGAGATTTGTATTTTTATGCAGCGACCGTGCACGCTCAGCTCGGCGAAGGAGCAGCAGTAGATAGGCGCGCGTGCTATCGAGTGCAGCGCCGTGTCTGGAGGAGGGCCAGGGAAAGCTGTACAGCGTGCGTGGTCTATCTGCAGCAGTGTAGCCAGATCTGCCGTGCCGCGCTGCGGTCCTGCGACACCAGACGAACTGTCAGCGAGTGCGCATGCGTTGTCATGATTTGGCACGACCAAGGTCGCAGTCTTGAGTCCCTCGATGCCTGTGCTTGTTTGAGACCGAGATGGTATTGGGTGGCAAGGCGCAAGAAATTGTCAGCAGCCAGTGGTCCAGTGCCAGCAAAGGATGAATATATTTAGTCGTCAGTATTGCAGGGTTACTACTCCTGTTGACATTTTGATCCTTGGCCTTCATGGAGAACACTAGAAAAGGAAAATCAGAAGTAAAATGACACATGTTGTTCAAGGCTGAGGGAGGGTGGTGGGAGTTTCAGGTATTCGGAAGCGTAATGCTCCACAGACTTATTGCCTGTTGCTTTGTCTCATTGCGTGCACCTTATGCGGGGTTTACACTGGTCGACTAAGTGGGATGAAGGTAATCATAGAAAAGTTACCCGCCACTTTTGAAACAGAATGTAGTCTCACACTATTTTGAGTGGTAGAGGTTTTATTTCCGAAAACTGTTTATAATAGAAGTTCAGTACTACGTTGAACCCGACCCGAGTCCTCTGCGAGACAGAGGACCCCCATGTGCAGGAGAATTAAACACAGAACAAAGACTTGCACTTGTTCGGAACATGTATCAACATTATTTGGAGAAAACCGATCGTGTAACATTTAACTATGCAAAAGCGCGCCGCCTGTGGGAACTGTGTCGTGAATGCTCGGTGTTCAGTCTTGTTCACCTTTCCATAGACAACTCATTTGCTGCTCTCGTGTTGCGGACGTTGACGTTTTAGAACCTGGGCACGTCCTTTACGTTATCTGAAAATTATATGTATACCCCATGGGGTCTGGGTTTTTTTTTCATCTTTGATAATTTGTGCAGTTCTCGATCTCACGAGAGATCCTGATTCATAATTTCATAAATTAACGTACCATAAGCACGGAGGCCGAAGAGGAACAGAAAGGGGTAAAGTCTGTACAGCGGGAACAGTTGTCGTGGGGTTCCTGCCGGTCTGACCATGCACATGATTAGGAATTATCCTCTTTTTGTAAAGGAAAGAAGCAGCATCTGCCTGTGGGGGAGAAGGGAAGGGTTGGCAAAGGAGGGGCACCAGACAACTGGACACGTACACAGCTACAGTAGGACACGACTGGCCGTTCACGGTCTTTTACAGTTGTAATCCGCTGACAGTTCGACTACGCGAACCAACACACAGTGCAGCAGTCCGTTTGGATATTTCTTTAAACATGTTTTGATAGATTGTGGTGCACACGTGCCTTTTGTTTTGATGAGTTTTAACATAATGTCTTGTTCCGTTTGTGGGCAATACGAGCGGGATTGGCATGGATATTTCTTTTATCGGTTAATGGATAACTGACGCTTTGGTATTGGAAGAACACTCAAAAACAGCCTGAAAAATGTGCTTGTTATAATTAGTTGAAGTTACTTGTAGTTATTCCGGACGGAACGAAAATAAAATCAAACAAAACCACAGTCCTGCGTGAGTTGCCAACCATGCGCCGTACTTTGCGGATCCGTTAGATATGACGCCGGATATTTTCAAGAATTCGCCAGAGGAAATGAAGAGTTATTGGTGCCAGTTACCATGGAATCTGCAGTTTTCAAATAAAGGTCGCGATTTGTGAAACCCTTAATTTCCAGGCAGAAGAACATCAGACGTGATTTTGCGGGACAGACCCCGCCTCATAACCTAATATGGAGACTTGGAAAGGTGACCTTCACTGCCCACCGACGAAACGGTTCTGACTTCAGCAAAGTTTTTTTTTAAATTTCAGTTGATGAAATCTTTTAGAAAGCCTTTATGTCTTAATGCAGATGAGAGGCTTTGGTGCCCCGTTTTTGTTACAATCATGTATTTGGAGATGTTTTTGTTTGAAGCTGACAACTCGTGGGGCCAGGCTGGCGCTCCCTGGCGACTGTCAGATGGGGGGGGGGGGGAGGAAAGAGAGAGAACGTGCTTGCGTGTGATGCTGAGATATTTGCTTGGCGACGTGTCCGTGCTCTTATGCTCATGCGTGTCGTGAGCCTTATCAGCTGTGTCAGCGTGTCACTACCACACAGGCTGTGCAGACACATGTGGCCCCTCATAAACCTGTTCTGGTGCCGATAAGAGGAGCAAAGCAGCGGAACGCAGTTGTGGCAACGTGGGGGTTTTATTTTCTAGGACCAAGCTGTGAACAAAGGGCTTGTAGTCCAGATTGATGAGATGTTTGTTAGTGTGGTTGTCTAGGCTGGGGGGAGGTCCCATGTAGATGTCATAACTTAACATTCGCAACAACGCACACAAAATTTTGCAACTTCCAACACCCTTCCTTGCATTTCTTCGCAGACAACAGTCCACTGGAGGAGTTGTTGAATCTATATATAATCTATAAATTATGGCACAGAAGGTGTACTCGTGTCCTATGTTGTTGAGAACCAACCACCAACCATAGGGACATAAAGGTGAAATAAAGGGGAGAGTGGGGAAGGGGGGGAGTGTTTAAGGGAAGATGGAACTGTAGACCAGAATATCAAAGAGAGCCGAGCTTTATCAGAAGGTCGGGATGAGGAGATGAGCGAACCTGTAACCCACGTGTCGGGAGTGCTGGCTGGGGACGGGTCGGGGTGGTCAGAAGATAAAATAGTGACTCATGTCAAGGATGCTAAACAAGTTCCCTTGACGCCACTGCTTGTACCCAACCTCATCTTCCTCCCTCCCCCACCCACTCGTTTGAATAATACTCCAAGACAGAGTAGGCTTAGGTCGGGTTTTACAGAGGTTAAAACGAAAAAAGCGACTGGCGCTGGACGTGAGTCGACCGTGGGAGCTGTGACGTCACTTTTCTGGCATCCTTTGCGTTCTTGGCTTGCGTGGAATTGGCCGCTGGGCTTAGAGCGCGAGCGACACGCGGAGAGAGGACGCGAAGCTTGCAGCAGGACACGTGCTGTGTACTCTGGGCGACAAAGCGGCGAGCAACGTGCGTTGTTGGTACTGCGGACGTGCCTGTCGGGGCGAAGGCGCAGCATGCAGCAGATTTTCTGTTTGCGTCTGGGAACCGGGTTCATACGAGGACGGTCCAGCGCTTGGCGTTTCGCTGTGGGGCCGGTTGTGGAGGCATGGACATGCCAGTGAGCACGAGTCAGTTGTCACAATAGGCAGGCCTGCGTACCCAGTAGGATACAGGATCGTTATGTACGTGGCCGGCCTGGGTACCACCTAGGATCCCCACTAGGATACAGAATCGTGCTGCACGTGACAGTGACCACGTCCCGAAGACTGCCACAGACCAAAAATTCACCGGGAATGGAAGCAGGCTACGTGCAAGTCTTGTTGTCTTTGGACCCAGCATGGAACACGTCTTCCAGCCACGGGACGGTAGGGCTTTCTGTTTCCCGGGGTACCAGACAGCGTCTGGCCGCTTACCTGTTTCCAGTCTTGAGATTTAGTTGTTTACTGTAGACGGTAAAGAACCCGCCAGGCTACATGTTAATGTTTGTGGGAAAGACTTCGCGCTTCTGGGCATTAAGTTTTTTTTTTAAATGTTGTTAGTTGACGCCTTGTACCTCCACTGATAAAGTACAGTGCGAGATTGTACATGTATTGAGCCTTCGCACATCCACCTTCCCCTCCCCCCCCCCCACACATCCATCCAGTTTTTGTCTTTGAGTTTGTTTTTTTTTGAGCCCACATGATGATGATGTGACTTCCAACTTCCTTTTAAGGCATCACTCACAGCGACACATTGGTTTGCGAAAGCGTACAGAAATTTGACAAATCAGTCTCTGTGGGTGTGCGCGCGTGCTCGCTGGTTGGCCTATAGTGTGCTTTCAGTGCATCACATGGCTTCCTAAAGTGGAAGCGATGACAAAGAGACGGCGCGACAATAGTTTTGGGAACGATATGTCACGCTAGAAAGTTTACACTATTGCTGAATGCCGTTTTATAAAACCCATCTGCCACTCTAATAGCGCCAAATCTTGATATCGACAACTTTAGCTTGTGTTCACCCCGTCTCTCCTCCCTCCCTCCCCCCCCCCGACACACACACCGCTGTTGTCATAGAAGTTTTAAAAAATGAATACCGTCACAAGTATTGAAATTGTGGTGTTACCATTAAAGGTATGTGACGTCATAAAATGTAGCGCTGTAGCAGTAGCGACGCGTGATGTCACAACTCCTACCTTCATAGGTCTTTGTCTACACTAGTGCTGCTTGTGGCACTGAGCTGTTACGGGGTCACGCTACCAGTAACCCCGGGGCAAGTGACGTTCTTTGCTGTGCTGTGCAGCGCAAAGACTAGCCCCTGTAAAAGGATCTTGGGAACAGTTCTTTCCTGGTTTTAAGATCTCTTGTCAGACTCACCCTCCACCTTTGATTATTGGGGACACGGGGATGCGTGGGGGGCGTGCAGGATGGGTACAACTAGCGTGGTGGACGGTAGGTGCAAGCAGCAAGCGACAAGAACCCAGCTGTCGCAGCCTCCGCGCTGCAGCTTTCCGCAGATGACGGGCCAGCAGCTTGCAGCGTGACGTGGAGAGGCCCCGAGCCGCCGACAGGTAATTACAGGTGCTGTCAAAGTCAGAGCTGGCCGAGGCCAGGAGAAGTTTGTGACGGGCGGCGACTTTGCCGAGCGCTCTCTTTGCGCCTGCTCTTCGCCGTCAGGTAACCTACGGCTAGACTTGCTGTCGGACGCAGTCGCCCTCTCACCTTTGACCTCGTGCGTCGTCTGTCTCCCCCGTCCCGCCCCAATCTCTTCGCCTCACTGCATCGTCGGTTGGCAAAGGCCACACTCTCCTACCTGAGCTGCACAGGTGCGAAGTGCGCAGCAGTTGTGTGGGTAGGAGGGGCTAGTCAGCGCGCCTTTGTACCGAACAGGTTGCACCAAAGGAAAGGCAAAAAACAGGTGTGCATGCTTTCATACTGCAATAACCTTGCCCAGGATCTGCGCAGGTATCGTCGGGCAAGCAGCGACGTTGACGGGACATAACAACAGAGGGACTAGTAACTCATCACCCATTCTTACCTGTTATGTCTACCTGCGCGGGTCGCTTTCCGCTATCCTCCCACACTCTGCACGAAAGGTTACTGTGTATTTGGGAGTTGGCTTACGATTATTGTTTGATAGTGCCTGTTGATATCTTAGGTGAGTGGGAACCTACAGTAGCTTTTACTGCGCCAAGGAGAATAGATGGAGAGTCTTGCGGGTAGTTTGGGTGCCTGGGCCTGCATTCTCTCACTCTCTGGGAGGGGTTGCTTGCGTTTGTTTTAAAAGCGCATCAGTTTGCATTCATCATTATTATTAGTATAGCCCTCTAGTCCTTTCCGTCTGTTGTGGCAGACTGCGGGCCTCTGGCTGGACCTCTATGTGTGTGGATCGACATCGGAAATACCGTCCGCCGTCTGGCGCTGATCCTTTTACCCCTAGCTAGGTGCACGTGGCCTTTACTCGGGATCAGAACGTGCACCGTACAGGTTCCCTGCTAGCTGTGCAGTCGGCGCTATGAGGGGTAACCCGAGTGCGAGACTTGTCGCCATGGAGATCTTGTCCTCCCCTCCCCTCCCCCCCCGCATTCTCTCACTCTCTCAGTCGACTGTCGTCACTGCCGTCCTGTTGCTTCTTTTGAGGTGGGGGTGGAAGTTGTGAGTTAACTGTAAGAAAATGTTTAATTGATGCCTTCCGTGTGTAACACTAGACTGGCTTGCACGAGGCTTCACATCTGTTCATAATTGAAGGTGTACGTGAAATATTCTCTGTGAACGGGCTTATGACCAGAAGTGCAGATACCAATTACTCGTACAACCCAACAATGAGAAGTTTGCGCGCTCCCGACGTGCGAGTCGCCAAAAATATCTGTGCGGGTGTCGTTGAGGTGGCTCATTCTTTCCAGACAAAATAGCGGGGACGAAGTCCTTTTGCCGGCGGTTAAACTAATTTTGTCTGTACAGTGCCGTCGTATTTTGAGCGACCCTGTAAAGCCGGTATAATAAATGCAGCTGGTCGGATTAGTTCTTTACGATTGCTGTCACACGGCGTGGCCGAGCCGTGTGATGTCGGCTTGAGAGTTGGTGTTGGTGATACTGTTCGACAGACGTCTATCCAATGGCGCCCCCCACCAACCCCCCTGCCTAGTGGAGCTGTCAAGATGCACGAATTCTCAGTTTCCGATGCTTCCATAGGCAGATCAAGACAACACATCCGTGTTTGCTTCGAGAATAGGTTGATATGACATGCTCCAAACGTGTGGATGTCTTGGTTATTTTTTTAATTCTACCAGAACATTGAATCATTTCTGCCTCGCATAGCGTTTTGGTGCCGTTCAGTGTAGGATTGTAGAGAGGCTGAATTGTTCGTAGATTGGATCAGAAAGTATGTACGTAATGTGTAAACAGTGCGCGCACCTTGTTGAGTTTGCCAGCAGGGTCTGCTGGAGGTCCTGTGTCATCGTTGTCGATTTTCGCGGTAAGATCTTAAAGTTTTACATCGAAACGAAGCAGGCAAAGTGGGTTCCATGCGCTGGTATAATCAACAAAAGAAAGGACGGGTACCATTTTGAAACACGTCGTATCGACACGACCATGTAGCATTAAAACGCGACATGAAGCATCATCTGCGGACAGTTCGTGTATCGTGCCAGCTCTGTTTGGAGTCGTCCTCACCGGCGAGAGAGAGGTGGAGGGTGTGGGGGGGGGGGGGAGGAGATACGCTATGGCATATCTGAGCGCCGTTGCTGATATTAACCTGTCGCAGCAGGTCGGCGTTATCACTTAACAGTTAGTAAGAGAACAAACGGACTTCCGAACAAGAACTACCTGTAACCGAGCACCTCCAGCACACGTGTGCATCCACTTGACCGGCCTCTCAGCCGTGTGCAGTCTGCGCAGAAAGCGAGACGAGCTCCCGCTGTGCGAGACGGCCCGCGGAGCGTGCGACGTGACCATTTGTAGCACCTGGCAACGATCGTTCTGGCTTCATTTTCGTCCTGCTGCCTCTCTCGCCCACCTCCACCAGTGACGGCTGCTGCGACCCTCCTTTGCATATCACCCATTAAACACCTGCGCTTGCCTGAACTGAGTTGGGAGGGGGGGGACCCCTGGTTCGCTTACTTGTTCACACAGCTCGACCAAGGTGGTCGAGGGCAGTGATTAAGAACTAATCCAAGTTCGTGCATCAGAATATCAATCAAATTTTATTCACGATGTCTTAGTAATTTTTGTCGCATGCCCGAGATTTCGGTGATATCTGAAGAATATTTAGTCCCAGTAAAAATGTGTTTTTGAGAATGCTGGAATTTTTCATGCATCTTCACTGCTTTCATGTGACGTAACGACGTCTGCTTGTTTTCTGCACAGTTTCGTTTTCCTATCGTGAGATAGTTGACAAACACTCCTCCCCTCCCTCTCTCTCCAGCCTATCAAGAGTGCCCGAGATCATCGAAGCGTGACATCACTGGGTTGGGCACCGCGGCGGTATAAAGGCAGACCACAAAGACGCAATGACTGGGGTACAGATGGACGTGACTTGGGTACGGAGTACAGACAGACGTAAATTCGTGGTGGGGAGAGCCTCGTTGTCGTCAGACTTGAGGTGTCTATGGCTTGCAGTGTCGCTAAGAGCTTGCTTTTGTTAGTCTTGGTGCCGGAGAAGTGTACGAGAAGTTAACATTAGTTCTAGTAGCCTAGGTAAAAATAATAACCCTGCCCCAACTTTTATTCGATAACCCTGCATTGGCGCTTATGGAAAGACCAGGGTGGGTGTGTTGGGGGGAGGGATGGGGGTCGTTATTAAGTCATTAAGTTAGCTGTCAGGCACCCAGAGAGGTGCACTTGCCACGTGCTGTACACAGTCGTCTGTCCGGTGAATACTCAGAACTGAGCTGTCGCGATCCACACATTACTGCTAAGCGAAGATGAAATTATTTAAGATCGTGTTTGCTTTAGAAAAGGCTGATACATGTTCCGAATGTGTGCATCTCTCCCTCAACCCTCTTTTTTTTTTAAATTCTGCCAGCCTTGGGATCTCTTTTATTTGGCGGAAGAGTATCGTGCAGTTCGATACAGAGCCATGTCTGCTTCTGTAACATCTCCGCTCCTCCCCATCATTTCACTGATTGCTTCCCGGATCCCCACGGAAAAGTCTTATCGAGTAAGATGCGTTGCTGACAGGCGCGCTGAGGAGACTGCGCAGAACGTAGGACAAATGTAGCGCGTCCCAGAGCGAGGCTTGGGGACACTGCGCAAAACGTGGAGGCCAAGTGTAGCGCGTGTGCCAGAGCGAGGCTTGGGGAGGTGTAAAAGGCAGGGGTGTGAGAGGGGAGGCCGGGGAAGTGTTGCCGAGTCGGGAAGGGGGAGGGAGGAAGTCGTTGAACGGCGAACAAGTTACAGTGAAAGTAAAAAGTGGTGTCAGTGAGCCATTCAGTCATTCTTTTGTTTTATAATAGAGTTTTGATATAAAAATGATTGGTGTCTAAAAATTCACTCTTGCGTATGTTGCAGGTGAAACGCTCGCGGCTAGATCTTGACTCGCTTCACGGCTCTGGTAGCCACAGCAACAGCAGGTAAGATTGCTGATCACCCCCTCCCCCCACACACACCCACACACACACTATTGTTAACATTTCCACTGGGCATCTAGATTACGTTTTTTAGGCGATTCATACTCCGGCTGAACATGTTTGACGCCATTGTTAACGTGGGTCTCCTACTTTAAGCTGGTAACCTTTGGAAGATGTCTTCGTCGCCTGTACCAAAAAATATGCAAGCCCGCGCATACGTGCTGGGGGTGGGGGGAGTGGAGAGGAAAAGGGGAGGTTACGAAGAACTACATTGGGGAACGCCGCCTTTCGCTTAGGAACTGCCGAGTTGGGAAAGCAGCCACTAGAGTGGTAGGATTCCAGAAGCGCAGATGCGAGGGGTGGGGGGTCGTCTTGGACAGGAAAACGAAGTGCAGGTACATTCGGGTGGGTTACGATGGGAGAAAATGCAATCAGGAATGATTGGGATAGAGAATGTGTGAGAAATGTTTAAAAGAACGATCTCCAGTCGTTTGTGTGTCGTGGAAGTAACTTTAAAACGTCTGCACAAATAGCCACAACCAACTTCCTACCCATACCCCAAACTCCCCCAGTCTCTCCCCACTATGTGCATATGAAGAAACTTTTGCAAGCTGTTTAAATGGCGCTATGCGGCAGAGTGTGGTACGAAGAGCCGTGAGGGTTGGTCTACTCAGCCCGAACATAGGACCCCCAAAAAAGTCCTGTATCATGTCTTCTAGGCTTGATGTTTGACGAAAGTTTGACAGCTGCAGCTGACTATTTTTCAAGCCATAGCGCCACTCGCTGACACGTTTGGCGAATGGGAATGGGAAGCAATTATCAAACACATCGGCGGAACGGCGGAAGTCTCCAAGAATCTCCTAGAAACCTGAGGGTGTGGAGGGGTGTCTTGTCCCACCTCCCACTTCTTTCCGCTCCTGTTCATCACATTCTTGCCCGCAGTTGAAACGACAGGAAGATGTGCATCAGCTCACGGACTGATTTCTGGTTTTCGTCTATACACAATACTCCCTCCTGTCCCAAGGGGCGCGTGTCGTGGCGGTGCCAGCTGCTTAGGGGCATTGAGAGGCGGGGTTCGCAGAGTGGAGGAAAACGATTTCTTAGGCTGTCGAAATCCAGCGTGAGACATTTTTCGTAGGCTGTTGAAATCCAACTTCAGACATTATTCTCCCACACTCCTTGTGTAGTTCCTTGTCCTGTTTTCCTCCTTGTACTTCCACTCGTTTCTTTGCCCTTCATCAACTAATCAATCGCAGAGGGTGGGGGAAATGGAACAGCTGCTTTGCTGCAACTATGATCACAGGCTATCAGTGGAGACCTCTAGTCATTGTATCAATATAATGCCGTATAGTTAATGTGTCTTCGTTTCACGTCACGAACAGCACCTTACTGGCCACGCGTAGCGCGCCCCTCCCTGGCCGCTTTCTCCAAAAAGCTAATCCGTGCTCCGGGCGGTACTGCGCGTTGGAACTGAAGTTTGGGATCTCACGTTCGTCGCACCTGCTGCAGTTTCCGGTTTTGCGGCGGCCGCGGGTCAGGGCTGCGTCAGGTGTGGATGCGTCATTTACCTGTCCTCGTTCGGGTGCGTCAGCGCCGGGAGGGCAGCCAGGAGGGGTGTAGCAGAGCGGAACGGCAGTTTGTGGCTGGCTGTGGCTGTCCCATCAGTGTACGAGGGGCACTGGGCTTGTGTAACAGTCGGGGTTAGCTGTGGGTTGGAACTGAAGTCAAGAGCTAGTTTAGCATGGCAAGTTTAATCCTGATACATCGAGCAGACTTTAAACCAACGCAGTCAGAGAATCTATCGGCCTCGAAGCTGTATTTATAGGGATACAAAATCATTGGTGTAACTAAGTTAGGTGCTAACCCAGTATCCTGGAATAGTCCTAACCCTGACCCTGACTCTCACATATGGGCCTAAATGTCTGGAAACACCGAATTTTGCAACTAATGGACTTCTTTGGTTCCATCTATCTGTGACACGAATTCACATAGTGGTGTGTGTGCGCGTGTACCCGCTCGCGAGGAATGGTTTTGTTAGGAAGATATGGCGGCGTCCTGTAAATTAATTGTTGCGCGGCCAGTCCTTGACTTAAGGTGTCAGTAGATGTACAGGCCTACGCGCGATGCGTATCGGGCGAGAGAGGATTGATCTGTGCACCTGCTGTCCAGGGCGCCATCACGGTTTCCAAGAAGTGTTGGGCGAGTTGTGGTCGATGAGGTCGCACCCTTCATGCTCGGTTGCTGGTCGCAGCCTCGAGGTCATTGACTTACAACCAGGTTTTAGGAGATAGGGAGTGAAACTTTTCGTCGTTGCCGCAGTTTATACATTTTGTGGCCAAACCTTATGTCTGTAGTACCTCTCACCCTTCTTTCGTACTTAGACATATCGTACACGCATGTATGCACACTCCCCTCTCTCTCTTACAGCCAGACACGCACAATGTAGTCAGAAGATGGGTCGCCGCCCCGCCGACAGAAGCGACTGCCCTGTGGTATGTGTGTAAACAAAGCTGAATACCTGGCCAAGACTCGATGTCGCCAAGTTAGACTTAGGGAGGGGGGGGGCGCTCCGCTCTGGCGACAGAAGCCAGACCCGATGCACGGGTAACACTGGCGGGGTAAGAGCGCGACAGAAGTACTGGAGGAGTAAAGGTATAACGGAGGTAGGCACCGGAGGGGTTTGGAGGAAAAGAGGGGTGGTAAAAACTGTGCCGTCCTTTTCTTCGGTTCTTTGGAGATATTCTGCCACGTCGCTACCACAGTCTGGATCGAGATGTTCCGCCTTGCACGATTGGGTGTGGGGGGTGGGGTGATACGGGAGGGAATTTTTTTTTTGGGGGGGGGGGGGTTCGCAAGTCGAAGTTGATAATGCGATAAAACGGAGTGCGGGAAATCTGCTTGCCGGGTTGACGGTCATCTTAGCCCGAACCGTGTTACTGGTATATAAACAGTTTCTTCTCAGCAAGAGTGTAGTAAATATTTATGTCTGAACAGAGAATCTGATCTAGTTTCGATGGAATTAAATGCTATCTGGGTTTCAGTGCAGATTTTCGACCACTTATTTCCCATTGTTTTCACTTCTGTGCAATCGAACCGTAAGAGAAAGGGGTTAGTGACTAGGGTGTCCGGGCAGTATTTCCATGTATGCTTCTTAAAGTCACACAGACATTTTTTTCCGGGGATCTTGGGGGCTCAGTATGGGGTTGGTGGGATTCATTTGAAGGTTGGATTGAAAGGTCAAACTTGTCCCGATGACAGAGGTTAGCAGTGATGTTCGTTCTCTTAGCTCGCGGTCTTCATCTTTGTTCTGTATCCTGCTTTGTCACATCAAATTCAAGGACTCTGAATTTACCCACAAGTGTCTTTTATCTGTACTCCACTTCCACCCGTTTGCCTACAGAGTGCTGGGAGGAGATGGAGGAGTTTTTGTTGTTGTTCATTTCTCCCCACCCATTTTTTTTAAAAAGAGAAGTAGGTCTAGGGATATTTTTAGGGGTGGGATCAGTAGCGTGTTCACACTTACCTGGTGGAGAGGAGTCGGCGGAGGACGTTGCCGTTCAAGTGGAACGGTCAGGGACAGCGCGGTGCCACGGCCATTCCTGCAGCGCCTCACCTTTGACCTTTGAGGACACCTGCGTCGACGCCTGACCTTACTTGACCTGCAGCCCTCGAGCCTCTCCCCTTGTCACGCAGACAGCAGGGGGTGGGGAGTTTGTGTTGTCTCCCCTCCATGTCAGCCGATTGTTGCGCATGTCGCAGTTGTGGCTCGCAGGCACCTTGGGAACAGTGAACTGTGCGGACTCCAGGCAGTACAGACTCCACAGTCCGTGCGTACCGACAGGGCTGTACCACTGTCGTCATTTTAGCTACGGGGACCGTGTGAGAACAGCGTAAAGATTTCACATTCCAACTGGCTTGATACTTCTTTGAAGTGTCGCACCAAAATAGTATACAAAGGCTACATAGTATGTGTAGCGATGTAGCACGACGCCGACAATAGCCGACAGTTGACCCTGGTAGTGGGAGACAAGTCGAAGTGCAGGAGAAACGCATATCGATACCAGCACGTGCGGCACAAGAACTACTGATTTACATACCGAACTACTCCGCCTGGGTTTGGCAGGGAACTAGAGGAGTGACTGACTTGACTATAGCAGAGTTTTATAGCTTGGAAGCCCGCACGCGCGCGCTCAGAGAGAGATTGCAGTAAATGTGGTTAATTAAAACAGAGTTTTGTCATTTTGATGCAAAGTTTTGCCGCTTGTGGCCGTATCTGTTAAAGATGTGCCTTTGATTTCTCCACAGGTTAGCCGTAGACCTGCAGTCTTTGTCCAGCCCTGAAAGTCCTTTGGACAGTTCGGGGGAGTCGCCCTTA
This sequence comes from Lanistes nyassanus, assembly GCA_004794575.1. Taxonomy (NCBI): domain Eukaryota; kingdom Metazoa; phylum Mollusca; class Gastropoda; order Architaenioglossa; family Ampullariidae; genus Lanistes; species Lanistes nyassanus. Next base: position 10,165 of record SMGT01000509.1, on the reverse strand, counting down.
CACCAGTCTAATTCCTTGGACCATGCACCTCTAGGCCTTGTGCACAATGGCACCGCTGATGGTAAGTGCTGCTTGTCCTCTTCGTTGAAACTTCCCACCCTTCTTCATCCTTCTCTCCCTTGTTGGCCTGCTCGCCGACTGGCATGCGTGTGACGGGTGTGCTACTTGCAAGCCACGTCTTTGCTCTCTCTCGATTATCAGAACGCTGATAGCGGGACACCAGCGGCAGTCATGGCTGACAGGTCGTTTGCGGACTATAGCCCCCACCCCAACTCCCGCTCTCACCCCCATCCATCACCGCCCTGTCAGCCTCACCCGCGGGCGGCCAGCAGCGCGCAAAGAAGAACGGGGAGGGTACCGAAAGAATGAGTTGCTGGTGTCGAGGGTTTAAAAGAGGAACAATGCCATGTGCGCATGGAATCTGGCGGGGTGAGAAGTAAGGCTGGGGTGAGTGTGTGTGTGTGGAGGGGGTGCCAGACTAGAATTGGATTTTCCGTTGCTGGTGTGTGGACTGCGATGACGTTGCACAGATGATGGATAAGATGTCTGGTCTATTCCCTTCAGAAGGGAGTGGGGAGGGGAAAGAGAGGGGGTAGACGACTGGCGGGGTGCTTCCTGTGCTGCTGTCAGCGGTGTGCGAACTGTCGTGCGCCGGGTGAGAGTCGTGGAGCTGGCACCTTGTGATGTGGAAGGATTCTGGTCACGTCTTCCTGACAGGACACGTTCCTGTCCGGTGTTGTGAGTTACTTGCTGTCCAAGGGGCCTTTCTGCGCGCGCGTGGGAACTGTTGGATGAAGTGTGGAGGGAGTAGAAAGTAGGAGGAAGGTGGGTGACTTGCAGTCTGTCCGGCTCCAGGCTGTCTCCTAGAAACCAGAATACAGTGGCGGGGCCTGAATATTGCAGACTCCAGTTTCCGGGCTCGCCTTTCTCTCCACGTGGTCCCTTGTGGCCCGCGCCGGACCTCGTGGCGACAGCTCCTACAGCAGCAGCAGAAGGCCGCTGGCTCCATCTGGCGGCAGAGACGAGAGACTTGCGATGATTAGGAAGTGAGGCGAGGCCCGTTTTACAGAGGCCATTGACGTTAAGTGGGGATACCCGAGCTCTCGCATTCTGTAAAACTGGCCTGTGCTTGGTCAGCGCAGCAGGCACCGGCCTGCACTATGCAGCAACGGGTGGAGGGGGGTGGGGCGGGGCGGGGGTGTAGGGAAGAGCAGCCAGGTTGTCCCGGCGACCGGCCTGGTTGCTGCTGTGTCGCCGCCTCGCAAGCATTGGCAGCCACTCTGGTGTTGAGCACACTCCAAAATTATGCAAACAGGAAACGGCGGAGGGCGATTAGCCTCCGCTCATCAGCATAAAATATGACATTTTAGCCTTATTTTAATACCGTGTGCATGCTATTTATGTATTTATTATTATTATTTATTTGGCAGGTTCAGTGCCAAGCTCGTCCTCACTGGGCTCGCCCTATGGCGCCCCCTACATGTGGGTGAAGTGCCCAGACTCCGTTGCTAGTAAGTATCCCACCTATTGATGAGCTAGACTGGTAAAGTACGTTCACCTGGCTTTGAAACAAAGGTGTAAGATATCAAATAGAAGTCAGATACTGTAGTGTGCCTTATTGCGGGACGAGGGCGTGACGGGCACAAAGGAAATAGGAGTGAGCAGGGGTTTTTTGTGGACTGCGTTAGGGGATTCCGCAATGTGCAAGTCAGGACATCTTTTACTGTCGTTATTGACCTGAACTGTTCACTTTGTGTTCAGGTGGGGGGAGGATGTTTTTCCAGCTTTCAGTGATTATTTCACTCGTGCAGTTTCTCGCACAAAATTAAGCACCTTTTGATATTGGAAGGTACAACAGCAAAATATAATTGTAAGATGAGTGGTCCGTACGGTGCACGATTTTTATTTTCTCTGACATTCCCTTCTCTGTTATTAACAGTGAAATGATTAAAAGTTTTCGTCCCTCTTTTGCAGACAAATAAAATCCTTTATGAGTTATCAGTTATTTAAGTTATGAGCAAGAGTTTCTCACTTATTTTGAGCTAGATGTTGATGATTTATTTGCAAACACTTTACAGACATCCCTAAGTTATTTTCAACCAGATGATAAAATGTTAGTCTTGGGCATTTAACCACCAGATAATCGAAAGTTATTCTAGGCGTTCCATCTAGCCACACGCATAGTCCTAGCCAAATATCTCAGATATTCACAAACAATCACAAGTTATTCCTAGCCAGATCTTTTGGATATTCACAGATGATAACAAGTTATACCTAACCAGATATCTCTTGGATATTCATAAACCAGGATATATTATCCTGCCCAGTCGCATTATTAAAACTTATTTTTAGGTACATCATAAAATTATTTCCAGCCAGATATTTTTGGTTATTTTGATGCTGATATCTTTTTGTTTATCCCAGCCAAATATCCCTGAATTGCTTTCGGACAGAATTTCAGGATAGTCTGACAGTCTATCATTTACATTTTTTCCGACCCAGTTATACTATACGTATTCACAGGCAGATCTTCAAGTTAGTTCCATGTTAGTCCCAAGCCAAATATCCTGTAGTTAATCCTCAGACAGATCAGGTTATTTCCGGTCAGATCTCAAGACGATGATCAAGGTAATGTCAAGCAGATCATCAAGTTACTCCCAGTTCATTATCCTGAAGCTACTGTCAGACACACGGTGACGAAATCAGATGGTGAAGTTTGTTAGTTCTCAGTCCCTCCTCCTGTCTTTCCTCAGCGATAAAAACAGAGCCACTCGACTCCAGCCCTGGCTCTCCTTTCGCCTCCACCAGCGGGGGCAGTGACAATCTAGACAGTTTCTCAGGTACAAATCCTCCTGCTCTTCGTCCTCCTTCCTGTAGAGTAGCCAGTTGCTGACCCTGTTGGCTTGTGTGACGGGGGTGTGCCTAGTTTAGCAGCACTGTGTACTGTACACTTACCTAGTGGAATATGCTCATGCGGTGTTGGTAACCTGTAATATTAGATTTTGGTATGTATGTTTATATTGATGTAACTTGCATGCTACAATCAACGCATATATTTGAATCTTGTTTACATTTTTCCCACCTCTCAACCCGGTTTCTGTGTGTGCTTTTTGTAATATAAACAAACAAGGATTTTCTTAATTTTTTTCAGTTTCTCCTTCTTGTCCATAACCTCCCCCTGTCTTCTGTCGCACTGTTTTTTGTCACCTTTCCTCGCCGCCATTCGTCCACTGTTCGCGAGTCTTGCCTACCGAACTCTTGGGGGTTCCTTTCGCTGTTTGCATGACTGCATGCAGAAGACCTGCTGTAACGGGGTTTGGTGATCTATTTTTTTCCTTTTGTTTTTCGAATGCCTGTGTCGTCCATCAGAATGGGAACGCTGGCCTCTTTAGCTTCGGTGACGACAGTATAAAGGCCTCCCCTTGAAAATTTGAAGAGGAAAGGAAAACATTTACTGCAAGAGTTTTAACAAAGCCAGAAGTTTGATTCGGCGTTCTGTGAGCCGGCCAGGGCAAGAGACGCGAGTTTGGGCCTCCGCCTGCATTACTGCTTGCTTGGAATCGATGTCTGGCAAACAGATGGCGATTGAGACGCTGGAAGCCGTGGGACACCATTGGAGGACTTTTCCGTCATTAAATCACTGAAATGCGCCCTGCCCCTCTGCTTGACAGCACGCCCCTGTGAAAAATCTGAGTGTTACTGGATAATGCGCTCTTGATGTCGAGTGATGCTATTGGACACGCTGCCATTTGGAGAGAAACTCATGCATGGACTGCCAGGCGCGCAATTATTAATCTCACATCTGTGAATAGCATGAAGCGAAACCTCAACCGATGTTGTCTTTGATGTATTTTTTTTATTTTTCACCCATTTTATCTGCGGGGGTTTTTTTTTTTTGCTCGAAAAAATCCCTAACGCCTCGCATGGTCTTTTTGTAGGCTGTAGTCAGTGGATTTAATTTTTGTTATCTTACGCATCAAAGTAGTTGGCGCTGTAACAGGGATCACCTTTGCATGAGTGTGGGGCTGACGGTTTTTCTTCAGTGTTGTTTGCCTCCGTGAAATGGGAGTTACGGAAACCGCATAAATTTGTGTTAACCCTTACCACATTGCCAGTGGCATGACCTCCATGCTGACAAAATAAATGGTGCATTGTGGCAAACTCTTTTCATTTTTTATGATTTTATTTAAAGTCATTCTCCAAAACTCTTATTTTTCTTCACGGTCAACGTGTATCATATGCCTGAAAGTGAATTGAAAACTTGAGTAGAAATGGAGTGTTTTTCGGTGCAGCTGTATGAATTGCCGGGGTTCGTGCCCAAGGCTGGCTCGCATGAACATTCGTATCTGCACTGCCGGTTACAAGAGCGGTGTATTTTATGTGCATCTTTACGTATGAACAGAGGATAAGAACGCTTATGAAAGCCGCCCCAGGATCATAATGTCCAGCAGGGCAGACGATGGCCGAAGCAGACGTTGCGTTACTTAGGGCGTTACTTAGGCCTTTGCGACTAAAGTGGGACAGGGATGCCCTCGTAAAACTTGATTTTTTAAAAAATTGTACACAGTATGACATGCTGCTAATTTCACCTGTATTCTGCCACGTCACTGAGGCACACAAATAAAATTGGTGAGCTATCTATAAAGTGGTGGAATCATGCCACTTAATCTAGTCACTGGGTTTAGAAATATAAACTTGCAGACCTTGAATTTGATTGTAAATCGATACCAGGAATTTGTGCACTTGATACGCCGAAGATGAAAATACACATTTAAACAGAACATTTTGACAGAAATCTTGAGCCGGGGCTCAGAGATAACAATATCAACAGTTTTGTGAATTATCATTGCTAAGTGTACAGCGCCGCTGTCTTGGCATCTTCCGGCTTACACCGAACCACCAAACATGAAACGGCGACACCTTTCCTGCACAGTCTCCGGTGCCGTCCACGAATTGCAAATGGAAAGGCAAGAATGGAAATTGGAAGCCTTCAGACCCCAAGACGATCTGTGGACCGTGTGGTCTGCCCGTGGTGCCTAAGAAACCGTTTTCGACACGACTACCACCTCGCAAAAAATAAATAAAAATAACGATGCCCACATGGATGGTTTGGATTGGATAAGCTGGGCTGAGGACTGGGTAATGAAATGCGCCTACAGAGAATGTTCGCTTGGCTCCCACAGCCTCCATCCCCATGAGATGATTTAAAACGGAACGAGCGATTTTTCTTTAGATTGACGCCAACGAGTCCCAGGGGTGACGTAGAGCACAGATTAGTGGAGATCTTACCATCACTGGTGAAGCGGGCGGCACGAGCTGTGTAACTGCGGACTGAAGACCGCAGTGATTTCTTGAATTCTGCTAGAGTTGGTTCCTGAACCAACCAGCCTGGTCTTTGTATACATCACAGTCTGTGCTGAAGGATTGTCATTCCTATAAATAATTGGAAAAAACTCCAGGAAAGCCACCACAGTTTGAAGCGCTAGTTTTATACTTAAGAAATTAATTTGTCTTTCCCCACCAGCACCCTTTCTCCATCCAATCCTGATCATTAGGCTTCGTTCATGACTTAATGTTAAACAAAGCAATAATTAATCCGACCAGGCTTTTCTTTTTTTGCTTTTTAAGTCAGTCTGTTAAAGAAATCATGTTTTGTTATATGGCCTGACTCAAAGACCTTTTAATATGCAAGTGGTTTGACTTATTCATTGTCATCCTGGGACGGATAACCTTGTTATACCTTAACTTGTTTCAGAAATATGTAGAAAGGAAACATGTTATAATGCTGGAGGAATATATAAAGGAAGTAATTTCGGCATGCGTTTCTGTGTTCGTTGTCCTTGTGCAGGCGTTTCTGGTAATATTTGTTTCAGTATTGCCGACAATGTAGAACGTTTCACGTGGGATGGATAGATAAGAGAGTTAATATTGATATGTCTTGGTGAGAGCCTTTATTGAAGCTTTGTTCTGCTTGCTTTGTGTCTATGTTTAAAAGGCTTCACTGAAGTCAGTGTCTAAAACGGGATCGAATGGCAGCACATTTCACATAGGTCAGGGTCATGTCCCCATGTTTATATCTTGCGACTGTCTTTCTCGGTATTAATCACTGTGACAACACTTGTTGATGTACCTGTCCGGCAAGACGCTTGATGGTGATTTTTTTTTCCAGGTGAACCTCACAAAGCCCCACCATCGACCTTTACGTATGCAAATTTCTACAAGTGAGTAATGTTGCTAGATAGAACCCTGTTCTCTCGTTCTTTCCGTCTTTTCTTTTTCTCTGATCTCCCTCCGTCAACCACTTACCTCCGCTGTGATTGTGCAAATTTTACTGTCCTTTTGATGTTTTTGATATTACAAGATTTCGGTCGCTGTTATCCCGAACGACAACTTTTGCCGCTTTGTAAGTCTGGGAACTATACAGCCAGACGTCACACAAAACGGGCCTTTTGGTTTCTTGTGCTTTAATACCGCCGGAGGGAACGAGTTCTAATAGCACATTAAAATTGAAACATCGATTTCTGCTTTTTCAAGTTGTCTGTGTCCAAATCTTATTCCGAAAAGAACAAGTCACACATAACTCTCGTGTTTCGGAGATAAAGTTTCAGACTTTGCACTTGTATCTCAGTTTGAACGTTTAAAAAAAGCTCTACAGGATGGGTTTTAGTAATGAAGACTATTTGCAAATCTTGTACTTAAGGCGTGGATTGTAGGAGAAAGTTTACAAAGCTTTGGCATGCACTATGAAAGATTAATTGCAAGGTTTCGTACATCGGGCATGCACTGTGAAGGATTATTTGCAAAGCTTCGTACGTCAGGCGTGCACTATAGAGCATGTTGTACTCCTACCGCAGACAGCATAGGAAAAAGAGGGGTAGCGACAGACAGGGGAGTCTGATGGACGCCCTTAGCAGTTAGACAGCTTACTTGAGACCTCACGTTTCTGCTGACGTTTATCAGAAGAAAAGTGCTTCCACCTCGCGACGATTTCGCGCTCTGGTGAAGTGGGTTAGGTCGGAGCAGGCACACGAAGATTATGTAACCTTTGCTAAGCATTAAACTGTACTTAGCGGAAGAAGGGAACAGAGTATACGTGTGCTTGCCGAAGTCAAGGGCGAGTCACCAGACTGTCCTCTCGCTGCCCAAGCGGACTCCTGGGCAGCGGAAGAACGGATACTCTTGTCACTGTCAGCCAACACAGGCCGCTGGGGTCTTCCCAGGGCCACAGCCTGTTCCTGTCTGGCATAATCGGCACGCCGCCAGCCCGGATGTAGAGCCAGTACTCTCTCGGGCGCCGCAATCCGTCATACCTACAGCCACTGCCATAGAAATGGTGTCCGATTCTCTCATCTCTTTTTCTTTCTCACGCGCGTTCTGTTCGGATTGTCGTCGCGTATTGCATAGAGGCTGGTGTCGTCATAAATAGTTTCAGTTCCAAATTTCTGAAAGAGTGGAGAAGGCGGACACAGGAAGTGGAGTATAAATACCAAACGTTTTAAGAAATCCATTAGCCTGGATTGGGGCGGGAAGTGTGAATCGGATGCTTGCGCTTATTCTATATTCCCGTAAAAACTTTTAGTATGCCTAAATAATTTCAGAAAGAATGCTAATAGTAACTCACAGTGGATTGGAAACTGAAATAAGGGTTTCCAGCGGAGTTAGTGTCGCGTGCAATTTTATTTGCCTTGGAAGAAAAGGGCGTCTGCTGTGCTGTTCAGTAAAACAAAATTGAGACTGCCGTTTAAAACGACGGGTTTTCCGTAATAGCGAAATGACAAGTTGGAAACTTGCAACAGTTTTATTCTCCAGCGAGTGCAGACCAACATGCATGCACTATTTGTGTTGGGGCAGCTCAGGTTTATCATCTCGCTTTAATCTGGCTGGCGGTATGTGCAGCATGTGTATAGATTGGGTAGTAAGTTTTGCTTTGTGAATGTCTAAGAGGGAGGGAAGTTTTGTTTTAAAAAAACGACAGTTTCTCAGCTTGACGATGCATGTTGTTACTAAAGAAGGAACAGGATGTAGTTGCCCCTCACCCCCCAATGCACTGCCTACTCCAGAACTGGATATCATAACCTTCAACCTTTGCCTTTCACCTGTACCCACTCTGGCACTGGCCCTTCTCTCTGACCACTGCGCCCGACGGCTGACAGGTCTCCAGGACAACACGAAGAAAGTCATTTCCTCTCCGGCTGCTGTGCGGTCCGAATCAATTTGCGCGGCATGGGCCTCTCTTCCTCTGTCTATTAACTCCGTTCTCCTCGTATTCCTTCTCTTTCCTTGTCCTCGGCGATAGAGCTTGGTGGCCTGTGGACCTCGCCTCACGCCCTCGTTCGTAGACACGGGACTCCTGTCGGGACTGTTGCCCGCATGCGTACGTGCGTACGTTGACTGAGTCAGCCAACCATTGAGTGAAATGTGGCATCACTATGTGTGTAGGGAATCACAGCAACAGCAACATTTCCTACATAACTATGAATAATTCGTTATTTCAGCGTGTAACTTGATTACCATAATGTTTCGTTGGCAGCCTTTACGAATTTTCCAATAGTAAACTCTGCAAATACTGTAACCAAGTCTGAAACGGATTTAGCGGAGACCAGCGATTCCTCAACCCCCAAGTATCCACCACCCTTGATGTGGGTACAGCTGTACAATTTGAATAGACAACGAGTATCAGCAAGTTTGCAACCGACGTTTAAGTAAGTGGATTCTTGCCCTGCCCCCGACTTGCTGGCATTTACGTCATATCCGCGCCGGATTCCAGCGGCTGGCGGCCCAGGCGTGTGTGTGCAGTGCTTTGTTTCCGGCGGCTCCCTGCGGCGAGGCGGCAAAAGGCCAGACCTCGCAGTGCCGCCATCAGGCCTTGCTCCGCAAGCGGCCCTGGGTCCGCCTTGCACCTGCTGGAGGAGCAGGTCGCTGTAGGGCTGGAAGAGCTTGATGGAGCCTGCCCTCCACCCGCTTGTACTCTGAGGGCGCAAAGAGCGAGGGACGGGGCGATTCCGAAGTGGGTGCACTCAGCCTGCACTTACGCTCTAATCGGCCTCTCCACCTGGTGTTGGAGGCGCGGGGGCCAAGTGGTTCGGTTGTTTATCAGTTATTAACCCGCCGGGGCCTCTGAACACAGTTCCAAGGAGAGGGGCTGTTAGAGGAAAGGGGAAGGCTTAGGGCCGTGCAGTCTAGCCGCAGCGGCAAAGAACAGTTCTGACCGTGGGGCAGGGTTTATAGGAAAGGGTTTGGGAGACGCGGTGCTTCACGATTGTCTGTTGGCAGCCAGCGTGTTACGATGTGCTAGTCATTGACTGCTAGACACAGCTGGTTTGGGGCGGGGTGGTTTTTTTATGCATCGTGGCAGGTCAGGTTCTTGCAAACCCTTATGTCTCTTAATTGTGCAGATCTTTTTTTCCTGGCCTTGACCACCTTATTTGCTTCAACATACCATTAAGATGACTGATTTTTTGTCACCACAGAAATGAAACGAAATTTCGAAACCTGTTTGTGCACTTTTAGACAATAGAACCAGCTGTCAGATTGTGCAAGTGACAGTGCTATCTGTTTGAGTAATGTGGTTTCATGGAACCCAGAGCAATCAAACCTTTTAACATATATCGCTTCTGTTTGTTTCTTGTCGCCAAAGACCTTTTCTCTTCCCTCTGAAGAATTGTTGAAATTAAGAAATAAGAAGGGCTAAGTGGAAAAGTGAAACTATTCTTGTCTACTTATAACTGTTAACACCCATGCAAGAAAGGTTATCAAACAATGAAAGAGACCAATGGAGATTGGGGTAAGAAGTGTTTACAAGGTCGAGGTGGGAGCAGGACGAACGCTGCCTTCCATTTCCTTAGGCGAAGGCTTTGTATGGCTGGACCGCCTCCACGGACTTCTTACCTATGGACCGACATGCTAAGACGCCAGCGCAGCGTCGCGCTGACTCACTCGCGCGGCGGCGTCCGCCATCTTACCCTGCCTCGCCAGCTGGGGCGTACAAGGCTTACTGTAGGGTGATAGACGGCCGGAGTCAGGTTTATCACTGACTGCAAGCCGGCCAGATACATTTAAATTTTATAAACTCTTTTCCTGCAAAAACAAAAGTGTATTGACCAAGGTTGTGAATTTTGTTAAAATACTTCTTAGTAGAGTGCATTAATGAATAGATGAATAGGTG
>SMGT01000508.1:274632-300877 GCA_004794575.1 Lanistes nyassanus | reverse complement strand
CCGTGATACAGTGAGAAAGTTGTATGAAACCCATAAGTAATACAGTGAGATAGTTATATGAAACCCATAAGTAATACAGTGAGATAGTTATATGAAACCCATAAGTAATACAGTGAGATAGTTATATGAAACCCATAAGTAATACAGTGAGATAGTTATATGAAACCCATAAGTAATACAGTGAGATGGTTATATGAAACCCATAAGTAATACAGTGAGATGGTTATATGAAACCCATAAGTAATACAGTGAGATGGTTATATGAAACCCATAAGTAATACAGTGAGATGGTTATATGAAACCCATAAGTAATACAGTGAGATGGTTATATGAAACCCATAAGTAATACTGTTGCGTTTTGGAAGGTTTTCTGTAGCGCTATTGTTTAAGAACTGTGTTCTTTTTATTGTATCTTTCAGTAGCTGCCTAATCTTTCATTCAAGAGAAAGTGACGCAATAATCATACGTAGGGTTAGGAACAAGAGACGTCATGTTGATTGTCAAAAACACGTAAGACTCGGCCAATGAAAAGATAGAAAGCGAGTTGGGAAGGGAGACCGAGAGAATGTCGGGGGAATTTAACGCTTCTTCGGGGACTCAAGCAAAGACCATGAAGGGAATCCGACGCATTTCTTGTTGAAGAAATGTCAACGGTCGCTGCTAGCTGATCCTGTATAGCTACTGGGGGAAAACAGTCGAGAGATAACTGTATGAGCTTGGTTCTCGCCGTGAGAAGATTTTTGGCTTCGTCACGGCAAGATTTGTTGTCACTTTCTCAGGATATCGAAAGAGGCAGAATACAATTGTTAGGCCATCGAAGGATAGTCGATACCTAACGGCTGAGCTACCAGTAGTATACATTCGTGTAACTGCTACTTGTCTAGACGACCTAATAGTAGGCCGTGAGTGTGCAGTTGAGCGAACTTTTCATCCCACTAGAGAGTGTGGACATTTCTCATAGATCTGAAATCTATGCGAAACAAGGAGTTAACCCGTAACGGTTAGGCAAGGACGTTCAAGGACAGCCATCCGAAGCTGTATCGTACGTTGCCTGTATCCGGCGTTCCTGATACCTGAGGACCAGGTCGATCTGCAGTGGTCTACTGGCTTGGCAAGACTGGATTTTAATTCACCTTTCGCTTGCTGACAGACTTTCCCGAGACTACGTTCCATAGACTGAACATTTGCGTTCATGTGAACTGTGTCTGTCGCGGTATTGTCTCTGTCGTGTCTAGGGGTATGGCGCTTATGTGTTTTACTCGTCTGCTCGTTGACTAGAGTTATCACAACATAAAAATGTGTCAAGAAGGGGGAACTAGCACTGCAATCGCTGCCTAATTTAATCAATTTCCAATCGGCTCAAGCCCCCCACCCCCTTGCTTGTCACGCGCACAACTTAATAAAAGAGGGCAGCGATAATACACTATTCTATTTATTTACAGTTACGACAGAATATTTCACTACACAAGGAATGATGCTCCAATATACATCTACTGACATATGTAGAACAATCACTCGCACTCTCATACATTCATCCCAGCTATGCTATACGTATCCACACGCACACGGGTTATGAATTTTACCGTACCGATACTTCACTTCGGTAAACACAAGAAAACTTTATCCTTTTCGTACTAAAACCTCTCTGAATATGACGTCACGTCGACGTCTTAACACACAAAATCAGATCGACCGACGATCACACAAGAAATAACCGTTTCTACAAACCGACAAATCAACAAGTTTGATTTACTATCGTCTAAGTTTGTTCCTCTAGCTTTTGAGCTACGGTCGTGTCCTACACTGTACGTAAACTCAATTTCACGATGCTGGATAGGAATACCGCAGACGCCACGTCTCTCAGCTCCACACTCTCAACACCGGTCCAAAATGCCCAAGTTCCTTTCCTGACTGGTAAGAATCACCCCTGTTGCAGAAGCACTGCTGGTTCTCAGTCCACGTCGAGGATAATGCCTGTACTCGTCTGTAATACCTTCGTCCTTCAGCATACGGCAATCGGCAATCGGCATACGGCAATCGGCACTCGGCAACTGGCAATCGGCAATCGGCATTTCACATTTCGGCCCTTAACATTTGCGGTCGGGCGCCTATATAGCCCTGAGCGCGGACTTGCCAGAAAAACGCGAATGGGCTTTCTACCCGTCCTAGGTGGTAGGCTGTAGCCCGGAGTGTTATTCGCCCCCACCTCGCAGCCGACCCCCTCTCAGGGTGACGGGTCAACCGAGGGACGGGGTGCGGGTTCCCCTCGCTCTCAGCCGGCTACCTTCCCCGCTCTACCGCGCGGTCTCTCCTGGCTGTTTTGTCGAGCCAATTGGGTCGGCCGTAACAATTTGCTCTACCTCCTGATTGGGTAGGTAACTAGACGCCGGAAAAATCCAAACAGTGTCTACAGTTCTTAACCGTTGTCTGCTATATGAACTACTCCTGCGGTCCACTATTTAGTGTGAACGAACATTGGATTGACTGTTCTGTTCCTGATTGGATTATAATTCTGTTCCTGAATGGATTATACATCCACTGCAAGTAGTATTTACTATTTATATCAGTTCAACTGTACTCCGGTTGTATTACTTACTGTTCTGAAAGTTGTAACGTACCACACACTTTTGCTACCACACACACACATACAGGCATTGTTACATATTTGTCCATCTACTGCTTTCCTTCCTCTGCTATCCTTTTTATTGTTTATAGTTCAATAAATGTGCTAATTTATCTGGTCGTGTACCTTTTGCTTGAAAAGGTGGGGTCTGCTTTAGGTGTCTACATTTCTTATCTCTTCCCTAAAATCCAGCACACCCCATAAAACGTTACAGTGACGCAAACCTGCTTTGTACTTTCGCGCCAAATTCACTCAAGGACATGCAAGCTAAGCACTTTTCTTCTAGAACTTTCCATTTCTAGAAGCTTCAGCAGACGACCAGACACTCATAGCACTTGTTACACCCAATCACAGATAGGCACGTGTCCACGTGATCGCCAAGACGCGTGGACAGAAAACGTCCCGTACCGGCAGTCACAAGAGAACCATCCAAGAGTAAAGACGTAGGGCGTGATCTCTTGATAGGCAAAGTTTTTGGCCTGAAGCATCAGGCAGTGTAGTCACCCTAGTGTCCTGCTTACCTAGTCAGGGCAGTTAGAAGTCCCCTAGGGAGGGGGAAAGCCGTTTAGCAGACTAAGAAAGTCTGAAAGTTGTTTAGCAGACTAAGAAGAGTCTGAAAGTCGTTTAGCAGACTAAGAAGAGTCTGAAAGTCGTTTAGCAGACTAAGGAGAGTCTGGAAGTGGTTTAGCAGACTAAGAGAGTCGGAAAGTTGTTTAGCAGACTAAGGAGAGTCTGAAAGTTGTTTAGCAGATTAAGGAGAGTCTGAAAGTTGTTTAGCAGACTAAGGAGAGTCTGAAAGTTGTTTAGAAGACTAAGGAGAGTCTGAAAGTTGTTTAGAAGACTAAGGAGAGTCTGGAAGTTGTTTAGCAGACTAAGGAGAGTCTGGAAGTGGTTTAGCAGACTAAGAGAGTCTGAAATTGTTTAACAGACTGAAGAGAGTCTGTGTGTATGCCAGAGGGCATTAGTTCTCCCGCCAATGGTGGCGGAACGTATGTACCAAGAAGGGTACTTTGATATCAAGACCGTCGTCTTGAAAACTTGCCTTTGTCGGAACCGGTGTTAGGAGACCCGGTAAATTGTCGAATCGTTGCTGTCTTGCCCTAGGAGAAAAACCTACGCTCTGTGACTCCAGGCTAGAAGAAGATCCCTCAGCCTGTAAGACTGTGAAGTCTAGTATCTTTATTGAAAGAAACAGAAACTGTGATATCTAAAGATAGTCTCACCCGTCAAACGTTGACCTGGAACTTGTTCGGCGAATTCAGAATCCGCATAGATCTACACCTCCCGCACCTTGGGAAATGAACGTTGTCTAGAAGAATTTATAGGGACTCGCCGAAGCATTTTATCTCAGTGGTTTGTTGTGAACTATAGTGAAAGGACTTGAATCATACCGTGGATTTGTGTGCCTGTGTCAACGGATCTCAGTGGTGAGTGAGTTAAATCTTGTACAGCTTAAATGTCCATCTGAGTGAATGATTGAGTGAAACTGTAAGTAGATCTCGTTGACACTTTTCTTCTGATCTATCTGCTAGTGAATACGTGAACCTAGTTTAGTGGAAGAGTCTATTCTGTTCTCATCTGTCATGTATTGTGGTTTCCGGTATTGAATACTCTTTATTTAATAACATTGTATTGAGGAGCTTCTTTACTGCGTGGATTTGAGTTTGTTGAATAACAGTCAGAGAGCGAGGTAGTGTGAGTGGCGGAGTGCGCACGTCATTCCCCTATCCCCCTGTCTTTCCCTCACACCCAGTCGCCACTATCATATGTACTAGTACTATTGTGTAGCAGTATGAGTATTACAGTAGTAGTATATTTTCTACATATGTAGCCTATTGCCAATAGTTTCTTGCAGACTTTCTGCAACAGAATGACTTTGGGATTCTGGCTGACTGAATCCTTCATGACATAAAGTATTTCCCATGAGTTTCCACTGGCTGAAAGTCTATATGTCACCTAATCTATTGGAAAAGTACTCTACGCGTAGGATATGAATGTGAACAGTTGTACAATACACCCCATCATCCTTGGTGGGTAAATACCAAGCCGTACATGTTATGAATCTGAGCAGTTGTATAACACACTGCATCCTTGGTGGGTAAATAGTGAGCCCTACATCCAGGAAAGGAGTGAATTTAAAAATGCTAAGCGCAACTACAACCTTGACTCGCCCACGCAGATGGCCGATAGTACGCACTCTTACTCCAGGATACATAGAAGTTGGTTTGCACAGGAAACGTGTGGCTTGTCCAGAATATATGTTGATTTGTACAGAATGCGCTTTAGATTGTACAAAATTACATTGGCTTGTACAGAAAGATGTTGGCTTGTACAGAATGTATGTTGTACAGAATAAATCTTGGTTCGTACAGAAGACAAGTGGGTTTTTTGGAACATGTTTCCATCACCCGTCATTCCACTCGCTCCTCAGTAAGTGACCAGTTATGTCACTGGCCATCTGCGAGTAGACAACTATACGTCACTCGGCCCTCTGTCATTCAGCAGTGACCATGCATTCCGTTCGGTGACAGTTCGTGGCCGACACAGGGCACACAGCACACCCTTGCCATCAGCCAGCAGTTGTCACAAGATGACAGAACGCACGGCACGGGGTCAGTAAAACAGAGGCGCAGGTGGATCAGCCCCGGCTGATGTAACGAGTGTCCCACTCAGGTGTAAAGGCCACAAGTCAACAGCTGACGTCACACAAAGGTGGCACTTTCCCACCCAAGCCCACCTCCTGGCTAATCAGAGCTGTGCTTTACAGAGTCGCAGAGGCTGGGCAGTTCCTGTTCACACGTGACAAACTTGTCGCCTTGCCGGGGTTTTCCGCCACGCGCAACCATTGCCCACACGTGCCTCTCGGCCTCCCCGCTACTGGCGCGCAGTCATCGTTGTTCTGTTTGGTGGAAGAGGGGATGCTGGGAAGAAATGGGAAGGTGCGAAAATATAATAGAAAGGACAGATTGAGAAAATAAAATAAACAATTAGAAAACAGACTAATCATAGGTATAATAAAGTGGTATAAATAAAAACGCGAACAAATGCTCTTGTAAATGGGAAAACATATTGCATATAGCACCAAAGCAAGATGTTTACAAATATCTGCTGAATAGAAAGTATTTCAAAACTATGTACAAATCATTTATACTAAAAATCTCTGACTAAGCTGACGTCTTACACGGCAACTGTACCCAAATGCAAGCCAATGTGTTAGAAAACCTTCACCTAGAAGCTCTTCAAACTGCGACTGGGCTAACTCAAGGAAGAAGTCATGATAAATTGTTTCCAGAAGTACAAATTAATCCTGTACTTCAAAATCGTGAAGCTCTTGTCCCCCCCCCCCCCAACACCTGATGAATTTACCTCCCCCACTCGTTACAGACCCAAACTCAAACCATAGACGCAGTTCACTCCAGAGTTATTTTTTCACACAACACAGAGATCTTCCAAAACTCGTTATTTCCCTCTGCAACAGATTTGTGGAACTCTCTAACCACATTGTGACGTGGCGGGCCGTACCTTAACTTATTGGACTCGACTTCTCAGAATTACTGGACAAACGTTTATGGTGACCTCGTAAAATGTAGATTTAATTGAGCAATCGTCACCAAAACCTTTACTGTCTCAGGTCAATGGTTTCTACACCAAAGGGTGACGACGCTATGAAATAATGCGAATAACTAGAGAAGTCTACCGAGGGGGAAAGATTCTCATACTCTGACACGTTCGCTCAGTCTCACACAGGCAAAACACTTCTAGCTCAAGAGCCCCCACCCTCGTAAAACACACAACTGCAGCGAACTGTTATTCAACATATATTTCAAACACTAACTGACGCGACAACATCAAATATACCTACAGATTATTTACAAAGAATCACCGTGCTCCTGTCTAGGGTAAGACGCTGGCTGATTACGTCATACCACGTGGTATCAGACAAAGAAGATAATCAAACTCCAGAGGGAAAATCAAATTGCAAAACCGGCCTATGATGCCGCTCCATACACACATACAGTAAGTGACCGACAATAGAGCTCCTACTCTTGTCACTACTGAAACAACTTCTGCGATACACAGCTCTAAACCTATCAATAAGTGACCAGCGACAGAGCACCTACTCTTGTTACTACTGAAACAACTGCTTGACCGCAATACACCGATACACTAAGTGACCGACAACAGAGCACCTACTCTGGTCACTAACGAAACTCCTGCTTTACTGCAATACACAGCTCTAAAGCTATTCACCGACCAACTATGAAGCTAAGACACTTCCACGAACCGCACTTCTCTCTGTACCTTAGCGTACTTGCCCGGCAACTAGCTTATGACGTCTCCTGTCTCCGGCAGGATAAAACCACCTATCTTAAATAACCGCGAGTCCCAGACTCTAAGATAATCTATGGCAAGAGCAATCCTTTACTTAAATGGCACATCCAGTAGTCAACTTACAAGTCATTATGTCGGCGTGTCAACGCAATACACCCTGTGTATCTGGCAAAACTGGAGTTCTTCACACTTTCCACGTCTTCGGCTAAGATGGCGAGGGGTCGAGGTCCGTGGGTCTACACGTGTCTCACTAGGTCTCCCTTTAACTCTCTCTCCATGTCCTGTCCTCTCCGTGTGTCTATCTAATCGCGTTTTTGCCCCCTTAAGTAGTAGTCGTTCTGACGCATTAACCCCGAGTAAACCGGTTCTGGTCAGACTAGGTGGAGCAGGGCAGCTGCCATGACCAATGGCGTATCACTCACCTACCTAGGTGTGAAGAGAAGGGGAGGAGCTAGCTGGTTAAGCTAAGAGTGACAGGTGATACCCTAGGAGTGACATGTGACACACATCGGATCAGTTACATCTCTCTGTTATTCACACGCCACTTGAGTGAAGATGGCAGGGCAGTCGTCCCTTGCTGTTGCGAACCCTGACGACAGGGCAGTCGTCCCTTGCTATTGCGAACCCTGACGACAGGGCAGTCGTCCCTTGCTGTTGCGAACCCTGGCGTCAGAAAAAACCAGCTAAACCGAGGCCATGAGCAGCTGTCACCTGACTGACAATTCTTGTGCCTGTGGCTTTACTGTTGAGACGTCTGAACGTGCGCACAATGACTCTATCAACCATACGAGATTACTTGAATGTTGAAGCTTTGTTTGGGAAAACCCTGTCCGCCCAAGAAACCTTTTTTCTGATCTTAGTTACATGAATCAGTCAAAGCGCTTTGTACAGCATTGGCTACGGTGATGAGGCAGTCGAAGGAATCCACAGCTTCCTGAACTTCCCTTCCCTCCTCCACCCAGCGTCTCGTATTTTAGTCTCTTTCAAAAATCTTTACTACCTGTCCGCCTAATTCCCACTTCACTTTCCAACTCACCATCATCGCCATGACCAACGTTGTATCTGTATTTGTACTTTGATTTGTGTTTAGCCAGGGCTAGGCTTATGCTTGTTGCCTGGCTCTGCCATCCGAAGTTTCAGTGGCTTGTATTCTGATTGCAAAAAAATAAACATTTTTTTCAATCAATGACAGCACTGAGCATTGAGCTTAAGTTTACAGAGGAAGACAAATCGATTGCCCTCAGTATCTGATTGTTAGAAAACAGCGGCATCAATAGATAAGAATTATGTGGAAATTTAGCCTTGTTGTAACACGTTGCACTGCGTGCGAAACAGCCATTTTAAAACACGCTGCTAGCAGGCTGTACTACTGCCGAGCCTGTACGTTATAGCAGTAGTCGCCGCACACTTGCCGCGCGGACAGAGCTCCCTAGCTTTCCCCTTAGCTTACCCCTAGCTTACCTCTAGCTTACCCCTAGCTTACCTCTAGCTTACCTCTAGCTTACCCCTAGCTTACACTGTAACATCTTCCTAGCTTACCCCTAGCTTACACTGTAACATCTTCCTAGCTTACCCCTAGCTTACACTATAACATCTTCCTAGCTTACCCCTAGCTTACACTATAACATCTTCCTAGTTTACCCCTAGTTTGCTCATTTTCTAACTTGTCTTATTCCGTTTTTGTGAATAACTGTTTTCAACATGAGATGCTTCCAACATCCTCTGGTAAGTCCAGACTCCGCCACCAGGCGATTCAAGAGTGAACCGGACTCAAGAAAAAGACGCTGGGGGATGGGCGGGCATAACGTTATTGTCGTGTGCCACACCTGGATGTGCGTCCGCGCACTTATCCACAAGTTTCCGCACGCCATTTGAGGATACTGTGGCCGGGGCCATGTCTCAAGCCATTTCGAGGCTCACGATCCTCACTTCCGCTTAGCTAGTTAAGTGATAGCTGCATCTCGCAAGCGGCTCGCATTCCAGCCAGAAATCGAAGAAAAAAATATCAAAAAGGTGGTGGTGACACCTGCTCATTTATCGGGTGTAAAAACAACAGAAGAGTTTTACATCGGTGGCGTCTTACGCAATGTGTGGTGCACAAACCACTTCTGAACGGCGAGTGCCCCTGTGAACCGGTCATACGAAACCCCGAACAGCCACGAACAGCCACCAAAATTCATGGTCTTAGGTCTAAATAAAGGTTTTAAAGGTATATTAAGCATTAAAATGCACTTTCTGAATTATTTGATGCATAATATGTCAAAAATCGACATTATTTGTGTACGTACATTTTACAAATTTGTGTCAGTACAGTTAATGAGTTATCGTCTGCTCGTCCGCCGTGTATACGAAATACATCAGAACGCACTTTCTGAATTATCTGATGTTTATTATGTCAAAAATCGACACTTGAGTACGTACATTTTACAGATTTATGTCAGTACTGTCATCGTCTGCTCGTCTGCCGTGTATACACAAGTGTCCGCTGTTGGCATATTATACATCAAATAATTCAGAAAGTGCATTCTGATGCTTGCTATACCTTTAAAAACATTTATTTAGGCCTAAAACCATGGATTTCGGTGGCTGTTCGGTATTTCGTATACACGGCGGACGAGCAGACGATAACAGTACCCACACAAATCTGTAAAATGTACGTACTCAAGTGTCGGTTTTTGACATATGCATCATATAATTCAGAAAGTGCTTTCTGATGCTTGATATACCTTTAAAACGTTTTATTTAGGCCTAAAACCATGAATTTTGGTGACTGTTCGTGGCTGTGCATGGCTGATTAACTGAGAGGATGAAGGCAAACCGGAACTCATGATCACGACTGGCACAAGCTTGCCTCCAGCGCCGTTTGGGTATCACGCCAAGCGGTACCGGAAGCGCGAACTTGTGGATAGCGAAGTAGAGTGGGGCGGGTAGAAGCCTACAAACGTGACTGACACACACCAGATGTACACGCTTTTCAACAAAAAAGAGGTGGGGTTCAGATTTAGACAGTATGTGCCTGTCACAACTTGGGAGATTTCTTTTTGCTCTTGACGGGTCGTCTGCTCTGCTCGCTCTCACGACCACCGTCAAGAGTGTGACATATGCGTAGGTGGAACTATCACTGTATTACTGAAGTTAATTAATATGATTTCTTAATCATATGGCCGAGCCCCCACCACCTACAGTCTCCCATAAAGAACAACAAAAGACCGTAATACAGTGAACATAAAATAGAAGAATGTATTGTTGATAGAAACAGCGAGTATTTACAATCAAGACAATATATGTTACAATCCGTTTCAACTCTAGGGCTCCCGCAATTTCTTTCTGTTTGAGCTAGGTCTACTATAACATCTAATACCAACCTACATCACCCGCCTCGCCATTAAACACAATGACAAAACCACGTACCTTAATCCCGCCTTTGCGTAAGAGAAAAAGAATGACCACGTGATACACAACACTCACAGAACACAACACTCGTTCCCGAATGCTTCTTACAGTCCGCACGACAGTCTGTATGTTGGAGCGCTCCTTCCTTGGATATGTTCACCAATAGATACCCTGAAGACCTCTTGAACACTTCCACATAACAGCAAACTTCGATGCTGACGATCACACACGCCACAGAGGATATGACGTTTTCCAAAGGCTGACACACAGCCCCTTGAGCTCACCCCAAGAGCTCGGTTACAGACAGCCTCCTTGTAAGGCTGGACCTTCGCCCCCTGCTTCAGACGGTTGTCTTATCCGCGGTTTTCGGTCTCCCTCCTTTACTTTCTGCAGTCCTCTCAGCGTAGAGGTTTCCCACAGCAGAGAAACACGTGCTGCTAGAGTCGCACGCCAGTCTGCAAGGATCACACACCTTCGCAGAGTCCCTTGCGCTATGCAACTGGTCTACTCAAGCCACGTGCTGTCGCTGCTAGACTTCCACACGTCTAGCAGAACGAGACACCTCAAATTCTGCAGCTGAATCCTTCAGCCTTCAGCAGACTTGAACCACAAGACACGTTCGTCTCCCCACAGCAGCTCTTCTTTACAGGAGTTCAGGCTAACAATGCCCTCACTGTAGATTTCGCTGAAGATGCTCTCTTGGGCGTAAGACGTCCTCTCACAGGATGTTTTGGCGTAAGATAATTCGACTGTCTAAAACAGTCCATATATTCTCACCTTTCGTCCATAGATTCTTTCATTCACACGCACGTGGTCAACCAGTCAACATGTATCAACCAATCAGGCCAGAGACAGTAGAAGTCACACCCCGTGTCAACTACTAGAACACGCCCCTAAGTGGACACCTAGTGTGGACACAACTACCCCCTCCCCTTCCTGGTCGTTTACACCCTTCGGCTACATCAAAGCCCTTGATGCTCGATACTATGCGTCACTGGATTCCTCCAGATACGTAATCCTCCCGTTAACAAATTAAAGCACACCTGGTCAGCCTGACACCTGCACTAGTCGCTTCCCAGCTGCCCCAGGGTAAGTAACACCTTGCCCCTTGCTTCTAGGGCCAGCACCCCCGATCATAAGTGTGAACGGGGACCGAACCTGGGCTGGTGATGACGTGAGCGGCTAGATGGCGGCTTGAACAAGGAATAATGGACCTTAATTAGGGCCGGAGAGTCGAGGGTGGATCACACCTGGAATCTATGGTGCAATCTCCTTGACCCACCAGACCCCAACACGTGACAGTGCCAGTTAGAGAGGAGGATCCTACGTACTGGTAGGTTGTGAGGGTGGTGGGTCAAGACGGCGATTGGCCGAGGTTCAGTGTGCCTAGGGTGATGGGAGGGTTGGAGTGTGAGTGCACGTGGTGTAGCGGCAACTTTCTGTTTAGCAGAGTGTAGAAGTTTGGGAGGATAGTTGCAGTTGAGGAAAAAGTCTACCATTCTATCGGATTGTTCAAGGAAGTCTGTATCATTGGAGCATAATCTGCGGAGTCTTAGAAACTGCGAGTAGGGTATGCTGTGCTCTCCAACTGGCACATACTGTCTAAATCTGAACCCCTCCTAGGATCTCGGCGGGATAAAAACCTGCGAGATCTTCTAGCACACTCTAAACTCAAACCGACCATCCCCCTCCCCCCTTCCTGCGGCTCCACCCCATGCAATGTCCTCCGTTGCCACACTTGCCCCTACCTGAACACCAACACCACACTCCGCGCACCCAACACCACTTTTGTCATCAAGCGCCACTTCACCTGCACTAACAGCAACATCATCTACGCCATCACATGCACCCTCTGTCCCACTTTATTCTACATCGGTAAGACGGAACGCACACTCAACACCCGCTTCACAGAACATCTAGCTGACACTAAACACCGCAGAAACACACCAGCTGCACGTCACTTCAGCACACCCCCACACACAGCCGACAACATGAGGGTCTGTGGTATCTGGAAAATGAAGGGCGACTCCATTGACCGCAGGGTTGGGCAAGTAACGATGTAGCGATTACATTTTGTAACGAAATTACATTTTCTAGTAATGAAATAATGCTGGAGTTACAGTTTTCAACATTGTAACGAAGTAACGTAATCGTTACAAATTTGGAGTAACGAAATAACGAAAATAACGGTGTGGTTTCGTTACATCTTACACGCCATTGCCAGCTTTGCCACTTCTAACTACCCATTGCTGCTTTCGCTAGCAGTCTCGCGTGCCGGCATATAACTCAGTCGTCTCGCGTATTGCTGCGCGCTGGCTCATCCACCGGAAGCGGAAATTTGTAATAGCACAACAGCCCACGTGTCTCCCCATAGGCCGTAGCGTCTTTTCAGTTTGATTCAAACAGCGAACGATGGCAACACTTCCAAGTTTCTTCGAGCCCTTTCTGCAATTCTTCACTTTGAGCGAGGAAACCGGCAACGCTTACATTTTCAAATGTAAAGCAGGCGTTTGCAAGACGTACTCCGCGAGCAAAAGCACAGCATCTAATTTGAGAGTTCATCTTCAGGTGAGTTGAACTTGACATTTTGATTTCCTTACCAGAGACTCG
This sequence comes from Lanistes nyassanus, assembly GCA_004794575.1. NCBI lineage: Eukaryota > Metazoa > Mollusca > Gastropoda > Architaenioglossa > Ampullariidae > Lanistes > Lanistes nyassanus. The sequence continues at coordinate 287,919 of SMGT01000508.1, read as the reverse complement.
ACGTCTTATCGACGACCGGTTTAAGTTGAAGGCAGGTGGTTTGTTGCTTAATTTAGTCAGTTAAGTCGTTTACAATTGCTTTTATTTTGTTGCTGATGGTTTCAACTTTCCACTGATATCTTGTTTTGAAAATATTTTAAGTAAAAAATAGGTATGTGACAATCGGGGTCAGAGAGAGGGGAGCGTGCCGTGTGCCAAACTCGCGTGAAAATTTGCAGCAAGTTTTTAACAGTGTTTATAGGGTACAAAGCGTTTTAATTATATGCATATTATTTAATTCTTGTCTCAAAATAAGACACAAATAATGATGATACACAATATTTTATTTTATCTTTTATAAAACGGTTTCTGGTGACGCTTTACGCGAACCTACTTTGGACAGGAGACCTGGGACTGAGGGAGAAAGGAAGACTTCTCCTCGCTGCTGAGGTTGCAAACCTCAAACGTTCAACCCCCACCTCAGGCACCCCTACGAAGTGTACCAGTGGGGACGAAGATTTCCTAGTGTTTGATGACACAGAGGCAACTGCATACCTTCAAGAAGGTCTGGCACAAACTTTACACGAGCTGGACAAGCATCCAAGTGTAAAAGCCGTGTTTCTTACATGTAACACCGTCTTGCCCAGCAGTGGTGCCGTGGAGAGACTGTTCAGCCAGGCTGGTCTGATACTAACCAAGAACAGGGCAAGGGTTACGGACTTCAACTTTGAGGCCAAGGTCTTGTTCAAATTTAATTCTAAAAAAGATGTGTGAGAACAGGACATACTTATGAATGATAAAACGTGGATTAAATGTGTGTAGTACAACTGTACGAGTTTGTGTTTGTTTTCCGTGTGTCAGGTGCTGCAATACTTACTTCTGTTTGAAAAAAGATCAAGTTGCAAAAGTAATTTTAAAAGTAACTAGTTACTTTTTAAAATGTAACGGAAATGTAACTAATTACTTTTTCTGAAAATGTAACTAAAATGTAACAAATTACATTTTTTCCAAATGTAACTAAAATGTAATGGATTACAAATAAAAAGTAACTTGCCCAACCCTGCCAGGCCCCTAATCTTGTAAACCGTACTAAATTTATTCCCGAATAGCTTCTTTTTTCTGTCTCTGAAAACGGTGTTTCGGCGAACTTGGAATAAGGTATTCGCTCCTGNACCGTAAGAATATGGAATCCTACTTCATTACCCATTTCGGTACCATGGCACCTACTGGTCTCAACCTAAAACACTGACCCTCCCCCTCCTTTCCCTTAACCCCCTCCCCCCGCCTCCTCTCTCTCTTACTTCTTTTCTCTCACCTCCTTCTCTCCCACACTGACACCCCATTACCCACGCTTCTCTCCCCACCCAACCCCTCTCCACCCCCACCCTTCCCTACCCTTTCCTACCCACCTGGCGATTGGCTGCCCCTCTTTTTCACCCTTCTTACTCACTGTCCCTTAGTCATTTTCCTGCTGTCCAGCCTATGCGCCACATCTACTGAAGCTAAGTCTTTTTCTTCTGTTTTCGTTGTTGTCGTTTTTTCGTCGTTTTTGTGTCGTCCTGATGAAGGGGTAGTGCCCCGAAACATGTAGATTGTCTTCGTCTTTGTCCTGTTCTAGCTTGGTCCAGTTCCCTTGTTTTAAATTTAAATGAATGAAAATAAGGACGACGATGTGATGTGAATGTTCTGGATCAATGGAACGATGTGAAAATGCCTACATGACCACAACCCTCGCGTCAGCACAGTACACGTGACTTTGCTATCGCGCCGGAAGGCACAGTCTGCGTACGTGTGTCCTCGCACTGACGACACTGTGGTCGATGTTCGGTCTTGAAGTGAAGCGGTGACGGACGATTGGTGGTGCAGCGGCTTGGTGGATGATGCGGCGATGTGGATGTTGACGTGGAGGGCGATGAAGCGTGGACGACGACGTATGGAGAAAGAGATGGCAACGTGTTGAACTTGAACTAGCGGAAGGCGGCGTAACAGCGAAACAGCGAAGAAGTGAACTTGCGAAAAGACTTTCGAGAAGATAAGAGGACCTGGCGGAAAAGTCCTCCTGTAACACAGCAGAACTGTGCACATCAGCGCGGAAACTTTTGTCGGGTCGTGCGACGGTTAACGCTGCGACCCGGACAAAAGTAGCTCACGCAACATTTCCACAACTTAGAACGGCTGAATTCTTTGCTAAACAAATATAGAAACATTGACCCATTCACAATTATAAGAACCACTAAGTGTTATGGGGCGGGGCTGTTGCGCAACCAACTGACGTGCATCGCTCCATAGAACAGGAAAATTTTCGTCATAATTCCATTCACACGTTGCAACTACGGTGGTCGTAACTAAATTACCAGACGACCAGCTCCGCCGCACGGTGTAAAATGCTTATGTGCCGATGCAGCTTTCCAGATTGCGAACTGCTCCGGCTGGGAGGCGGTTTCCGACCGTTGGCTCAGGCAGCGACTTGATGCGTGACGTGTTCAGCTGGAAGCTTGCCATAGTCTGATCTCAGTCCTTTACGTTGACTTGCGATCAGACGCGAGTTGCCATGGTGTTGACTTGGTTACTGCTTAGTAACTAACACTTTGTTCTTTTTAGCGTTGTTCCTAACGCTGTAGGCGATCTAGTATTGCCTGCTGCACGGCAGCATGCTACGGCCTCTACTGAGGAGACAGAAATGATCGCAATTTCTCGTATTCAGCAGATGCCACCCTGCTGGTAGGTCTGTCTGTCTGTCTACATTGTGAGACGCACTTGTTCTGACTTTAAAATTACGGAATGTTAGTCCTTGCAAAATTTAGTGGTGTGATGTATAAGATAAACAGCTTGCCCACTAAGCTGCCTCTGTTGTGGTACGTAATCGGATCAAATTGTGTATTGGCGCTCCCAGCTTGCCGACAGTTCCCGCGCCCGAGATTGCCGAAAACTTTAGTGTCAAGCACAACAGCGGGAGTGACGTCATCTCGAGAAGGAGCAAGTTTGGCCTACTGTTTAGTCTAGACCAGTCGAGTATTATAGCTTTTTACAATAAGTTTTACTGCGTGACTCGTTATCGGATTGTTCATATTATGTGGAGACAGAAGACGGAGAAGTCCATAATATGTTCGAGACATTGGTTTCCCAGAATGTTGAGAAGAAACCTACGTGCTGTCCAGCTCAGCCACACCGATCGCAATAAAGAACGCAATGAAAACACGACGCACTGATATGTCATTATTGTTCGTACTCCTTGTGACCTATCTCTATGACGCCGTAACAAACTGTCGATCAGAATCGGTGGAATAAAAAATATCGATCAGTAGTAGACACTATAGGAAATCATGTCAATTGCTTGTTGTAGGCAGAATATAAAGGAAATATTTACAGGAATTTCTGACTCGTGATTGGGAATCAACCCACGATAAAACAGCGAACCAATATTGGGTTATTACATTGTTGCAGGGTAAGAATTAATTCTGTAAGTAAGCAAGTGCTAACAGATTTAAATAGTACTGGTAGTGGTAATATAGATTTTTAAAAATGTGCACACAAACGGCACCAAGTTCGAAACAGCAGAATATGGATATTGATCGATGAGTGAGATGTGGAAGTATTGTGACCTAAATTGTCTTCCTCGTTAAAACGCTTTGAACGCTACAGTTCTCGCGTGCCTTTGTCAAAATCTTTTCTCTTAGTTCCCACAATGCTGGCCGAGATTGTAGGGAAGACAGTCGAGAATTTAAAAAAGTCCGGGAAATAAAGTCTCGGCACAAAAAACAAAAAACAAAAAAAATGGTTAAGGTCTTTGACTTTTTCTCCCCATCCGTCGGGAAAGAAATCAAACACCTGTTTTAACTTTTTCACTTTGACTTATTTCTCAACTACTTCTCATGGTCTGTGTTCAGAAAAGGATATTTGAAATGAGAGGCCTTTTATCATCCATGTGCCATCCCGTTCCTAGAAGATTTTGAGATCAAACAGGTATAAAGTCATCACAAAAATCGCATCTGTTTTGGTGTGAGAAATGTGAAACTCATTATACGGAAGCTTATATAGTGTGATATCCCAGCAATATGCAGAAAGCTCTGCATTTTACACTATATGGATTAACAAAATAACAACTAAAGTATAAAAACACTACACACAGTCAAAACCTTCACAAAATACACATTACAACTATGGAAAACTAATAAGTAGGACAACCACACACATACACACACAACAATAAAACAAGGAACAAAATTACGAGTAAAGCTTGTTTACAAATACTACAACCGCAGAAAACAACGCCAACAATAAAACCCTGCAGTTTAAAGTACTGAAACATTAATTGAAAAGATGGATACTGATGAAGTGCGACTTTTCGCCAAGTCGGAGTTTATTTTCCAGTCCATGTTTTTCAGTTTGTTTGAATTTATTATGCGAAGATTTAAATGCATTTTTCCTTTTATTACTACAATATATTTATTCAGAAGAATTCAGAATATAGTCCATTTTTTCTGTAGTCTGTTCACAGTTTTTAAAATTACATCACCTTACTTCATTTTTCCAAAAATGGCGCACACCAAGTATGTCTCAAGCTCGTCTTGTCACACTAACCAGCCCCCCCCCCCCAAAGGCAATGGTTCTTTTATCGGCACTCTGTCGTAAAGTCCTTAGTTCTTTATCCTCAATGACCCTCCTTCAGATAATTAGTGTTTTGACGAGAAGTCCGAGTGGCTTTCCTCTCAGACCTTGGTCTAGTTGACGCGTGACTGTAGCCGGGTCATCTTTTATCGAGGTCGAATTGACTCTGGAATATGGGCGAGTCGACTCTCAACAGTCTTCTGATTGCCTCACCTTGTGAACAGTTACTGACAACAAAGGAAAGACTTCCCAGGTCTCCAGTACTTCTCGGGTAAAAGGCAGGGTACCTACGAAAGATGAGGCACTTCCAGTCATAGATGTCTGTTATATCCTGTAACAACACTTCCGCCCCATCTAATCAGTTCTCACCATGCTCTCAGTTCCAAACCAAAGACCTGTGTATAACTCAGGGTTAGGGTTAACTTGTATCTAGGTCAGGGTTAGGGTTAACTTGTATCTAGGTCAGGTCCTACGTTGAGAGTGACAGCGGGTCTGCACCATGGCACTTACAGACGACGAGCTGAGACCACTACAACCAGACAGGAAGTGTGACGTTGTGAGACCGCTACAACCAGACAGGAAGTGTGACATTGTGAGACCGCTACAACCAGACAGGAAGTGTGACATTGTGAGACTGCTACAACCAGACAGGAAGTGTGACATTGTGAGACCGCTACAACCAGACAGGAAGTGTGACCATTGTGAGACCGCTACAACCAGACAGGAAGTGTGACCATTGTGAGACCGCTACAACCAGACAGGAAGTGACAGCGAGCGCAGACGACCGGGACGCCCACGATCGGCGTCTTGACAGGATGGCAGGTTTGTCGTCTGTCGGCTTCACGGGACAGAACAGCCATCACCAACACACTCGGGAGGGGGGAGGCAGGCAGCAGCGAACAGCCAGCAATGTCACCGTCAGCGACCAGACGATTCCAAACCGCCTGCTTGAGGCTACCCTGTGTTGAGGGCGTCCCGCAGTGCTTGGACACGTCAGCAGTGGGCTAGAGTTCCCTCCACCTACGAGTTCCGCTTTGCCAGACTGTTTCATGGCAGGGTCCACATCTAGAGCCGACAGGATGAGCGATATCACGTCACTGTGAGGGATTTTGAACCGTTTGATGACGGGTCCATTGATTATTCTGGGGAGTTTAACACAATGACAGTCAAAGAAGTGAAAGCATATACTATATTGTCTTGATCTGTCAGTCGCGTCAAGCCTTGCCAAGGATAAAGCAGGATGCTAGTAGCTGACATCAACCTGGCCAGCCGGAACCGGAAGATTTTTGTTTTGCCGTGAAATTTTCTGCTGAGACTATATCCAAAGGGCTAGTCTATAATACATACTGACTATATGGGGGGTGGGGGGTTAGCCTATAATACATGCTGCCTGAAGTCTATAATCCATTCTGAGACTAAATCCAGAAGTTAGGATATGATACAAGCTGCATTTCCTCATGCCTGCCAGTGACCCTCCAGGTCGCAAAAAAAAAAAATTGTTCTCACGCGAGTTTCAGGCCCGCATGAGCAAACCACCTTTCACGCCGCTTAACGCGAAGACAGGCTTGAACTTACAGGAAAACAGAACCCCTACCTAATACAAAACCTTGACCCTACCCCAACCCCCAAATCGTGATATGTATTTTGAACCTCCGACATAACCGTGAAAGTCACGTCTTTACCACTCAGCTATCGGTCACGGATCGGTCTCTCCACTATAACTATAGTCAGTGATGCTGTGTAGAGGTCACGGCTTTTGTGGTCAGCAACCAAGGTGCGCTTGCGCAGCGCCTTGGTAGGTCTGCGCATGCGCGTCTGGAACGCCTGGAACTCGCGTGGGGGAAAAGTCACCACCCAGCCGCTGGATCAAAACTGATCTGCTAAAAACTTTGGCAGTGTGAAGGAAGTTCATCAAAGGGACAAAACTCATGAAAAATGCATGAAGACAACTAAGCCTTTCACTTGGATTAATTGCTCAATGTTCCTTACATTCCTTTGCGTCAAGACTGGCGGCTGCGGCAAACTGACTCCGCAACTACACTGCTTGACCCCAAATCACGTGATTGGCAGGCCCACAAAGCAGCATCGAGTCACAAGTGTAAGTGGTCCGGCTAGATAGATAAATAGGTCTGTATGGTCTGCAGCTGGCTGTGTGAGAATGTTGTAAATAACTAAGGCTATTAGAGATGCTGTTAAAGGGACAACACTCTTGATGCACTCGGTTACCCCAGGCAAGCCTCGTATTCTGGACGTTTGTCAGCAGTGACGAAAATTCTCTCAACTCATTTGTGTCAGGAGTCGTCAAACGCGTATCACGGATGGTTGAAAACACAGCTGGTCCGTGATGTTGTTTGTTTGTCTGTTTTGGAAATGTAGCTTGGTCACCAAAATAAAGTACCCGTTAATAATATGGACTGAAAGTAGAATGATAAAAAAAATCATGCACTTATGAACCGCACGTAATCGCAGTTTTTTTAATACTAATTCCCTTGAGTTTCTTAAGTTTTTTGTTGAATTTTTAAAAAGTTGCATTTCACATTTATGCAATGTGTAGAATCCACAAATCCATATACTCAAATCCATCTATATGCATATTATACCTTGTACGACATAGGAAAAGAGGGAAGTGTAAGCAGCATCACATACTGATATGGCAACCATTGAGCTGCAGTGTCCGAAAGGTATAGGTGTTCTATAAAGCCATAAGGCATCAGTCAATAGAAAGAGTGGGATAAGGAAAAGTCAAATTCTGCCTGTTGTGATTCTGTCGAAGTGAAAACACTTCGTCTTGTAACGTGTTTTTCATGTTAGCTATAGATATAGTACACTCCCTTACTGCTGGCTGAAATCAAGTGTTGTCATATGGGTTAATTTTCCCTTGTGCTCGCTCCACAAGACCGCCTAGTATCTTTAACAACTACTGGATATGCAAACCACATGAAAAAAGCTCGATGCCCTTTTAGAGATATTTGACTGTGAACATGAACATTTTCACCTGCCCGCCCAAAACATCGCAAAAACTTCCTGTCCGGCTGGAAATTAACCAGTGACGTCATGATTGTGTAAGCTAGGATCGTCTGCTTGCCGGCAGTGGCGAGGAGAGTGAACCGCTTTGTGTCCTGCAAAAGCAGGGATAGTGATCGCAGTTCTGTTGAGACTGACGTGAATTAATACTAGCGACAGTGACGATCGCACCATTAACGATGTTAATGTTCAAAATGGGCTTTACCGGTCCAAACCATACTGGCCTTCAAGTTCAGATCTCGCAACACAAACCACAACACGAGCTATACTATATAGCACGTGACGATGGCGATCTGCAGTCTAGCTCACTGAACGATCCAACTAGCAGACTTCTTTGTGACTGGTAAGCTGGTGTTAGATCTGGTTCTCAGCTGATTCTGAGTCATTCAAAATGTGTTTCTGTTTTTGTTTTAGGCACTTCAGATCCTATTTGTTTTATGTATTATGTAGTCTTGAATTGCCTAATAAAACAACTTTATTGATCACACTTATTACTTAGAACTCAGCGCAAACTCACTTAAAACAGCTAAACAGTACTAAGCTGTTAAGTATACTGTGCTCAGATATGTACAATACAATTTCTGATTTTAACTGAATCTGTGGCAGGTGTTTTACACAGACTCTCGGACCACATTTATATGAATATATGTGTATATATATTTATAAATCTCACAAATGTACATGCATTTGACTGTTCTCTTATGCAGCAGGTGGAGTTATGATTGTAACCGGCACACACGTGGCAACAAATGGCAGAGACCAAAATCACCATTGTGCGCCGTTGGAAGTTACAAAAGAATTTATTCTCACAAATGGCAACAGCAATATATCACCCTAACTAGAGCTGTCTAGCACTACACAGGCCCCGCGCACGTGGTAAAACCAAAATGGATAACAGAAAGAGAACTAGGAAAAGAAACTCGAGAGAGGAAAACGTGAAGGGAAAGGAAAGAACAACGAACGTCGAGCGACGAGCTAGCCCTGCAATCAAATGCAAGATTCCACATAATTCTCGTGACTGTACGGCCTCAACATCTACTAATTCTCAACCTAGCCAGTTACTTTTACACAAAGCTGAATGGTAAATCACAACCCAGAATATTCACAAATCAAAAGAAACAATAACTTTCCTCCAGTCATCGCAGTACTGCTTTGCGTGTTTGCTACATTTCAAAAGACCAGGCTTGCTGTCAAAACTCAGCACAAACAAGGCGATGCATCAAATCCGGTCGCAACTATCATACCACGTGGTATCAGACAAAGAAGATAAACTCCATAGGGGGAATCAAATTGCAAAACCGGCCTATGATCCCGCTCACTACACACATACAGTAAGTGACCGACAATAGAGCTCCTACTCTTGTCACTACTGAAACCACTACTTCTGCGATACACAACTCTGAACCTATACAAACTGAATCAATAAGTGACCAACGACAGAGCACCTACTCTTGTCACTACTAAAACTCCTGCTTTACTGCAATACACAGCTCTAAAGCTATTCAACGACCAATTATGAAGCTAAGACACTTCCACGAACCGCACTTCACTCTATACCTCTTCTTGGGTTACGCCCGGCCTCTAGCTTAACGTCTCCTGTCTCCGGCAGGATAAAACTATCTATCTTATCAACACGAGTCCCAGACTCTAAGATAATCTATGGCAAGAGCAGTCCTACAAGGCACAACAACAGTCACTTACTACTTTGTCTAGTAGTCGGCAGAATACACCCCGGGTACCTGCTTGAGATGCTGGAGTCCTTTACTCTTTTCACGTCTTGGCTAAGATGGCGAGGGGTAGAGATCCGTGGGTCTACACGTGTCCGCTTCTTGTGGTCCTCCAACATTAACTCTCTCTCCATGTCCTGTCCTCTCTGTGTGTCCGTCTCTGTCCTTAATCACGTTTTTTTTTTTTGCCTCCTTAAGTACCCTGCCTCCTGACGTACCGGTTCTGGTCAGACTAGGCGGAGCAGGGCAGCTGCCATGACCAATGGCGTATCGCTCACTTACCTAGGTGTGAAGAGAAGGGGAGGAGCTAGCAGGCTAAACTAAAAAAGACAGGTGATAACCTAGGAGTGACATGTGACAATCCCCACCCCACCCCACTCCCAAATCATGGCTGACTATACCCTAATAAAATTTATGTCTGCTTTCACTGTTGTTCAAGCTAGAAATTAAATCAGCTAGTACTACAAATTTAATTAGTGTTTCCATTGTGACTTGGTGAAAGTGGTAATTCATACTATTCCAGTCGTTGGTTGCTGGTCTTGTACGTGTTGCTGCACCTTTCTACAGACGCCGTTTCAGGGTCCAAAGTTAGTCAGCCCGAACGCCTCCTCCCCTGTTGGTCTAAATTTACGCCACTTTTTCTGACTACATTTTCCTTAGTCAGGAGCCGTGCAATCGACATTTTATGCTACTCTGTTCTTACCCCTGGGTTAAGGGGTTACGCCAAAGCTGTGCAACTGGCCCCAAAACATCGAACTTTCACTAAAGTCTAAATGAGGTGATTTCAAGCAGTCCGAAAACTTCCTGACAACATAACAAAGTTGATTACAGGTGAAGTTGACCCTAAAACAACATTTTTTGCTAGGGGAACAGTTATTGTGAGTGTTGAAGCATAATCTGATAAACCAAACAGATAAGGATTACAAACTAATATGAAATACTAACCCTTACTGCAAACATTATTAACTGATGGCAGCAGTCCAGCAAGTTAGGAAACAAGAAACTGTTAAATGAAATATCAAAACCCGGTGACTAACATACCAGAGTAAATAGTTTTTAAAATAATGGGAGGCTATTGAGACGTTCTAAATCTGCTAACTGTTGGGAAAAGGGTAAGTATTGGCAACATCTTAATATTAAAATGTTCCAGTTTTTTTTAAAGCTCACCGTTGGACTCGGCCAAACTATAAAACACGAAAAACGGGGGGGGGGTGGGTGTTCGTTCTCCTTTCTGTGATTCTTACACCACGGACAACAGTTACGATCAGGATTTCTGTAATCTCTTCACATTATTCTCTCGCGTACATATGTTGTATCGTTTGTTTGTTGCCTTGCCTTGATTTCGAAATAGTGGAAAGCAATCGAGAAACTTCTCGTTTTTAAAAGTGACTTGAAAATAGAAGAAAAAGTTGCTGTTTGTCATGTGTGCAGAACTGTCATCAAATTAGCAGGTGACATAATAACCAATACGGCCACACACATACAGACGACACCATCCGATGCTGTTGGGTTCTGCTTGTAAAGACTTGCACAAACTATTCGTTTGTTTATTTCGTGTCTGCTACTCTCTCTCTCTCTCTCTCAGAGTCATTTGCACGTACACACCTGCCAACACGCGCACATATGCAGTCGACAAAGTTTTTGCTTCAAAGAAACCCTGTTTTGAATGTACGGTCGGTATACTGGTATAAAACAGGTACCAGTAAAATTTAGCGGTAAGCAGTCAAATACCGTTCTGCACACCAATACGGCTCTCAGTACCAGTACCAACGATTTTTACAACATAAACATGATCGTCTCCTTCGACGTTGCGTCTTTTTTTTTTTTTAACTGCCGATGTAAGGGGAAAAACTCTCGCTAGACGAGTTGCGTCCCTTGTCGCCTGCAGGGTTTGGGTAAAATGAAACTTGAGAAGCGTCTGTATGTGTAGCTTATCGGTATCGTTTTAATCTTTATATTTATCTTTTCTTATTTTGTGTTATTATTAAAAGAGACATGTAAAGTTATTGTAATTACAAAACATCTTTGCCAGTACCCACAGTTCAGCAGGTCAGCCAGAAAAGAATCGGGCCTTGAGATCGTACGTCGGACTTTTCAAGAACGCACTTTCCTTATAACGGCGATTACAAACCACCACAATGCTAACAGATTTTAACGTATAATTTACACAAAATTTAGGTTTTAACATAATTAGCATCAGAGGTGTTTACTATGAGTGAATTAAAATCAGTTATGTGAAATGCAACTTTTTACACATGCTATCATTGGCGTACAAGGGAGATCACAACTCTGAAAACATGCAGCAGCTGGAACAAGAAAGGGGAAATCACAAATTCCTGATACCTGCAAAAATATTTACAATACTGGTGGTACAACCTCCATAAAAATATATTATTTAAACGCATTTTAAGAGAGTTGTACATATTAGAACTTCTTTTTTAAATATCTCAATCAGCATGTCTTTAATAAAGAGTTTGTCTTATTTCGATTGAGAAATACTTCAACATACTATGTTTGCGGAGACCATGTGACCCTAGTTTTGAACCAACTCATAGATCACTTATAAGTGGCGTGCCACTTCGTTTGCCGTTTGCTGTCATTGTACAAAATTGGACCGTCTGAGCCCGACTTAGGCGCACTTTTGGTAATAACAGCTTACTATACGGAAGTGACTATTTGCACTGTCGAGGAGTCGTGCGCTGGCAGCACACATTCTCTTATCCGCACGACTCGCGAATCGTGCGTTGGCGGTGTACATTCTGCGTACGGTCACTTTGAGCGTTTCAAGTAACTCTTGTTGATAAATTAAGCGCTCGATCGGTCCTCGTTTTTGTTTATTAGAATGTACACCGGTCACTTTGAGCGTTTCAAGTAACTCTTGTTGTATTTGATGTACATTCTCTTATCCGCACAACTAGCAGTTATTGTGCGAGTAGGGATCGACATGATGCTAAAATTACGCGTATCTGTTAAGTTTGTTTCAAATTTTGGCAGTTGCCTGTAAAGCGACTCCCACAGCAACTGGTTGTACGACAAGAAGCTGCTTCTTATAGTTTGTGATGAAGCGGGTTCGCTTCGCAACTTTCCTCTCTCTCTCTCTCCTTCAAACAAAGGCAGTTTTTTTTCCTTCCACGCCCTCTGCGTACTTTATTTTGGGCCGCCACTGCTGCTGCCGCCCTACATGCTCCGCCACCCCACGGTTGACTGGCACGTCACTACCACACTACATCTTCTCTCTCGTCCTCCTCCTGCTTCACCCTACTTCGGGACTCTGCTTTGCCCGGCACGCACCCCGCTTTTGCCGGGTGGGAGCGAGCCACAACGGAGCCATTGCCAGCTAGGCAGAAGCTGGCGGGTGGAAGTGAGGTGGATACCTCATTTTGTGTTTCTTACACCTACAACATTTAGAATAAAAAGTGAAAGAATATACCTACAAGGACATGAAAATATACAGTGACTAGAGTGCGCTTTGCTCTTCCTGTTAGTGTTAAGGAAAGTTAAGTAGAGTGAGAAGGAAATAAAGATAATTAATTTAAAAGGTAGTTAAAGAGAGTGAGCCTAGCACAGCACACTGTAAGATGACACAGTGCGTCACAGCCACGGATCGCTGGCAGTACTCGACCCATACCGTCCCCGGCGCACGCTGTGGCTGTGACCGTGATGGCCAAAACCGTCTCCGTGATGGCTGCCCCCATCACAAGTTATAACATTTTTGGCCTGGCCAATCCGTAGCTGCATGGGTGGTTAAATCGGTGGAATTAACGTCCGCAGTGTAAACAGCTCCTTCAATCTAAGGTTGTGGTTAAAAACTCATGTTTAAATCAACTCTTTGTTCTCCTCTCCACATTTTAAAACTTTGTGTAGAATAGGGGGTTAGTGAAGAGGGTTAGTAGGCTTAGTGGAGGGAGTAGAGGTGTGCTGAGAACTTTTTTTCGGCCTGTCACGGGGG
>SMGT01000508.1:258133-274603 GCA_004794575.1 Lanistes nyassanus | reverse complement strand
GGGGGGGGGGGGGGGGATGCAGAGAGGGTGTCAGGGTGATCGTGAGAGGTCTCCCCCGATTGTCATTTTACCAGCCTGTAAAGGCTGTTACTGCCTTCAAATTTTTATTTCGTAAATAATTTTCCATTTAAATTTTATCTAGCACGAGGCATCCACACCTCACGTGTTTCTGAGTCATCGATTGCAACTTTTAGCTACACGAGTCGTGCGGATAGAAGAACGCAAACCGAAAGCGCACGACTCCTCTTGCGGATAAGGTCGGCGCTAAATAGTGGAATAAAATAATTTATAATTAAAATCTTTGGCTCCAACATCTTATCAAATTATATACAACAGTAAGAACAGATAGTCCAATTAATAGGGTGCGGCATCAACTGAGGAAAGTACGCTCGAACACTGACCGTTCCGTGCGGTCCGCTTCCTTACCCCCACCCCCATGCCATTTTACCTTGACCTGTGGTAATTGCCCCTTTTGTTGGCCTTTTGTGATCAGCTGTGATCGCCAAAATCTCCTTACTATGTGATCGGTGAAGGTAACTTCTGTAATCTGTGAATTTTTTTATTGCTTATTGTGATATGTGTAACGGCAGAAAAATTCTTACTGTGATCCTTGAGGGTACCCTTTCATGCGGAGGGTTGTTGGGGGGGGGGGTCCTTAATTACGCCAATCATAATACGTGTGCTTCGTAGTAAGTACTCTATAATCTTTGGCTACACAAAGAGTTATCGCTCTCTATCTTATATGTGATATCTTTGTATATATAATTCTAGTGCCTCAGTCTGCCTTTAATACAGAACTTGAGACCCCATGGTTTTGATACGTTTATTGCATATATTCCTTGATTGGGCATATCTCCAACTTAAATCTGACCTCGGCAGTTTACCTGAAATGACCTCGACCCCAGTCATATGACACCCCACCCCCGTATGACGTCACATTCACTGTTGACATCTGTACACCGCCATTTTGTGCCTGAACCGGAAAACGCGACACATTACAGAATGGTTGTAGTGCCTGTGAATACGTTTACATGTTGGATGCATCTATAAGGGATACAGAAATAGTGCCCATTGTCGGATTTTTTTCTCTCCAATAAAGATAGGCAGAGGTAAATTGCACTTATAATATGCATAGCTATTGCTGCCATTGGACGAACGGATTTGTCTTGTGGCTCGTGTCTACTTTTCCGATGGCGATTCATACAGTGAATGATAGTAATATGTGGAGTCAGTTTTCTGTGTCGCATCGCAGTATTTAAGAAAGTTCTACACTGTTTTAATACCTTTTCCACGTCGGTTGTAAACTTGCTAAGCGGATGCATATCTGGACTTTATACTAAGATATACAGGGAGAGAAACCGGGAATAAACGTTGGAACAAGCCGGGTTCTGCCAACCCAGGTTGATCTACTCTTTCCAAGTTTTCTGATTAGTCAGCGTATTACTAGGGTTGGGAGTGTCGTAGGGTTTTGTTTTGGTGTATTTTTTTGTTCGCATAATCGCAAATGATGCACTTACATAAACGATGTAAACCTTTTTTATTTACTGAAATATTTTTCTTACTCTATTGTACCGATGGACTTGTTCCCACTGTAATATATTACACTTGTCAACAATACTCCTAGTATCTACCCATGAGGACATACTAGAAATGTTCAGTTGAACATCAACATGTAAACCATAACACAAACGATGTTTTTAAATAAGTAGTAATACTACACAAAATGCTTTTTATTATGAAACTATGAGTTTGTTACAATAATATATCTGACCATTTGCTATTAGGCATTGACTGTGAGCCAGACACATAATCCCTTTATTTAGACAACCCACTGTAATACCAACTCAACGTGGAAAATTGCAGTGCAGTGCAAGACACAAAGTTTAAATGCCTTGGGTCATAAATAATAATTTTAAATATGCTCAGAATTGTTTGGTGATAGATTTTATTCTCTTTCTAGCAGCTGGGGCAACTAAGCTTTTAGGGGCATTGAAGTGGGAAATGACTATGTTCAGTTTCTCAAAAAATGGTTAGCATTTCTCAGATATGTACCAGATCAATTAATCATGATGAGAACATGACTGTAAAGCTACATACAGATAAATAAGGTAGTTATGATGATTTCTTTATGTTCATTCCTTATAGCTGTATTTAGATTATTTTTGAGTACATTAACTTGTTGCCCTGCTTGTGATGTAATCAGCACAGAAGCACAGTGGCAGACCAGCTATGGACAAAGGGGAATAGAGAAAGTTAACATTTTAAAATTTATGATGGAACTGGAAGAAATGAACATTTGTTCTCTTAATAGTGTCAAGGGTGCTGACAGTTGGGAGAGTGGGAGAATGATATGACTGTGGTCCCCTAATGAGAACTACATGCTTGTTTGTATGTGTCTAGAGGCTATGTTGGAGGACCTGGCAAGGGGTCTGGATGGTTGTATGTTCAATCACCAGTCCTGGCTTTTGGTACTCTTATACACATACAGTATAACGTGAATAGGTCACAGGACTTTCTATGGACAGCAAGCTGGTTGGGGTGTAATCGTGCTTTCTGTAACAAGTGTTAGTATTACAACTAGGGTTCCAGATGTTTGCTAATATATGTAAGTTTGAAGTTAAAGGTTTAAATACATGTATGCCACACTTCATTATTATGATACTACTTCGATAATTGTATAATTGAAAATTCTATACCTTTTGTTGAAGTCCTGCTCCATAGTGCAAGTTGTGCTGGACTAATGTTAGTAGTGGGAAATTGGCAAAACAGGAAAACATTAATCTGTAATAGCCACTTTACTGTCTCAAGAACTGTTGACATAATTATTGAAGATGTTTAGACCTGACCACACTCTTGATATTGTCATTAATGGTGGTGATAACAGTTTACTCAAGCATTTGATGACATCACTTGAAATAGCCGGTTGAACTGTATGGAAAAAAAGCATTTCTTTTGTGATGGAGCTTGTTTGGTCTGCAACCTTCATCTCTCTCTCCCCTTCAACGAAGGCAGTTTTTTTTCTTCCGTACCCTCTGCATGCTTTATTTAGGGCCGCACTGCTACTACTGCCCTACATGCTCCGCCCCCCAACGGCTCACTGCCACGTCGCTATTGCACTACATCTCCTCCCTAGTCCTCCTCCTGCCTCACCCTACTTCGGGACTCTCCCTTTGTCCGGACCGCACCCTGCTTTTACTGGGTGGGAGCGGGCCACAAGGGAAGCATTACCTGCTACAGCAGCAGCAAGTACGGTGCATAGCACATTTTGTGTTTCTTGCACATACAACAGTTACAATAAAAAGTAACAGAATATATCTATAAGGACATGAAAATATACAGTGACTAGAGTGCGCTTTGCTCTGTTAGTGTTAAAGAAAGTTAAGTAGAGTGAGAAGGAAATAAAGATAATTACGTTCAAAGGCAGTTTAACTATGTTGATTAGGAAAAGATAAGATATATGCTAAAATTCCACACCCTGGACGATTCATAACACTTAAAGTCAGCAGTATTCTAGTAGCTGCCTTGCCCGACACCTGGCAGTATATGGAACGGTACTAGCAAAGATTATAGATTCATAGTAAGATCGCTGACTGCCTCTTAGTCATTTATCAAATAATAAAAAAAAGAGGACATGCATGTGATTATCTACCTTGATCTTGGACAGAAAATTGTTGGCCTGCCAGAACGGTACAGCACAACACTCGCATTGGTTTTAAGAACTGCGGCTAGAAAAGTTTATTTATGTTCTGCATTTATAATAAGTGTTTTTGCTTTTAAAAGATTGTTATTTGCCATGTGTTTACTTTTGACAGGGGTGCGGATCGGACCACCCTTTTACGTTTATACCGCTCCTTGATTCGTTCGAAACTTGATTACGGCTGCATTGGTTATGGTTCCGCTCGTCCCACCTACCTTAAACTCCTCGACACCGTCCACCACCACGGCCTCCGGATTTGTCTGGGGGCTTTTCGTACCACCCCGGTGGACAGCCTGTATGCTGAGGCTGGTGAGCTCCCTCTCTCTCTGCGCGGCCTCAGTCTCATGCCACCAAGCTGAAGGCGCGTCGGGATAACCCTGCTTATTCCACCGTCTTTCAACCTGAGCGTGCTCCTTTGTATGATCTTCGTCCAAAGGAGCCTAAACCCCTTTCCTTTCGCCTTCTTTCTCACCTGTCTGCCTCTGCTCTCTCTCTTGCCCATGTTGCCCCCCTCCCCTCTCTTCCAGATCCTCCCTGGACCCTGCCGCCTCTCGATCTTCGTCTCGACCTTGCTGCCTTCTCCAAGTCTTCCACCTCTGATCTCCTTTATCTTCACCACTTCCACGAACTCCTCTCTGACTATCCTGGTTTCTGCCGCGTCTTCACCGACAGCTCTAAACTTCCTGCTGCTGGTCGAGTTGTGGCTGCAGCCATCCGCTCTTGCTACTGTCATCCTCTCACTGCCCACCTCGCCGATCACAGTTTTGTCTTCTCTGCCGAACTTTCTGCCATTCTTCTGGCCCTTTTGCATGCTCGCCACTCTGGTGAGAAAAATTTTCTGATCCTCTCCGACTCTCTTTCTGCCCTCCGTGCGCTTGCCTCTCACTGCCTTAACCATACTTTCCTGGTCCACATTCATGCTCGTCTCTCTCTCCTCCGCTCTCGAAATGTTGATGTTGTCTTTGTCTGGGTCCCTGGCCATGGTGGCATTCCGGGCAACATGCGTGTTGATCGGGCTGCTAAGCAGGCTCTTCAAGACCCCATCCCTCTCTTCCCAGTGCCTTCCGTTGGCCTCCAACCTTTCATTTCCTCCTACATCCACTCTCTTTGGCAAGCCCACTGGGACACACTGTCTTCCAACAAACTCCACTCTATTCTTCCTTCCCTCTCTGATTCTATTTACTGTGCAGAACCTGTATGGCGAGATGATGTTGTCCTGACGCGCCTCTGTTTGGGTCATACCCACCTCACCCATTCCTTCCTGCTCCGTTCCGAACCTCCGCCCACCTGTACCCACTGTGCAGCACCCCTCACTGTCCAACACATTTTATTTTCCTGCGCACATTTTAGCCATGTCCGTCTACGTCACTTTTCTGCCCCTTCGTTCTCTGCCCTTTTTCGATCCATTCCTTCTTATGTGATATGCGCCTTTTTACGTACCATCGGTTTTTATTCACGCATTTAAGCTTTCAGTTTTATTGAGTGATCCGTTCTCTGTTCACTCTCCCTTACCCTCCTTTCTCTTTTACCACTGTTTTTCCTTTTCTACCCCGTCGTGATATAGCCTTTGTTGCTGACACGGCGTTAAGCCCAAATACCTACCTTACTTTTGACAGAATAAATTAGTAATCTTTGGTTTTAAACAGTACAAATCTAATGATCTCAACTGACTCTGAGCTATAGCTATAAACAACTGTACGTTCATAAAGCACTTAGTTTGCAGTAGATTTGTTTAAAGCATGCATGTAGAATTTATTTTTGACGTACTGCCATTTTCGCAGCAGAGTTACAGGATATAGTTATCCACACTGCCACCAACATAGCAGTGACTTTAAAAACTTTTTAAACCGTAAGTTGTTTGCTGGTAAGGGATGTCACTCGTATTTTACAATAACCCTAAACCTAACATGCACAAAGTAAGTGGATGAGACCCCAGGTTGATAAATTAGTGACGGGTGTACTTAGTTTAGAAGCATAACAAGGTCCTATACATGCTGGTAAGTTTCTGTTACTAAAACTGGAATGATCCTTATGATTTATCTTTCTCCAGATTGACTTTCGTGACAGCTCAACAATTCTGAGTCTCCAGGACATCATGGTGAGCTCCCTTGTGAATGTCTTACTGCTGTGAAGGGGTTTTACTTTAGTGGCTATCATTTGTCACATCATTTCCAGTATGTCTTACAACTATGAAGTTACATTTTTTAAATGTAACTAAAGCTTCCACAACCAGGCTTTTAGTACTAAGCTGTAAGAAGAATTTTTAAAATTGCATCCCCCCACCCATCCCACTTTCTCTCCTGTCAGTTTTATTGCTGTTTCAGAAATGTTGCATGCTAGAGAGTTTCAAAGCTGTTTTGTTTCAATGAATATTTGGCTCTGTGAGCATTGAATGCCGGACATTTTTACCTTAGCACTTTTAAGCCACACCTTCCTGGCTGACTGGGCATTTTTAGCCTTTTTTCAAAAATTCATATAAAAATCCCCCAAAACAATAGAAACATTATTTAAACTTGGCGGCAAACATCAATAAACAAAGAAAACTCATATCTTACTGTGTTTCTTGGACCTTATTCCATAATTTATAAATCCTTTTACACCACGTGCTTGCTTGTTTTTCTCTTCGTAATCACTCTCTTGGGTCTTTCAGGCACAAATACTCTTGTCTTCATCCACTTTATCATAGTCAGTTTGCAAAACAATGTCATTTTCCTAATCAGCGTGTAATTTGAAGAGTAAATCTAGCATTTCTCAAGCGACGGGACACATGTGGATACGCAGTTCACAGCCATTTTGCACTCGCTTGGAATTATAGTCAGAAACCGGTCTCATTGTCAGTTTAAACACAGTATAAGGGAAGCAACTGATGAAGAAATGATTCAGCTTTTGATTGTAAGAGTTCTTTCCCTGAAATGATTAGCAAATAAATCTTTAAAATTCATAACGCCTTTGCCAATTGTGCCTGTCAACAGGCAGTCAGCCCTGCCAGTGGTGTGGCAGGTTTGCGTTGCATACGGCTCAAAAGAGTTAATCTTTGCCATCTTGTCAAAGTTCATTAAAATCCAGCAGAAATGAGGTAACTGAAATCCACTGAGGATAAATCCGCCTTATGTATGCCATTGTGGTTCGCCAGAGGTACATGGGGAAAACCCGTATGTTTCTCTCCAAACCAACATGCAATCATGGTCGAAGGGAGAAAGCCCTTTCAGAAATGTGTGAGCTACTAATAAACAGTTTCTTTCTATATGCCACTTTTTTTTTTTTTGGAAAGATGTACCGAAATTGTAAAAACTTGGGTCTTTGATTTGAAGACCACAGTGCACCATGGCACACAGCAGGGTCATTGATATGTAGACCCATTGCACTGAAAGAGTTGCAAACTGGGTGCATATCAGGAGGGGGAACTATAGGGGGGATGGAGCTCCTATTGCTAAGCTGTGCTAACTAAGCTGATAGCTGCAGTAAGATGGTTGGTGTGGACAGGCGATTTAATGTGCGGGGAATGGCTGAATGTATAACTCCAGGAAATAGTCCTTGGACACACCATGTTTTAAACCAGCAACCTTCCACCTGCTTGTCCACAGCTCTACCAACTGAGCTATCCAGGCTCTCAATTTGAAAACTGGAGATCAGGTCTGCATATCTGACTGGCCAAGTCCACAGTCCATAATCAAGCACTATCTATAGTACTTTTGGAATACGTTTTTGTCAGCACACTGCAGTGATCACATTCTCCAGCTGCTTTCTGTGCAGAGAGAAAAGGTCTTTAGTTTAAGGTGTGCCATCTTAACATGCACATAATCTACATCCATTGCTTCCTCCTGGGGGCCTTAGATGCTGAGCCACTATTATATGGGATGTTACATGAGAACAAAGTCAACGGTTCAGGCCATTGCCCATTCTTCAGGATGACAGAAATGAAAGAAGTTGCTTAACTGAGGGAGAGAGAGGGACAGTAGTCTGCCAAGGCTGCTGGACAGGAAATGTGGAGAAGAGTGGACAGTGCATGGGGAATAAAGCATGCTATACTGTCAATCAATGGCAAGAAAAAGCCTACACTTTACAGCCAATAGAACAGTGTATCTTATAGGGGCTGAGGGAAGGGAGGGGGTGAGGGGAAGAGGTGCCTCGACATTTGTTCATATTGTGAATATATTGCCCAAGTAAAGAGAAATGAAACAGGTGACTGGGGCTTGGGGTAATAAGGGTACAACAAAGAGAACTTGACCAAGTGAGACTCAGTTGATGTTTCGAGGCATGGCCCTTTCTTCAGGACAGCGCAGATGCAAAAAGATAAATAACAAATAATTACTGTGTATACTATGTTGTTTCATTTAGACTCAAAAGTCTTCTTCTTTTCTAGTGTGTGCACAAGAGTCTTATTAATGTCTGCTAAACACCTAATCATTAAAGTCATTAACTGTCAACTGTTTGTGATGGTTTGGTGGGTTGTTGCAAACTTTTGTGGATTCATAGACTTCCCACTCTCTACTGAAGACAAAGCACAGTTTCTTACATTTTCTGAACCAGTTGTGCAGGGGTCAGAGGAACCAGTTGCCAGAGATGTTGCAAAACAGTTTCTTGATACATGTTGTACCATTTGTGCAGGGTTCAGAGGAACCTCTCAGCATAGACGTTGTGCGGAGGTCAGATCTTTTCCCCCCTGTTGTCCTGGTGTCCGATGACCCAAATCTTCAAGTGCCATTTCCTTGCTTGGTTGCTGAGCAGCCTCGTTATATCGGTCGTTCGGCAGAAGGAGTGATAACCATCACCAACTTCCGCATCAATGTGTGCCAGCGCAAGTCGTTTATCAATATTCCCCTAAGAATGATTGAGTCTGTGGAGATTCGAGACATCTTTTACTTGGTGCTTCTTTGTAAAGATGCCACAACAGCAAGGTATGCATTTTTTAAAAGCAAGGTATTATTCCAGTATGGAATGTGACTGGTGATATCATGGCCTGATGGTGTGGGAGGAGGGTGTGAGAGAGAGATGGGGGGGGGCAGAGAGAGTGAGCAGGCTAGTGAAAGAGGGGGGAGTGTGAAAGAGACCTCACAGCAGTAGCCTCCATGGTCTTGTTCTGTGCCTGGAGTTTTGGTGACAGTTTGATTCACTCAGCTGGACGGATTGTTAATACCTGACTTGCTGACTTGATGATATTCTTGCCTAGGTGCTTGTTCTCCACCAATGAAGACTGCCAACAGTGGTTCAAACGGGTTGTAGAAATGACAGCCACCCCTAAAGATGTGAGTGGTATCTTTGCATTTGTCTTCTACGCCAAGAGCTGTGAGCAGCCTGCAGCTATATGTCCATCACAGGAGGACACTGTAATCTTCGACAGTGCTGTCCAGCTCTGTGCTCCATGTATGTTTTCTTCTTTAATCCATTTTCGCCCAAAGTAGAAAAAGTATTCATATATTTTTTTAAATCTGTCCAATTTTGTGATAGAAGTTAGGTAAGTAACACATAACGTACACTTTTGGACAAATGTATTTTTAGCTGTTTTCAGCAACCCACACTCAGAGCGTGCATGGGAGGGAAAGGGTATATCAGTGCTGTGCAATAAAGGACACAGCATGCATTGGAGTGAAACTAACAATATATTACCATACACACAAGATACAAAATATCAGCTGTGCTTTCTTAGCTTTGTTGGATTTTATTTCATATATATTATCATATGCATAATAAACACAGATTATATTTCAGCTGTGACAAATTATAAAATTTGATATATCTAAAATAAAACATACCAGACCTTCCAAAAAATGAGGGAAATCACCATGGCATGCTAAAACAAATACAAACTGGTTTCATCACTGCAGTTTGTCAGCAAAATGTCTCTTCAGGATCCCTTGCAAACTGGCATTTCTCAGTGGACAGTGGCTTATTCTGCTAGTTCTGATGGTTTCCATTGTTCCAATACGTAAGCCAGCAAGCACGGTCAGCAATGGTACAGACATTTAAAAAAATTGTGCAGTATGATATGGTAGATGTGGGAGTTCTGAAGGCAGATCCTTGACCGCAGTACCACAAAGTCCCAAGGGACTCCAATGTGTGCTGAGAACTGTCTGAAGTAACCTAGTGGATCCACAAGTGTCCATAGATTGTACCCAAACTGGGCTGGTTTACCACAGATAAACTGCTTTGTGCAGTGGTGACCAAAATAAGGAACCGTGCTTTCTTTCACATAGAACTGTCGATGCAAACATCTCCAGCATCTCTCATTGATCATTGTCAGCTAGTATCTGACCTTTGTCAGGTTGCCAGTAGGGTCCAGGCTGCTGTTGTTTGCCAAATGAAGGAACTTCATCCAGTCATCAAAGTGATTTCTGGACATGGCCCCCAGCTACAGCTGCATTGTGGACATTGGCATTTCTCTCCCAGTACATAGATCGACGTGGAAGCATATTAAATTTAAAACAAGGGAACTGGACCAAGCTAAGACATGACAAAGACAAAGACAATCTACATGTTTCGGGGCACTACCCCTTCATCAGGACGACACAAAAACGACGAAAAAACGACAACAACGAAAACAGAAGAAAAAGACTTAGCTTCCGTAGATGTGGCGCATAGGCTGGACAGCAGGAAGCATATTGTAACCAGATAAATACATACGGCTATAAAAGTACCAACATCTTGCCTGCTTGTAGTAAATGTATAATCCCTTTTGTTCCTTCTTGCATATAGATTTTGTCTTCTCAAGGATATGATCAATTACTTCGTCATAAAAAATCATTTTCACAAGATTCAGACTGTTGCCGAGAACTGCTGGGATTCGTTGTGGAGGCAAAGACTGCTTACTGTGGAGATTTTGAGAGAAATCTACATGTCTCCATTGGCGTAGAAGCTGGCTCCCTTGATGTCGAAATTTACGACCCGTCTTGTCTTGGTGTGCTGCAGGAACAGCCTGACATTCAGGCAGTTGAGACGCAGGAGCTGGGTGTTGAGACACATGCGCTGCCTGTTGAGGCACAGGAGGATGTTGCTGAGTTGTGGGCGCTAGCAGTTGAGACACAGGTGCCTGTTGTCCAAAGGCAGGTCCATTATCATCTGCACCTGCCATTACTTCTGTGCAACCATCAGTGTGCACAACTATCCCTTCTGCTTCAGCCATAAGCTGTCATCTGTGTAAATGTTCCATCTCTCCTTCGACATTTTTACCCCTGTTTTCTTCAGCTGACATATCACCATTCCCTAGTGGAATAATGTGGATGGATGCAGTAAAGAAATCCTCTTCCACCAGTCTTGTCAAAATATCATCCACAGTCAGATGATGGCTCCTGTAAAAACACCACTACAGGAATAGCCAATGGTGCACAGCCCAGGTTCTTACTTTTCTTGATGGTGGTGGTATGCACGTATGTCAGTCTATTCGCCATGTGGACGTTAGTATACTATGATGTTTGTTGATTGCAAGCACAGTTATGAACAAATTAACTCAGATTATTAAATATTATTTAGCTGAAAAAGCACAGAAGTATATCTTTCATCCTCACAATGAGATAGAGCAAAACAATTTGGTGCTCTTGAGCTCCTGAAGCGTACCTAAAAGAAAAACTGCACAGGGGCCTGTTACCCCCATGTACACTTAGAGAGTGCAAGATGGTTACTTTCATTTTTAATCAAAAGTTGCATTGAACTTTCGGCCCCCATTGAAATAGCAATTTACAGGTTTCTCAGGATATAAATCCCATGCTGTTACCAAAAATTCAGATTTATTTATTTAAAATCTGCATTTAAAGTGAAATGATGTCTCTCAAGACATTTTTTCGTTTTCTGGGAGTCTTTGTCTTGCGCCAGGAACCACACACGATATAGACAATAAAGATGCATGTCAGAAGGAAGGTAATTCTATTAACCATCTCTGAAACCCCAAAACTGATTATAATTCACTATCAGAACATGCACAGCTGGGAATATTTCAACGCACGCTTGGAGTTTACATTGTAGAAAATGGGTTAAGCTGGTTTCAGTTGACTCTCTCTCTCCTGCTAGTGCTAGCTAGGTCTTCCACGTTGTGTGATACTATGTTGTATATTTATATGTCTGGTTAGCTACATCACCATGTTGTCTAACATTCTGCACTTTTTTTAATTCATCCTTTCATGTTTCATGCTGTGCATGTTGTGTCTTGCTGGAATTTCTTTGTTGTTTACAGTTCATGTTCTCCAGAATTGCCTGCATTCCTGGATTTTCCAATATTTGTCCTGAAAGCCAGAAAAATAGGGGTGTGCAAATGCAGTAGTCCCTGTGAGCTACGACCCCCTCCCTTATACGACCCAATTTTCAATGGCCGATCATTTTTCTTCTTTGTCTGCCTCCTCATATATGATCTCCCTTCTGATATGACATACAACTGGCAATCCCCACATTTATATGACCTTGTTGCTAAAATTATTACCCTAAAATCATATCGGATGAGCTCCCCTTTCATGTAAACTTGATCATAAAAAAATCATGTTTTGATTATTTCCAAGTGTATGCTATTCTCAAATGGGCTGTTTCCATCCTGTCATGATGAAGGAAAAATTAATTGTTGACAGGAGTGAAGCAGTTGATGAATCCAGACTTTAAAATTGATGGGAATAGACATGGTTTGAACACAGAAGGGGTGAAGAGTGTTTGACAGAAAATATTCGGAAGCTTTGTGTGTGCGGAAAGGCATATCATTCTTTGTGTCAGATTCAAATTGTGCATACCTAGCCAGGTTGTGTGGCACTTGAGGAACACATGGGAAGCTCCACTTAGTTTTGGAAAATTTAAAAGTATGGCTGAAATATTGTCTGGTCATTTTCAACCTTCAGTCAAAATTTAAATTAAGGATATGTTAAGCTTTTAATGCTAATAGAAGTGCAAAGTTGAGATAAATTAACCTGTAAAAAATGTATGCTTCCAGCACCCACCCAAGCCGTGCCACAGCACCTCGTGGCTGGCCCGTGAATCTATGCCTCCAGAGCCTCTCCCTGTCTCACAGGAAGACCTGGTTCTGCTGCCTGCTGGTGCCAGACCTCCTTCCTCATGGAGCGTGCGTAGGTCTGTTGCAGACCAGTGGGAGACCGCTCTCCAGGATGTGCTAGATATGTCAGGTGTAATGGACTCGGCAGTTTTTGCACTGGAGCGCTCCATTTACACCGAGGGCTGCACGGCTTTCCCCCCAGATTTCGCTGCCTTGCGAATCTGTTTTTGTGTGCTGGCGGGTGCGTTACGGGCCTTGGTTCACATGGTCTCGTGGGTGTTGGCTAAGAGGGACATGTTCCTATTTGCCATGACAGACGTCCCACGACCCCTGTCCACCAATTGAGCATGGGGCTGATCGTTCCGTCCTCCTTGTTTGGGCCCTACACCCAACAGGCGGCGGAACATGTTAGCTTCCGTCAATCGGGAGCACCGGCTCGGGGCCTTGCTTTCCTCGAAGGAGCGACACAAGCGCCCATCTGGTGGGCCATCCACTTCTAAGAAGCATCACCCTGGCCCCAAGTCCCCTAAGGGTGGCCTTGGTCGTGGTGCTTGAGGTAGACGACAGCACCCCAATACTGATTCGCCCAGCCCATCAGAAATGGCGGACTCATGTTTACCAGTTCAGAGCACTTTGGCCTCTCCCTTGCACTATGGGTGTTCAACATGGTCACTCGAGAGTTTTGTGCTCTGTTGCATGAGAGGGGAATAGGCTTTCGTGTGTACCTAGACAATTGGGCGATCCTCGCAGCGGATGCTGGCCTGTGCGACTCGCACACGCAGGAGGTCATGTCTCAACCACGTCTGCTGGGATTCTCCCTGAATCTCAGCAAGTCCCAGCTCTGTCCCTCAACCACTTTCACGTTCCTTGGCATGGAGTTCGACACCATGGCTTGGACTGTCCGGCCTGTGCCCCTAAGCATCGACTGTCTCCAGCTTCTGGTAACAAGTCTGACGAGCGGTCCTTTCACTGCACGGCAGGTGGCATCTTTATTGGGAACGATGGTGTCGATGGTTCCGCTGGTCTCCCTCGGGACGGTGTTCCTGTGACCCATCCAGAGGGCATTTGCAGCATGGTGGAACCAGTCCTCTCAACTGTGGGATGTACTGGACGAACCGGAAGTTTTTGTCCCCCTTTTTCAGCCATGGACAGACCTTGCAATGGCGGAAGTCTTCACAGACTCCTCCCTGTGGGGATGGGGTGCACACTTCCTACACCATGTTGCCTCCGTAGTCGGAAGTGGAGGCAAACCTGCACATCAACCTCCTGAAGTTGCATGCAGTTTGCCTCGCTCTGGAGAGTTTTCGTGATGTGCTTCCCCCAGCGCACATCCGAATACGCTCTGACAACACCACTGTAGTGTGTACATCAACCATCAGGGTGGTATCCACTCAGCAGCGTTGTCGACTCAGGCGGAAGATCTGTGGGTCCGGGCTCAGAGCCACAGTTTCTTCCTGTCTGCCAGACATGTGACAGGCTCGGTCAGTGTTCTGGCAGACCTCCTGAGTCACCCACACTGTGTTCTCCAGACCGAGTGGACTCTGGCCCACTCAGTTCTGGAACCAGTGTGGTCGGCCTAGTTTCGGCCGCAGGTGGGCCTGTTCGCCACAGGGTACACAAAGCGCCTCCTGGTCTACGTCTCCCCAGTTCTTGACCCAGACACATCTTGTCCGTGTTTTAGCTGTACCTGTCAGCAAGATTTTTATGCCCCTTTCCTGACCTATTCTGTTTTGCCCCTCATTTGACAGTTCTTGACTTTTTTTAATATGCTTTTAATCTTTATTCTCAGGTTTAAAGGTGTTGATGGAATTTGTATCCATCATTTACCCTTAACTCTGTTGCCCTGTTTACATCCTGTCTGTGCCCATCCTGTTATGTCCTTTTTACTGATGTGACATCTCCACTTTTACTGTTTTGATTTAGCTTCAGCTGCTGACACAGCGTAAAACTCTAAACACCACCATCATATTTCCTAGGCCATTTCTTCCCATTTCTTTCTCTCTTCCTGTGTTGTCACTGACCACCTTGGCATTCAGATCTCCCATGAGGATCAGCATGTCTCGCTTGGTTACCTTGTCGAGGAAAAATCTCTCTATTCTCCTACCCTGTATTGTTTGTTGGGGCATAGCACATGATAATAGAGGCCTTCTGGAACATGGATTTGAACCTGGCTGAGAGGATGCAGTCTGACAGTCTGATGTTGTTTCCTACTCTGTCAGGCTTCTGGCTGCTTCCTTTGATAGCAGCATAGCTCTCCTCTCCTTCCTTGCCAGAGTAGAGCAATGTTTCTCTTGTTTGCAGTTTCATTTCACTGAAGGAATTCCGTTTGACCTTGCCCATGCCAAGTAGTGGAAGGCTATTCTGGTTCATCTCCCTCGATGCCTGTGCACACCTCCTCATCTCCCAAAACTTCTCATGTTCCATGTTCTGATGTGGAAACGGCACTTCTGAGGTATCAGCTTTGGGACCTCCATCATTTTCCTCAGGTGAAGTAGAATTGTCAGCTGCAGCTCTGTGAAGGGTTTCTCTGCAGCACATCATCAGCCCTGCTTGACCTGAGGCATGAGTCAGTGGATGATATACTGTCTCTGGTTTCCGTAACAAAAACTGTTTTATGTAAATGAGGTGGGAATCCATCCTGCGGGACCAGGAAGTGCTTAGTCTGGCGTCTACCCCTCACAGACCTGTTTGCTTGGTTAGACCTGCCAGGAGCACAAGGTCCCCGCTTACATGGCTCTGAGGACTGTCGAGGTATTCAAACTGTTCCACTGCATCTAGGCAAAACACCATCAGGGCAGATTAACAAAACTAGGCAAAGCTTGAATGCTATTCTGAGCTTGGCCTTGTGGCTCCAGGCTACAAGAGATCTTGCAAGCCATGGTTTTTTTGTGTGTGTGCTGTAATTATGCAACAAACAACAACTTGCTCGTGGAAAATTCAGTGTGTGTGCGAATTTCAGAAGTTGCTAACCCATTGGGATAGTAGAAATTTGGAACTTCCCTGTCCTGGCCTAGACCTTTCATGTTGTCCACCTTCATCTTCTGTCTCGTTAGCTAGACCTTTTCTGCTTTTATTCGTTCATTTTCTTTTTTTTGTTATAGTCTGTTATGGTATTACAGATATAACAGAAATTTCAGTTGGTCACGAGTCCCATGGTCTGTTTGTGTATTACAGAAATTTCTGTTGGTCACGAGTCCCATGGTCTGTTTGTGTATTACAGAAATTTCTGTTGGTCACGAGTCCCATGGTCTGTTTGTGTATTACAGAAATTTCTGTTGGTAACGAGTCCCATGGTCTGTTTGTGTATTACAGAAATTTCTGTTGGTAACGAGTCCCATGGTCTGTTTGTGTGTTGCGTTTTGAAGGTTTTCTTCAGCGCTATAGTTCCTGTATTGTTCGTTGTATTCTTTTTTAAGATCGTCTCACTTCCTTTCATTCATTGAATTGATAGTAAGCTTCCTTTCATTCATTGAAGGACTGACACGTTAGTGACGCATAAAATTGTGTCGTCATGGAAGGAAAGACGTCATGCGTTCTCTCATAGAAACGCGTAGATATCAGCTTGGAGAACCAATGAGAAAATGTGAATTATGTTGCGAGGGGAGACGGAAGAAATTTTGGGGGTTTCCAACGATTACTCAGGATTCGAGCAGAGGTTATGAACGGGCGAGGACATGCTTCGTGTTGAAGGAACGCTAACGGCCACTGTTAACGGACTTTGTTTAGTTACTGGGAGAAAACAGTCGAGAGTTTACTGTTTCCGCTTAGTCCTTGCTGTTGGAGGAATTTTAGCTTCATCAGGCAAGATTTG
>SMGT01000508.1:240671-251511 GCA_004794575.1 Lanistes nyassanus | reverse complement strand
CTTAAAATGGTGTGTCTGACCTCTCAGTTATGTCTGGCCTGCTAAGTGTTAAGTTCAGGCTCAGATCTGTCTTGGATGGAATGTTCTCCTCTAAGTTATACTCTATACCCCTCACTAACCTACCTGCTACCTACTGCCTGACACGCATATTGTTACACCACTGGCCCACAGGGAAATATGGCTGACTAGGCAGGAGGTATATCCAACACAGTCCGCAGGCTCAGGGGCAGCAGCTATCCAAAAACGCCTATACCACTGGCCCACAGGGAAATATGGCTGACTAGGCAGCAGGTATATCCAACACAGTCCGCAGGCTCACGGGCAGCAGCAGGGACTCACAAAAAACCTTGGCCAGGAACTCGCAACTTCCACAAACTACTGACCAGCACTAGCAGGGACTCGCACAGATGTACCTTTAGTCAGGAAGACATGCCCACCTCTTTCCTCTGGGAGATCAGGATGTCACACACCAAGAAAATTAAAAACCCACATTAAATAGCTATCTTCCCTACATACGGCTCACCTGAGTGTGCACAAAACTTATGCATCACACATGGTTGGTGGGTGCTAACTGAATTGCAAAACTATTTTAGGCTTACTTCACACTAGCAAACCGGTCTGTCATGACCCTGTTGACAAATGACTGTCAGCTAACGACTTTCTCTCTCTCTTACTCAAACAAAAGGATTTTGGGTAAGACAGAGGTTAACACTTCCAATTGAGGAGGAGACTAGTGGCCAAGACTCCTCTAGGGGCAACAAATCTGAGCATGTCTTCAGCAATAAAGAACAAATGAGGACCGAGCGCTTAAATTATCAAATGATAACTCCAACAAGAAGTACTGGCAGCGCTCAACATAACCGTATGCAGACGCATGTGACAAAGGGAGCTTACCCTACCCAATCACTTAGCAAAGAGAGGGTCGAAAAAAAGGAACGTGGCAGATCCTCAAAAAAGATCTGCCATCCCTTTCTTTATAATGACGCTAGTCTTCACACAGCTAGGCCTCGGTACACAACGTGTGCATACAGAGAATCCCTGTTAAATGTAGTCAGCCCACTCACTAAGCAAGTGCTGACAACTAGGATCCAAGACAAACACAACATAGGACAAATATATGAAATCGTCAAGGTACAAATTATAATTAATAAAGAACAAATGAGGACCGAGCGCTTAAATTATCAAATGATACTGTATTGGCAGAGCTAAACATAACTGTATGCAGACGCATCCGACCAAGGGAGCAGCAGCAGTCAACGATTATGGTGTGTGTGTGTGAATAACTGAGCAGAGGTGATTGTCTTGTGCAAACTGGTTGACTTGGCTGTGCACGTTAACACATTCCCGCTGTGTATGGGAAATAAACGATACAGCATAGGTCACGCTTACTATCACATACGGGAATTAAACGATGCAACTTTGAAAATTTATTTACGGGGAATCGCTAATCGTCTAAGGTAAAGAACTCCTACATTAGAAAGCTGATTCATTTCTTCACGAGTTGCTTCCCTTATACTGTGTTTAAACCGACAATGAGAACGCTTTTCGGTAATAATTCGAAGCCAGTATCCACGTGTGTTCTGTCACTTGAGAAATGCTAGATTTACTCTTCGAATTACACGCTAAAGCGGAAAATGACATTGTTTTACAAATTTAATGTGATAAATTGGATGAAGGCAAGAGTATTTGTGCCTAAAAGACCCAAGAAAGTGATTACGAAGAGAAAAACGAGCGAGCAGTATCGTTTCAGTATGTGTATAAGTAATGGCGAGGACTTTTTGATTTCTTCAACTTCAGTTGTGTTTCCATCAAAGGATTTTACCAATTAAGGAACAAGGTCCAAGAAACACAGTAAGAAATGAGTTTTCTTTATTTATTGTAGTTTTATATCATGTTTAAATAATTTTTGTATTGTTTTGGGGGATTTTTTAATGAATTTTTGAAAATAGGCTAAAAATGCCGCGTCCACCGGGGATGCTCGAGGGTAGGATTCTACGTCACGATTGAGTTAAGGTGAGCAAGCTGACTTAGCGAATGGGCAAAATCACTTAAGTGAGCAGATGAAATGGCTTACATGAGTGGGCGAGATGACTTACATGGGTGCAACTTAAGCGAGTGGGTGAAACGACTTAGGTGTGTCAGCAAAACGACCCATTGGGTGGGCAAACTGGTTGATGGGCAAAATGGCGATTGGGTGAAACCACCATACTCCTTGCAGACATGTCATTAATACAAATGCAGTGTTGTACACATACAGGTTTGTGATGGCATGTTATGCTTATCGTGTTAAAGAGATCTCATTGATTGGTGCAGCCAGCCAGAAATGGGGTGATGGAAATTTGCAACCTGTGTCATGTTACAGACGCAAATGTGTTGTTGCAGGGACCAGCGTAATGGAGCTGTCATAGTGCGCTGCAGCCAGCCAGAACTTGGGTGGCTAGGATGGAGAAACTATGAAGATGAAGCTTTGTGTCGTAGCATTCCAGAGACCTGTGCCAAAGACCCAGGGACTTCAGCATCAGAAGAAAAGAGAGGTAAATCCCTCCTGACAGATGCCTGTTTGTGGTACAAATGCCTGTTGGTATGTGGTACATGCTACCGACCTGACAGATGCCTGTTGGTATGTGGTACATGCTACCGACCTGACAGATGCCTGTTGGTATGTGGTACATGCTACAGACCTGACAGATGCCTGTCGGTATATGTTACATGCTACAGACCTGTCAGATGCCTGTTGGTATGTGGTACAGGCTACAGACCTGACATGCCAGGTGGTATGTGGTACAGGCTACAGCATGTGCACACACCCACACAGATATGCCCACAAATGCAGTTAAAATTTTTTTTAATGTTCTGCAGATGACAGCAGACTTGGTAGTGTGAAGAAGATGTTGCTGATAGACTGTCGTTCTTACAGTGCTGCTATTGCCAATCGAGCCAAAGGAGGAGGCTGTGAGAGTACTGGTGAGTTTATTTGGTTTGTTATATGTCAAGATGCACAGTACAACATGCACAGCTGAGCTGTATGTTTTTTGTCACAATACTGCACCATGATCCAATGTGCTAAACTCTCAATTAGCGATCCCCAACCACACCTTCCAAACAAAAAATGTTAACCCTGGTAAGGCCCCTCCGTATACCGTGCATCACCTATGCGCACAGCTCACTGACCAATTCAAGCCGATTTTCTCAAGCGCTGTTGACTGGGTCATACATGTGTTGCTCTGTGCTCTGCCCTTCTCAGCATGACATTTGCCTTGGTGTCCCTTTCCACCTGCCTTCACTGCGCCAGCATTCAAGGAATGTGAGCTTTTTCCTTTGCTCTCTTGTTTCTGTCTGTACTGCTCACTGTTATTAGAAAACTGAACAGTTTTGCAGTGTGGTACTCTTTCATCCTCGCCTCTTGCCTGTATGTGTGCGTATGTTACCATCATATAGTGTTCTCTTTTGCACCATTATACCTGTACTCAAGCTTGCTTGTACCGTGACTTCAGGCTAGCATTTGTCAATGTTTTCTGTTACACGCAAGTTGTTTTTTGCCTTCACCTAGGAATGCTGCATGATTCAGCACGTGAGTCGCACCCGTGGGCGGGTTTGGATGTTCGCTCCAGAGACCATGCTGCTACTTGTACTGCCTAGCTTGTGTGGTGGTCGTCTAACATCAACTACGATCACTTTTGCTGCTGTTGGTCCTTTGCCACCATGCACCGTGACTTCCCTGTCATCGTCACTGTGCCAGTTCTGCTGCTTGGGCCGTCTGGACCTTCTGTGGCTTCAGTCTCACCTGTCTCCCTGTGTTCCTCCTCTTCTGCCTCGGCTTGTCCCTTGGTGGTTTCCATGGTCAGAGGATGATGTTTAGCACCTGTTCCTGTCCCCTGTCCACCTGTATCACCAGCTTGGTCTCCCATGCTTTGTCGTGATGAGTAGATCAGAGGCTACTCTAGGGGACCTTGTGGGGAGGTCCGGCTTGCCATTCCATGGGTCTCACGCCGCTGGGGTCCAACGTTTTGCCTTTGCAGCATCACGGTCCACCCCTAGGCAAGACGTTCTCTTACTTGCTTTGGGTACATCGCCAGGGAGTTTTTGATGCTGTCTCGCTCAGCTTAGACACTTCCGCACTCCCAGGACATCACTTCTGCTGCTCTCAGAGTGAAAGGGGTCGAGGACATGGCTGTCAGATATCCGCTGGTAGGACAGTCAGATGTGATGGAGGGAGTGTTCGAGTGCATGTTTCTCTGCTCCCAAGCGTGAAACTTCCTATTCTGTTCCCATCAGCTCAGGTGGGGTGCAAGCAGATGCTCTTCACACCAACCACCAGAAGTACCTCCTACTTCCCGGTGTGGGTCACGCCGACACACCCCTGTAGTTACCACACCAGTTCACGAGCCTTGGTGCATTTTGCTGGGGATTGCGATCACCCTCCTCTCCTAAAAAGAAAAAGCCATCGGTCATGCCTGCTCATGCACGTACTTCTGGTGGAGGGGGCTTCGCACTCCATTCTTCCTGCCCCTCCTAGGAGGATGCACTGGAAGAGCTGGAGGGGGGATATGGCTCAGACTTCAGCAGTCTGAGCAGGCGGATGAGAGGCCTCCCTCTCTGTTCCACTCCCTGTGGACCACGTGGCCCTCCTGCAGGAGGACACACTTCACTGTTTCTGGCAGTGCCAACCAGAAGTTGCAGAGGGTGACTCCGCTGTTCTTCACTTTCCGGATCCTCACCCATGCTTCCACACTTCCGTCCAGGTCCCTTCCTCTGGGGACTTCCGGTGACCTCCTGTGGCCCACCTGGATTTGACATTGTGGGTTTTCTAGGATTTGTCTGGGGTGGCAGTCCATCCGCTTCCGGGTTGCATGGCCTTCCACCAGGATGCGGACTTGCGCTAATGCATGTTCGCTCTTGTGCATAATGGATGCGTTGCAGGCCTCTGCCAGGAGTGCTGGACATGCATTGGTCTCAGTGGTTGCTAGCAGGACGCGCCGCTGCATGCCACGCCAGAGGTCCTTGCCTCTGGCCACCAGCTGGTGGATGGGGTCACTGTCTTCCTCTCCCTTGTTCGGACTTTTCTCCAAGCAGGCAGGGTTGAAGCTCCAGAGTGGGTCCTTGCTCACCTCTCACAACCACACAAACACTTGGCTGGCAGGGCGTGCCCAGCAGCTTTTTTGAAGCCTATGCCTGGCCCCTCTTCCTGTCCTAGAGGCGTTCTCAGAACCGCCCCTCCCCAGCATCCAGCGGGGGTCTGGTGCCCTTGGTCGGGTACAGCCCCTTTGGGGCTCTGCTCTGGACTCCCCTGCTAGTGCCCCACAGGTCTGTGACCTGTTTTGCTCCCAGATGGCATGGTGGCTTTTCTAACTCCATGCCTGGGAGTAGGGGGTGACTCGGGTGGAGTTCAGCTTGCTGTCAGACCTCGCTCCTCTGCTGCTGGCGCATTTACTTCTGTGTCTGCGTGGCGACAGATGCAAACAGGAATCTGTGGACTTGGCTATGGCCGCCTTCATGCAGTCCGCCATAGTGGAGGTCATTCACGACTCCTCCGACCGCGGTCTTCTCTGCTACCTTTTTTCAGTGCATCGACCATCAGGCGGGTCCCGCTCCATGCTTGACACACCCCTGCTCTCTTGCTTCCGGCAGAAGACCGCTTCCCCGTTGCCAGTTCTCATCAAGCTGGGCCATCTGCCTTTGAATTTGATGTCCACAGTCTGCTGTCTGTCAGCAATTCTTTGTGTGAAATTGACATCTGTCGGGCTCAAGATTTTAGTCTGTGGCATCATACAGATCAACATTTTGGTTCATCTGCATATCTATGAGCTTTTGGGTTTTTAACAAAAATTTAACGCACCTGCTCATGGCTCACTGATATTTTTAATAAGTGGCAGAAGAAGAATGGCAAAAGATTTGTTATGGAAACTAAACTACCGAATGTTAGAAAGACAACACTTGGAGACAAAAAATGGTCACAGAATGTTGTTCTTCAGCAATCTACAAAGTTTGGATCACACACATGCATTTTTAATGCAGAACTTATTTGTTTCTCCAGACAGACAACTTACAGTTTTCGAATCAGATGTTGTGTATGCTTTTTTTTGGGGGGGGGACTAAATTTTTCATAAACCTGCTGCTTTCATTTTAGTTATAATATGTGTAGTTTTAGCCTTGAAGTTGGGCATGGTCTGTAAACTTGGAACAAGTGCAATGAATTCTTTTAATTTGTGATGATATTGGGTGGGTGTGATGGGAATAGAGAGGAAATGGCATCAGTCAGTATTCAACAAAGAACAAATGAGGACAGAGCGCTATAAATCATCAAATGACAACCCTAACAAAGTACTGAAGATCTGCCACGTTCCTTACTTTCGACTCTCTGTTTGCTACTTGTTTGGGTACGGTAGGCTCCCTTGGTTACACACGTCAGCATACGGTTGTGTCTAGCGCTGCCAGTACTTTGTTGGGGTTATCAGTCAGTATTTTTTTTTAAGAAAACACACACCCAAAATGAAAACAAAAACAACACAGACAAAAAAATTCTATTTGAATTTTATTCACAATTTCTTGCAAAGTAACTAAAACCATTTAAAGAATTTGAGCATTGAGTTGGAAATCAAGTCATGTTTAGATTGATCAATCCGGCATCAGAATACCATGAAATCTGCCACCAAGTTTACTCTGTCGTAGCTATGAGAGACAATGACAGCAATGACAGGACTCTCAAGTGATTTCCATCCGACAGAAGATCGCACTTAGGTTCTAAGATCAAGTTGCAGTTGTAAAAAGTCCTAAATGGTCAGTTTGATGTGTTTGATGAGGGAGTGGTAAATAAGAAGATAGATAAAGAGAAAACATAATCCATCACAAAATTTATGGTTGTAAAAGAGGGGGATCGTATTTCAGAAGTTCTACTGTAGTTTAGATGTGAACAGACCCCAGGCACTTCAAAGGATTATTAAAGATGATCCCTGAGAAAAAAAGGTTGGCAAGAAAAACCAGGATAGATGGCAGACTAAACCGTAAGATGCTTGGCGGTGGAGGGCAGCCGTAATATGCAGTTTGTAAAACAATGACTAATCAACTGTATGATCAAGCAGTCTGCCTCCCTGGATCACATGAGCACTGATGTGCAGATTGCTGGCTTTGGCTGTAGAAAACAATCTCTATCATCTTCATGCCCAAAGCTGCATAGGGGATCTTCCTTCTTCTGATGATCTTTTGTGTCAATTGGCTGCCACTTTCCATGTTCAGTTTTTAAACGTGCAGTCTGAGTCTTTTCACATCCAAGGTCAAGAGCTAGCTGTCGACATGAAACAATTTGTTTCAAAGTAAAGAAAAAAAACCAGGTGACTGCTGCTTGGGGTAATAAGATACAACAAAGAGAACTTGGCCAAGCGAGACTTCGACAGACAGGAAGTCGATGTTTTGGGGCCTGGCGCCTTCTTCGGGATGGCACAAACAGACAACAAATAACAAATAAAAAATCACTAGCTGACAAGGACGCTGGTCATGCACGGTCGATGGACAGGAGGAAAATGTGGGAAAGAGGGACAGAGCATGGGAAGTAGGGCGTGTTAACTCTTTGTACCCGACGCGCCTGGGTTTCTAGTGACAGCTGAGTGCCCGTCGAGGCCGACGCGCCAGGGTTTCTAGTGACAGATTAAAAAATTTGCAGCGACGCATTTAACGGTATAAGGGAAGTAAACTTTGTGTCATTGTAAAGCTCTATCATCGCTTGTTTCCCCTGCACTGTCTAAATGAGTTTTGGAAAGTGTTTCGGCTAGCCAAACCGAGATTAAGTGCAGCGGCTGGCCGGTCTACTTCCGTCATTCAAAATGGCAACACCCGCGAAGCGGACCTTTCGTCTATCTGCGGCCCTGATAATCTTGAAAGCGATAGGGTGGAATTGTTTTAATTCAAAGTGGAACCATTCACCAACAGATTCAAAGTGGAATACTCCTGATTACTGGATTTATTTACCTGTGGGAAGTGTACAAGCAGTGAAACCTCCTTTGGGTTAAATTTTTTTTTTGGTGCAAAAGGTGACTACATTTGGCACCAAATAGTAAGCACTATTTAATATTTCTAACTAAAAGTATTGTTTGCATTGGAATGTAGAAGAATAGATCTTTCTAAACATGTAAACTAAATTAGTGTGAGTGTGGTAGTTTTTAAGTAGTATTCTTTTAAAAAACGTGTAAATCTATGCGGCCTCTACGGTTTCTACATAGGACTTAGCCTGCGGGTACAAAGAGTTAAACCAGTCAGTGGTGAGGAGTACTACAGCCAGTAGAAAGGCGTGTCCCATCGGGGCTGATAAAAAGCGAGGGGGGGGGGAGGGTAAGAGAAAAGAGGTGTGGGGGTAGTTACAAAGGGAAACAGGAGAGGGGGAAGTGGGGAGAAAAAGTGGGTGGAGGAGAGGTTAGTGTTGTAAGTCCTGTGGGGGCCATAGTGCCAAAAAGAAAATGAGATTCCATGTTCTTGCGATCTATGGAGCCTCCAGAATTTTGCCAGAATCCACAGATTTTCATGTCTAGAATGTATGGTGGAATGTTGAAAAGTCTTGCAACTGGGGAGTTTTTCTTGCGTCTCGTGTCAGCAAAGTGTTCCTTGAAGTAGTCGTTAACTGTTTGTTCCGTCTTGCTGATGTAGAGCAGAGTGGGCAGATGGTGCATGAGATGGCATAGATGATTTTTTATTTTTTGGTGGAGGTGAAGTGATGCTTGATGTTGAAGGTGGTTTTAGGCATGTGGAGCTGTGTGGTGGTGATGAGGTATGGGCATGTGTGACAGCGGGCAATATTGCATGGGGTGGTGCCAGGGGATAGAGAGGAGGGGGTGGATGTGCTGAGTTTGGAATGAACCATGTAGGTTCTTGTCCCGCTGGGATGCATTAGATGGCTGTCTACCTTCTGTCCCTTGACTTCCTCCTTTACGTTCCGCGGTTCCTCCTCCCGCCTGGTCAGCGTAGTGATTCTCCACAGCAGAGGATGCACGTGCCAAGAGTCGCAGACCAGTCTCGGGGAACACAACAACCCCTTAAGAATACCTTGCACCACAGCAACTGGTTTGCTCAAGACATGTACAGCTGATATCGGACTTCACACACGTCCAGTAGAAGGGAACACGTGGTTCGACCTCTGAACTCGCTTTCCTAGAGTTCATTTGCAGGCAACCTTCCTTTAAGGCTGGATCTTGGCCTCTGCTTTAGACGGTTGTCTGTCCACTGTCCCTCACCAGAGGACCACATGCCAAGAGTCATACACCAGTCTTGAGGGAACACCACAATCCCCCAAAGGGTACCTTGCACTTGGGCAGTTGGTCTACTCAAGACATGTACAGCTGATACCGGACTTCGCACACGTCCAGTAGAAGGGAACACTTGGTTCTGCGACAAGGCTTAACACCATCACCCTTCAAAAGGCTGTCCTCAGCAGATTTCACACCAGATGATTAAATAGAAGATCTCCAGCAGGAAATTTAGTGGACGATTTGGCATTCTAACCCAGTCCTTTTATTCTAACCTTTCGTACATACATTACTGCATTCACACACACGTGGTCATTGAGATAGTTATGTACATCAGCCAACCAGGACAAAGACAGCAGAAGCCACACCCACTCGTTAATTACAGGAACACATCACCCCCCACCCCTATGTGGCCAGCTTGAGTGGACATAGCTAATCTCCGCCCCTGGCGGTTCACACCTTGGCTGCAACAAGCACTGATGGTTGACACTACAATCATTAATAGTTTTATGTTATCTCCCCGATACCTGGCCAGCACATGACACATACTTGATGGCTATTGTCCAAATCCCAGCTTGTCCCAGAGGGCTACACATGCTTCACTGGCCAAGGCCTGGCTAGAGGTGTGAACAGGGACCCTCCTGGAACATAACACCTGCACTTATCTGGCTAGATGATGGCTTAACAAGGTGATTAAAGACCTAAGCACAAGGCTTTTGATGGGTCACACCTAGAGTCTGTGGGGTAATTTCAGTTGACCCACGAAATCCCAACAAACAACAGTGAACATTATGTATGATTTCCATTCTAGGAAAGGTGACAGATTCATTTTGCATTTGGGTTGGAATAAAATCTGGGATAAAGATGTGGAAGACGTATGTTTTTTTGGACCCTACAGCACTGAGCATTATGGCTGTCTGGAGTTCTATGTCAAGGCAGCTGTTAAGACTATATCTTATCACAAGCACCTGGCCCTGTAAATGGGCGTCACACATAGAGCAAATTCATGTCAAAGATGAGCTCTTAATTTGTGGTCCACAGTTCTCACTTTGTGCCATGTTTGTACCTATTGTGCTACCCGACTAGTGGGAAGTGTGTCTGAAGACAAAAAGACACTGAATTCATAATTAGTGCCTCTGTGCTTTTATATTTCCTCACATAAACTGTCCTTGCCATAGGGATAAAAGTTTCTAACTGAAAAAATGGCTGATGGCCTGTGCAAACCCTGTGGCAGTCTTGAGCCTTATAGCATGTGCCACGGCATGTGACACAGCCATAGTCCCAGTCTTGAGCCTTACAGCATGTGACACTGCATGTGACACAGCCATAGTCCCAGTCTTGAGCCTTACAGCATGTGACACTGCATGTGACACAGCCATAGTCCCAGTCTTGAGCCTTACAGCATGTGACACTGCCATCGATAGCATGGCTCTCTTCCTGCTCCTGCTGTTAACACAGCCATAGTCCCAGTCTTGAGCCTTACAGCATGTGACACTGCATGTGACACAGCCATAGTCCCAGTCTTGAGCCTTGCAGCATGTGACACTGCATGTGACACAGCCATAGTCCCAGTCTTGAGCCTTACAGCATGTGACACAGCCATAGTCCCA
>SMGT01000508.1:214153-233850 GCA_004794575.1 Lanistes nyassanus | reverse complement strand
ATGATATTGACAGTGGAATATCCTGACCATGATTCCCTTTATGATATTGACAGTGGAATGCCATGACCGTGATTCCCTCCATGATATTGACAGTGGAATGTCATGACCGTGATTCCCTCCATGACTGTGATTCCCTCCATGACGGTGATTCCCTCCATGACGGTGATTTCTTACTTTAGGCTGACTGCTAAATATCTTAACCTCAATTTCTTATATGATACAAAAAGTTGTCTTCATTTCGATTTCCTTCATTCAGCTGGCTGTCTGGTTTGGAAGCCTGCAAGTGGCTGCAGTATGTTGGGGCAATCATTCGTGTCACGTTGACGGTGGTCACAGCCATAGATATGGAAGCCAGGCCTGTGCTGATACACTGCTCAGATGGCTGGGACCGAACCCCTCAGGTCTCAGCTCTGGCACAGTTGCTCTTAGACCCATTCTACCGCACATTACAGGTGAGGGTAGGTTTTCATTGCACTATGGTGTGCGAGCTGTTACTGCACAATACAGATGATGGTAAGTTTGCATTGTGCTGTGGTATTATTGTACAATACAGGTGAGGGTAGGTGTGCATTGTGCTGTGCTGTCATTGCAAAGCAGACCAGAGAAGATTTGCATTACAGTGGCTGCAAGTTTGTATAGCACTGTTATTGCAAGAGAGGGCAGATTTGCATTACACTGCATTAATTGCATTAATTAGTAAATAAACCTGATGGCAAGCTTGCCATTACACACTACTTTTATTGCACAGAACATTTGAGGGCAGGTTCCCATTGCACTGTGCTGTTATGCACAAAATAGCTGGGGGCATTTGCACTAAACTGTACTGCTGGCACGCAATACAGGTGTGATGGGGGGTGGGGGGAGATTGGCATTACATTGTGCTGTTAGTGCACAGTACAGTTGAGGGGCAGTTTACATTTAACTATGCTATCACACCATACAGATTATGGCAGGTTTGCATCACAGTGGGTACATTTTTGAATTACACTGCACTGTTATTGCACAGTCCAGGTGATAGGCAGCTGTTATTTCACAATACAGGCAAGGCCAGGTTTGCATAACATTGGGTACATGTTTGCATTACACTTTACTGCTGCTACATACTACAGGGAATGGCATGTTCTGCATTGCAATGCTGAAAGGTTTACATTGTGAGTGTCAATCTGTTGGGTGCATGCACCCATATTCCCATCCATCTGATCGAAGAAGAAAAAAATGTTTGCTCCCTGGGCCTTGACACACCACTGAAACCAGAGAGAGATCTATCGCCAGAATCAGTGTACCTCAAAGGATGCAGAGGTGTAACTTCCATAGGCTTAAATACTGCTGACAAGGCTGGCATGGCTTATAAATTATGCACAGACTGAATTGAGTCCATTTCAGGATTTCGTGTATCTGGCAATCAACTTTCAAACCAGTTAGAAACACGTTTGCAAACTGCAAAAGAAGGCAGAAGCTGTGATCACAATTATCAACACATTTCTAGAAAGCCAGCCCCAGAAGATGCATTCATGGTTTTATTTACTAGGCCTGATGAATGAGGCAGGGACAAGCTAATGCGTAAAACCCTTAGGAAATCTCCCATGGTGATGTTTATTGCTAGAGTTCGTGCCATCACATTATGGAGACGACAATAGGTAGTTGTGGGCTTAGAGTCAAGTTACCTTCTTGCTGCTTGAGAGTGCATGAGCCCAGGTTTGGCTCTAATCCCTGCAGTTACACACATGCATGCACGCACCTCAGTCGCAGAGGGGTGGCTGTGTGAGTAGATTCATAGAAACTTGTGAATAGGTGGCCTCTACTAGGCATAGAGGAGTGGTTAGTAGTGAAAGGAAAAAACCTCATTGTTCAAGGCACCTGGTAAGTATTACTAGATAAACAAATTTTAGTGATCAGCAATGACTTTTCACACTGTGTTACTCAGTGGACTTATCAAGCAATCTTATTTTTTTGTACTTTTTTTTATAGTATTTTTACCTTAGTTTTTGGGATAGCAGCTGCTCATGACAGGTTAAGACAAAACGTGATAAATATAAAATGATCAGGGTTAGGA
Source organism: Lanistes nyassanus (assembly GCA_004794575.1). NCBI lineage: Eukaryota > Metazoa > Mollusca > Gastropoda > Architaenioglossa > Ampullariidae > Lanistes > Lanistes nyassanus. The sequence goes on along the minus strand of SMGT01000508.1, from coordinate 231,797 downwards.
AGCATTATTCCTTGGTGTCTCATGTTTAACAGGGCTTCCAGTGGCTAGTGGAGAGAGAGTGGGTTGCCTTTGGTCACAAGTTTGCAGATCGCTGTGGCCACACTGTGGCAATGGATGACCCCAACGAAAGGGCGCCAGTGTTTCTACAGTGGCTGGACTGTGTCTTTCAGTTGACACAACAGTTTCCCTGCTCATTCCAGTTCAATGAGGCATTTCTGGTAGGTGTCAGATTTAAGGCAAGGTTTTTACCATTCTGAGGTAGGGGTCATTCCCCAAAACGTCAACTTCCTGTCTAAGTCTCGCTTGGTCAAGTTTTCTTTGCTGTACCAAAAATGTTTGTTTTAATTCTCAAGAGAAAGAAACAGGTGACAGCGGCTTGAGGTAATAAAGGTTCAACAAAGACAACTTGGCCAAGCGAGACTTAGACAGGAAGTCAAAGTTTTGGAGCATGGTCCCTTCTTCAGGACAGAACAGATACAAACGGATAAATAAAAATCACTTAAACGACAACCCCAACAAAGTACTGGCAGCGCTAGACACAACCGTATGCTGACGTATGCAATCAAGGGAGCCTATCGTACCCATACACGTAGCAAAGAGAGAGTCGAAAGTAAGGAACGTGGCAGATCTAAAAGATCTGCCATCCCTTTCTTTTAAACGACCCTAGTCTTCACACGGCTAGCCCCTGGTGTACCACGTGTGCATACAGCGAATCCCTAATTTATATCGTCAGCTCGCTCACTAAGCGTAAACTAACAATTGGGATTCGACACAAACACAACATAGGACAATTACATGGAATCCTCCATGGAATTAATTATTGTTAGTTTACGCTTAGTGAGCGAGCTGACGATATAAATTAGGGATTCGCTGTATGCACACGTGGTACACCAGGGGCTAGCCATGTGAAGACTAGGGTCGTTTAAAAGAAAGGGATGGCAGATCTTTTTTGAAGATCTGCCACGTTCCTTACTTTCGACTCTCTCTTTGCTACGTGTATGGGTACGATAGGCTCCCTTGATTGCATACGTCAGCATACGGTTGTGTCTAGCGCTGCCAGTACTTTGTTGGGGTTGTCGTTTGACGATTTTATAGCGCTCTGTCCTCATTTGTTCTTGTTTGATTAAAAATCACTTAGTTGACAAGGACGCTGGTCATGCTTAGTAGATGGACAGGAGGAGCGTGTGGGGAAGAGGGACAGAGCATGGGAAGTAGGGCGAATCAGTGGCAAGGAGCACTATAGGCAGTAGAAAGACGTGTCCTGTGGGGGCTGCTGAAAGGGGAGGGGAGAGGTGTGAGCGCTGCCAACACCACTACATAACAGTGACTAGAATAAAAAGTGAACACACATTCTCTTTTAACTCTTTGGCGACACCGCAGCCGCACATCAAGTGACGGCCGACTGACCATAGACGACACACACCTTGAAAACATGTGACAGATTAAAAACTTTGCAGCGACGCATTTAACGGTATAAGGGAAGTAAACTTTGTATCGTTGTAAAGCTCTATCATCGCTTGTTTCCCCTGCACTGTCTAAATGAGTTTCGGAAACAGTTTCGACTTGCCAAGCGAGGTTAAGTGCAGTGACTGGCCGGTCTACTTCCGTCATTCAAAATGGCAACACGTGCGAAGAGAACCTTCCATCTGTGCCCGAGCGCCTTAGACGAGGGTGGAATTATGTTTTAATTGAAAGTGGAACCATTCACCAACAGATTCAAAGTGGAATACTCCTGATTACTGGATTTATTTACCTGTGGGAAGTGTACAAGCAGTGAAACCTCCTTTTGGTTCAATTTTTGTGTGTGTGCAAAAAGTGACTACATTTGGCACCAAATAGTAAGCACTATTTAATATTTCTAACTAAAAGGGCTGTTTGCATTGGAATGTTGAGGAATAGATCTTTCTAAACATGTAAACTAGATTAGTGTGAGTGTGGTAGTTTTTAAGGAGTATTTTTTTTTTAAACGTGTAAATCTATGCGTCCTCTATGGTTTCTACATAGGTCTTAGCCTGTGTCGCCAAAGAGTTAATTTAATTATCAGAAGATAGCACTTAATACTAAAAATCAAATCCTTCTTTCACAGTTCTTGAAAAAATCACTTCAATGCGACACTATCATCATTTAGTAAACAATAAACGTCTAAGCTTAAGACAGGCCGTAGTGTGTACTAGTTTACTTCTAATGCTCCATGTACTTCCTGATGATCTGTTAAGATTCTAAGTCGCCTAGTGATTACGGTTCTTGACCACATAGAAACAAAGACAGAATTGCCAGTCATCCTGTTGGCAGGGGGCAAATCACCTTACTTCACAAACAGCTAATTCACAGACGAATAAAAAGAGAATCCTTCTTTCCGACATGAGAACACCAACTCTCTACTCCCAACCGGTACTTCCTCATCACAACTTAAAGCTCCCACAAACACAAGGTCACCACTTCCTTGACTGCACCGCTAGAATCCATCAGTTCTAAGCACATGCAACCTTCCCCTTCATGCTTTTTGTGTTGTTTGCAACAGAACTTCATGTTTTATGTTAACTTTGTGTTTTTATTGCAAACTTTGTGTCTTGTGTGCATTTTGTGTGTTTTTAATGCAACTTTTGTGTTTTGTGCAAATTTTAGGTGTGTTTTGTATATGCTTTGTGCAGATACCATGTGAACTTTGGGTGTGTTTTATGCATGTTTGTGCAGATGCCACATGAACATTGCAAGCCATTGTTTGTGCAGGTCAGGCTTGTACAGCACAGCCATTCGTGTCTGTTTGGCACCTTCTTGTTCAACACAGTTTGTGAGCGAGAGCAGGAGACGGCGTCGAATCCCACTGCTTCTGTCTGGTCCTTGCTGCACGCTGGCAACCCCAAGTTTCTCAACCCGCTGTACTGTCCTGCCCAGGACAGACATGTGAGTATGGAATGCAGATGTTTTTGAAGACATGAATGGGCGTGCTTACTCCCTAGCTACTGGGGGCCTGAATAGCCCAATTGGTAGAGCTGCGAACTAGGAGGTGGAAGGTTGCTGGTTCAAATCCTGGTGTGGCCAACGATTATTTCCTAGAGTTTTACGTTATGCGAAATCCATTTGGAAGCCTGTCGTCTCACAGTAGGTAGATCGCAGGATGGAACCATGAAGAAGAGAGGGACTCAGGTTAGTTTACCAGAGTGAATGTCATCTTGAAGGTCCTGGAAACAGTTTGGAAAGATGCCAAACCATTTCTAGGGGTATAAAATGAAAAAAAACGATTTGCCAAAAAAGTCATGAAATTTTTATCAAAAAACCCAGTAAAGCAGCTAAAGAAATCTGCCTTAGTGGGCATGCTTACTTTTTGTCTTAATGCATTGCTTTCTTGTGCTCGCTCCACGTGACCGCCATTAAGAGGATGACATATGCTTAGGTGGAAGCATCGTCGCTGTATTACTTTATACTTATAGCATATCTTGTGTCACTCAAATAGCCCGGGCCCACCAACAAAGCATCAAAGACTCCATAACACAGTGAAAGAAAAAGAGAATATTTACATATTGTGAGTATTTACAGAATGAAATATCTAGGCTCACAAGAGGGATGACTCCAGCATTCTTTCTGGTTCAGCTGACAACATAAATTCAGAGCTGCCAACCCTTACGGTTTTGCCGTAATTTTTTACGGTCAAGATGAATTCTTACGGTCTTACGGTCAGATCGATTTTTTCCCGGCGAAAGAAATCTCTGAAATTAAGGTTGTCGAACGTAGCGAAAAGCAGCACAGGACAGCTGTTTATCTAGACTAACTGAACGCGCCCCTGATTGACTGGGAACCCCACCTTCCCTACTTCTACTAGGGATGTATCGCGAAATTTGATTAGCCAGTCCAGCTTGTCTCTTTTCCGAGACCCAATCAGAAGCCACAATTGACTTTCAGGAAAAGCGCATTTCTTCAAATTCAACAATGGCTGACGAAAACAGACTCACGAGGAGCCTTTAGGGCAACTTCGCCGACAATAAAAAGATAGCTGACAAAACCTATTTAGACATATAACCATGACTTTTCGTGGCTGTTCGATATTTCGTATACACGGCAAATGAGCAGACGATAACAGTAAATGAGTATTGACACAAAACCTTCGAGTTTTCGGCTGTTCGGTTTCGTATACATGGCAGACGATAACACTTAACAGTACTGACACAAAACGCACGTACTAAAATGTCGATTTATTGGATTTTATGCATCAAATAATTCAGAAAGTGCATTCTGATGCTTGGTATACCTTTAAAACTTTTCATTTAGACCTAAAACCATGACTTTTCGTGGCTATTCGTGGCTGTTTGGTATTTCGTATACACAGCAGACGATAACAGTAGTGACTGTACGTACTCAAGTGTCGATTGTTGGCATTTTATTCATCAGATAATTCAGAAAGGGCATACTGATGTTAAATATACATATGCACAATGTGTTTCATGTGAAGTTGATTTTAAAATTTCGCCTTCGACACTTTGGAAGCAACGATGCATGGGAATTCCTTGAAGTATCCTAGAAAAAAACTTCTGGTAATATGTTTTCCCTTTTTTTGGAACCACCTTTTGGCTCCATGCTTTTTCGTTTGGAAATCGAACTGACGCACATTGCCGAAGGGCGAGACCTTTCCAAGATTTCGCCTGCGAGATCTCTAGCGAGCGAGCGTCTGTAAGAAACATCCAAGAGTCTCAAGTTTTTCAAGCCAACATGCGGTCATACGAAACCCAAAGCAGCCACAAAGTCATTGTTTTAGGTCTAAATAAAAGGTTGTAAAAGTATATCTAACATCGGAATGCACTTTCTGAATTATTTGATGCATAATCTGTCAAAAATCGACGTGTACGTGCATTTTAAAGATTTGTGTCGGTACTGTTATCATCGACTCTAACGAAATACCAAACAGCCATCAAAAGCCATGGTTTTAGGCCTAAATAAAAGGTTTTAAATGTATATATAACATCAGTATGCACTTTATGAATTATCAAATGCATAAAATGCCAAAAATAGGCACCTGCGTGCGTTACGTACAGTCAGTACTGTTATCGTCTGCAGTGTATACGAAATACCGGACAGCCACGAATAGCCACGAAAAGTCATGGTTTTAGGCCTAAATGAAAAGTTTTAAAGGTATACCAAGCATCAGAATGCACTTTCTGAATTATTTGATGCATAAAATGCCATAAATCGACATTTGAGTACATATGTTTTGTGTCAGCACTGTTATCGTCTGCCGTGTCTTTGCGAGTCTTTGCGAGGTTCTGCCCGCGAGAGGTGCCGGGAAACACTTAACTAGAGTTCTCCTCGCAAGATTTCGCAAAACCTCGCCTTTGGCAACACGCGTCTGTTTTCGTCAGTCATTGTTGAATTTGAAGAAATGCACTTTCCCTGAAAGTCAATCGTGGCTTCTGATTGGGTCTAGGAAAATCCCTCAAGCCGGCCCAGATTTGATCTTGCTGAATATGATAATCATGCCACTTATCTGTTAGACCATTGACAGTCAAGTTGCATTTACTGAGTGTATTTTGTCGACTGAAAAATAATTTCCATTGAAATATGCAATAGACGGTGTTTGTGATCTTTAAAAAAATTTAAAACTAAAATTGAACTGATATTATGTAAAAAGGCCAGAGCTAAATAAACAAAAAACTATAATTTTAAACACAGAACTGAATTTAAAAAATTGTTGACTTCCTTGAAAACTAGAATGAACTAAAAATAAAAATTTTATAAAATAAAAACTAAAACTATAATTAATATCAGAACTAAAATATCACTGGTGTGCGTATACACACACAAAATCCAACACCCTTCACAATCCTTCTGTTGTGCATTAACTTCAAGTGTGTATGAGTTCTTTTTAGTTTGTGTATATGAGACCGCTTGTACTAACGTATTACAACATAATTTGCTATTTATTTGCGGTAGGGAAAATTAGCTATAGGGTTGGGAAAAGGTTGGGACAAGGTTGGGAATTTTGTGAAGAGAAGTGAGTGGGAACCCTGTACATGGTACAAACACTCACTTATTCACGATGCTGGACAGGAATACCACAGACCCCACGTCTCTCAGCTCCAAAATGCCAGCAACAGACTGAGTCCCGAGTTCTTTCCCGACTGACAAGAGTTGCCCCTGTGTTGCTCCTCAGCTCTCTTCTAACCGATCGGCGGTAGCAGCTGACTCTCTGTGTTCATGGCTGCCTACCCGTTCGGGGTGGTGGTTGCAGCCGGGAGGGTTGTTTACCTCCCGCCTGGCCACTTGTTCAGGGTGATGGGGTTAACCGGGGAGGGTGGGGTGGGTTACCCTCGCCTCTCTCTTGACCACCTCCCTTGCTCTTCTGCGCGCTTTCCTGATTTGCTAGGGCGACGAGCCGCAAAATCATAACACCAGTATTGACTAGATTCAGAATTTTCGCTGTCCTTGTTCGCTTGTGTAGAAAGGGTGTGGACCATCATTTGGTCAGATAAGAAAACAATGTTTTTAAGGGGCTGGCCCTTTGTGCTTTATAGTGCTTTATGGATTTTAAAAATGAACTTTTTCAGGGGCAATGCATTATCTGGTACAGTGCACTAGTGGCACATGGTACAGGCCAAGAAAGAACACATAGTGCCAGTGGTAGAACTTTGGTCGTTCCCCACAATGACAGAGACTGTTTAAATGTCACCGTTACAATGGCTGGATGGAAAATATCATTCATGAAGGTTTTGCTTTGTAGATTGTTATTTTCTGTTGACAGTAGTATTGATTGTTGTTCCCAGGTGCTGTATCCGGAGTACGGCATGCATCGTTTGCAGCTCTGGTCATCTGTTTACCTGTCCAGTAACTCCCTTCAGACATCAGCTGCAGATGACTTTGCTACATCACTGGACCAAGTGCAAACTCCAGAAAAGGAGCCCAGTCTTCCTCGGACAAGGTCATGTGACAATCTGACATTAGCTGTTCCTGCATCAGAAAGCAGTCCAGCCATTGGTCGGCGACTTAGTGACCCCAACGTAGCCTGTGGTGAGCACTTGGCACTGCTCAACAAGGAGGTGGATTATAGTGATATCAGAAGCACCGATGACTCCAGCCCTCTGGCCAGTGACTCCAACACCAGCAGGGAGACAGAGCTTGGAGATGTTGACATGCACCATATTTCTGTTGACAAATGCAGCCTTGCCAACACCAGTGACACTGCTCTGGCCACTGCCTCCCATATGACGTGTGTTAGTGACGCCCAGCTGCCTGAAGTGTCGGGTACCGCAGAAAATGTGGGCAGTCAGGTTGAACCCCTCTGTACAGTGGATGTCACTGACCCCCAGCAGCCTGTAACATATGGTGTGCCTGAAAACAGTGGGGGTCAGGCCCAGCCCTTTGGTGCAGTGGATGTCACTGAGCCCCAGCAGCCTGTAACATATGGTGTGCCTGAGAACTGGGGGGGTCACGCCCAGACATTACCACTACCAAGGGATGAGGGCGACAAAGCGCCAGATGTCCGTGGTGCTTGCTGTGACATTGGCAAGAGCCTGAAGAGGGATGGTGGGAAATCGCAAGCTCTGTACCTGTGTGGCAGTGATCATCATGACGATAAGAGCCCACAGCTGGTGGAGACGGTACATCTACTAACAGAACTGGACAGTGCTTGTGCCAGCATTCCTGGAGTGAATGGCTGGGCCAGTGGAGAAGAACTTGAAGACAGGCTTACTCTGCATAAAGATAACTCTGTAAAAGTAGTGGAGGTGGTGGCCCCTTTTCAAGCAAGTCTTGCAGTAGCAACATTACCTCCCATGGCATCTGACTGCTCGGTGGAGAGCTCCACTGACACCCTGACTGAAGACAGTGCCGAGGAAGTAGATGGTGTCAGGCAGCATCGTAAGGAAAACCTGAGCACCCTGTCTATCAGTTGCTATGGATTCTCACTGCTTACACGAGCCCGTGGCGAAGAACAGGCCATGGACACAGCGGGGAGACGGGGGACTGTGAAAAATAGAGATTTGAACTTGCAGTCTTTACACTTGCTTCACCAGAAGAGTAGCAGTATGAGCACTAGCACAACCGACATCAGTGATTCCTCAATCGCTACGGCCGTGTGTCCCCCCTCTGGCCGGGGGCCACATGTACGCCTTAGCTGTAGTGCAGGTGTTTGTGGAGGGAGTGTGGCTGGAAGACACACCCCCTCTTCTTCCGAGGCTTCGGTTTCTTTGAGTTCTCTAGGACCTGCTCCTGTCAACTCATGCACTCCCACGTCCACATCATCCCCCACTCCAGGAGCTGACGCCAAGGTTAGTGAGGGTGCGTGTGTGTGTTTAACACAGATTTTTAGCATCACAGCTTCCTGGTGTCTTTGTGTATATTCATGCAAAGACATCAGATGATCTACATAAATTTTAGCACAAGTGCTGGTCAAAGAAACCATTTTGTTTTTTCTTTTTGCTTTGTTGGAATGAATTTCTCTTTGTGTATGTGTCGTGTGTGTGTGTGTGTTTGAGGTGATAAAAAACATCATAACCAACATAAGATAAAAACAATATGTGAAAGTTTGATATGTCTGTACATAGGACAGAAGCATTGGCCACATCCAATACCAGAGACTTCATTAAATTTGGAAGAAGTGCTGGAAATGTTTTGTCCTATATGATCCTGAATAGTTACCTCTGGTTTTTTTATGCTTTGGTATGTTATTAGGGCTAAAAACTATTTTCTGCTCATGAGAAACATTCGTTAAGAAATTTAGACACAAAATAACCTCAGACTATCATGAGACATGGGAACATGGGTGTAGGTTTACCCTGTCAAGGTTTCTGCAAAGGGTGGGGAGAGCTCAGGGCATGTGCTGATGAAACAAATCCATGAGCCAGTGTGGCATACGGTTTGGAAGTTTTTTTTTTTGTTTTTTTTTTTTGGCATGCAGATGAGAATGCTGACCTCTGAACACTCATAGATAGTACAGAATAGAGGGTCTTTAATTGTTGGATGTACATAGTTTCGTCTCCAACCTTCAAAAAGAGTCTTTTGTGTCATTTGACATACAGTACCTATTACAACAAGTTATATGCCTTACAGTAAAGCTGTTTAGAAGACTTAAGAGGGTTTTATGAAAGGATCAGTTTTCAGACTAGAGATTTAGGAAAAATCTGACTCAAAAGGTTTTGCTCATATCTGATGGAAATGTTGCTGTTATATGTGAGAATACATGACAAAACAGTTACTCTTACCTGCTTTTTTCCTATACTGTAACTTTTTTTTTTAAGGAGTCGCCTCTGAGTCGGCAGTTAAATGGTGTTGGTCGACACCTAGACTGTGATGGATTGACACGGTTTGTGGATCTCAGGATAGAAAGGGTCCAGCAGATGGTAATGGCATACCAGCAGCGCATTGCTGAGCTGGAAATGCAGCTGGCCCTTGCTCGGCAACATGTTTTGCAACTTGCGCCTTGCTGTAATGGTGCTGGTCGTGCCGTCATCGACCCGTCAGAACTCCAAGTAAGCTAAAAATGCTTTAGTGGGTAATGGAGGATGTGCGTGTGCATATATAGCTATGTGCAGGTGTGCACACTGAATGTCATTTACTAATCAAAGGTGAGCAGATTGTGTATACGTGTATATGCACTTGATGTCAGGGAGTGACTTCAGTATGAAAAGTGTAGGCATGGATTTGCATCTACGCATGCATACAGGATTGGTGTCAGAGTAATTCCAATCAAAATTTTTTTACAATAAAATCTGCCTGCAAGGGACTCTTAAAAGAAAGGATACCAGACGCTGCCAATCAACAGTTATTGGGACTGATCAGTTTTCAACTCAAATGAACCCTGAAAGAATGGAGACCTGAAAAACACAGATGTGGGGTCCCTGTTGATGTCTGTTCTTGCAGACATGACTGAGTAGCCAGTTTAGAAGTTTATTTCGGATATATCCAACTCTGCTTCCTTTTGTATCTTTGTATCTGCACATCATCTTCAGGCAGGGTTGTTCCAGTTCACCAAGATTTCTATTGCATGAATTAGTGAAAACGAAGTTTATAGAATTGGTTCTGCCATAAACAAAAACAAGTGGAGGTTGAATGGCTTGAAAAAGACTACTCATGTGGTTGAAAATATGCCCTGTAGTTACGGAAAGCTAACAGTGATGATGGAGCACTTTGGTTTTCAGGATTCAGAAGGCATTTGTGTGTGTGTGTGTGTCTGTCAACCATGCTTAGCTATTGCCAATAGGGAATTCTTTATATATAGTAAAATAATTTAGAATTTTGTCACATTTTTTTGCAATTCTTGTTAATGACATTTACAACTGCAGTTTAATATTATTTTGCCAGTAGTGCACAGATTTATTGTTGGTGATAGCAATGCACGTTAATTACTTCTATCACAAGCAGTAAAAGTTCAAAAGAGTTACATCACTCCTCCATTTTTATCTTTGCAGTTTTGGAAAGCATGTCACATAAAAGAAAGTTTCTAACCTTGGATGGTCTGAATCTGAAGAAACTGGATAAAAGTGTATTTTCCACCAAATAACACTGGAATTAGGTTGTATACAGGCACAACTTTCACAAATAAATAATGGTTTAACAATCTTCCTAAAAGATTTGGAGCCTACTGCAACCTGAAAACTCAAAATATGTGAAAAGAAGGAAGAAAACCTGTATTTTTTAATCAGTGAAGCTTTCTTTAGTCTTAAAGATCATTCAGACCTCTGGCAGAAAAAAGTTCAGATTTTTTTTCACAAAACATGTTTGAAGAGCCTTTTAATGAGTGCAAATCTTGTGGGAAAAATTTGTGTGAAGAAGTATGCAGAATATTCACAGTTGCTCAAAATTACACAAAAACTCTGTGTGTACTGATCAGTCTTGTTTTGCACTAGGCTATGTGACTGACCTGTGTATCTGGTAGACTCCCCTTGATATTTCTCTGGAACAAAGAAATACCTGCTATGAAGGACTGCTGTGGGCTTCTCTTCAGAGGGATGACCCAGTTGAAAAGTTTTTCTGTAAATGTGTGCTACCCAAAGGTGTCCCTTGTTTTCAGGTTTTACTGTATATTCACACTTCCTAAGTGTGTCCCTTGTTTCCAGACTTTACTGTATGTAGACACTCCCTAAGGATGTCTCATGTTTGCAGACTTTACTGTATTTAAACACTCCCGAAGGGTGTCCCTTGTTTGCAGACTTTACTGTAAGTTAAGAACAGAGGAACTGAACCAAGCTACATTAATGACATAGACACTAAAAGGGTCAACAGCTTCAGGCTGTTACCTTTTTGTCAGGACAACGCAAACAGATGAAGACTAAAACAGACAAAAACAGGCTGCTAAGTCGAGTAGATTTCACAGCGTGGGACGAAACTACTGGGACTGGAAAGACAACATAAAAAAATAGCTTGCAAGGGAGGTCATGCATGTAGCCAATCAGACTGCGACGCTTCTCTGCAGTTGCAGCCAATCGTATGGCGGGTAGTATAGGAGGAGAAAGGGGTTGGAGGTTATGGAACAAAGGTAAAAGAGAGAAAGTAGATTTAAAAGAAGGTAAATGGAGGTGGTTACGAGAGAGAGAAGAGAAGCAAGTGTTATCTAGGTGATGGGCAGGAAGAGAAGAGGGGAAAGGGGACTCCCAGGGTGTAGGAAAAAGAGTTTGAGTGTTTGAGGCCCTTGCAGATCGACATAGATAAGACATCCAGTTGACAGACTGTTTGTATACTCGGCAACAGCAGGAAACGACATTGCTGCTCCACAGGGAAATGAAGCTGAGCTAATACACAGTGACAGCTTGCATGGATAGAACTTATAGACTTCATCATACAAATATTTTGTGAGTTTTGGAAGGGATGGAAGGACTATTTAGGGACATTCTCAAAGAACCCTGTGTGAATTCAGTTGCTCCAGTAGTGCTCTGTGTGTGTGTGTGTGTGTACTTACAGGTAATAACTGGTTAGTAGTAGAAATGCCATCCATCTTTTGTAGAATCGAAGCGTTTTGTTTGGGGTATGGGTAACATGTCCTAATGTACTAGTCACTAATTAGCAGGGACCGATAGTGAACAGGGAGACTAGAGGGTGGGGGCTGGGGAGGCTTGATGGGAGAGATTTGGGCAGTAAGCTGGACATTGGTTATTGCAAATAGGGGAAGGCTGGTGACGGCTGACACCCACTGTATTTGCCAGGGGAACATTCAAGAGGTCAGCATCTGGGAGACCACCCACAGAGTGATAAGGTGAACAGTGATCAGGTTTAGAAGAGTCAGGACGTTAAGCAGCACAGCTGATGCTTATATTGCCAGAGTTCTGCAAGCCATTGCCACCCACATACATGTTTAAAGTGCTCATCCGCTAGACCCTGTTACTACAGGAAAACAACTTTCAAAATTTTTTATCCATATCTTTAGTTTTTTTACATTTGTGGAAGAGAAAGACAAATCTCTGATTTTTTAGCAGAAAGTATGTGACATAAAAAAATTTGGCTTACAGTGTTGAAAGTGGTTTTGGGTGTGTGGAGTTTTGTGGCGGTGTTAAGGTGAGGGCAAGTATGGCAGTGGGGAACATTGCACGGGGTGGACCCAGTGGATGGGGGAAAGGGGTGGACATGTTGAGTTTGGAACCTGCCAGTAGGTTTCATAGGCTGTCATCCTTCCAAGACGCTGAGAGAAGGTTTTGCTGAAGAGGTTAAATTCAGATCTCGATAGCATGTGCCAATTGGAAAGGAGGATTCTGCGCACAGGCAGGTTGTGAGGGTGGTGGGTCAAAACAGCAGCAGGCTGTTTCTGCATGACTAGGGTTGTGAGTAGGTTGGAGGGCAAGTTTTTGTGGTGTGGTGACAGCTTTTCAATTAGCAGCTTTGCTGTATATAAACACTCCCTAAGGGGGTCTCTTGTTTGCAGACTTTATGTACGCACTCCCTAAGGGTGTCCCTTGTTTGTAGGGTTTACTGTATGTCTACATGGTGCATGTGTACTTGATCCCAAAAAAGCAATCCCTAGCTGCTGTTATGCTTTCAGGGCTTTGTGCTCAAGTCACTTGATGGTAAAAGTATTTGCAACTGCACGTATGTGACTGTACATATCAGTGTGTTTGCTGTCAGTAATTCCAACCGTCTTGTGTTGCCACAGGGTCTTCTGCATGAATCGCCTGATGGTGGAGAGCTGTCATCACTGGGTACTGTCAGCAACCCAGCATCAGATGTCAGTTGGGAACAAGTCGACGAACGTGACAGTAAGATAACTCTGTGGGTTCCAGACCATGTAGTCACACACTGTGCATCTTGCGATGGCCCTTTCTGGTTAGGTCGCCGCAAGCATCACTGCCGGTGAGTGTCATCCACCCATGTTGCCTTTAGAGTTGTCTTAGAATTTCTCAAAGCGGTAGTGGTGCCTGCCCCCTGCCCCTCCCCCAAAATAGCTTGTGCAGTCACTGCGTGTTTTGGTCTGTAAACAACAGAGATCAAAGGCAAACAAAAAATACCCATGTGAAAAATCATGATCTAATTATCAATGTTAGAACAACATCATAAGTGCGTTTGTGTGCTCTGTCATTTCTTTCCTCAGACACTGCCAGCTTAATCCTGCACCCGAATAAGTGTGCTTAAATTACTTTCCAAATAATGCATTATGGATTGGAATTCTACTGTTAATATGGCTTTATGTCAAGAAGAAATGGCTGCTTCACTAACTTGGGGCTGTGGGGTCTCTGTGTTCATCAGATTTGACAGTATTTGGATTTTTCTGAGGCGTTTCATTGGTCTAAACTGGCAGATGAAGATCTTATGCACAAAATATTTGTGGATTTAGAAGCCGTTAAAGTTGCTTTATGGCTGCAGAACACCAAATTTTCACCCATCTTTGATGATCAGTAAAAACTGGAAGTTGGTTATGTGACCGATGATAAATTATAGTGCAGAACATGAGAATTTTGAGGAAGAGTCTGAAACTTTCATTCTTCTGAACTACAGTGCCGACTGGATGGCAACCAGTACACTTTGTGAAGAAAGTGAATAAAGAAGTGTTGCCATGGAGGTCAGTGAACAAGAATTCTTTTCAGTTGGTTTTTCAGTGAAATTGTCTTGGTCTAGTGACAGAAAGTGAGAAGTAGAAAAACCAAGACCTTGTTTTAACATGGTCATGTGACTTGGAGCACAGATACTGTCGTGTGTGGAAGCCACAGTGAAGCAAAGCAAATCTGTCATTTCGGAAATAAAATCTTAACAGTTTTTTTTTCAGGCTTCTTTGACCAGCTCAACCTCAGGAAGAACCAAATGCTGGTGAAATGTTATTATATGAATATGAATATGATGATAAATTCTCATAAGGAAAATCAGAAATCTAAAGAAGATGTTGAAACTTTCATTTTTCTGAACTACAGTACGAACTGGTGCTTAACTTTATAAATAAGAGAAAAATATGGGGAAGCCAGGCACTGCCACTGAGGTGAGTGCATCGGAAATTTGGAGTCAGTTTTGAAAGCAGGAAGCAGAGTGCTGTGGGTCTGTCCTGGCAGCATAAATGGGACAGAAACTACGTTCAGTTCGTTTGTAACTTAAAGCCCCAAATCTTGACATTTTTCATGATCCATCTTTAGTTTTATTTCATTAAAAAATCCTGCAAGTTAAGAAGATTCGTGTATAACAGTGGCTGCTCCTGCTGTGCAGTCAGAAATTGATGGTAGATGTTATTATCAGGCCTGGGCCTCTACAAATATTTGATGCACTGTTGAATGGTCTGAAATGTTTCTCCCTGTCACTTAGTTAGGAAGGTGTTGCTATAAACTCCTTTACTGATCACATTGTTCAATAGACGTGTTTAGCCATTGGTTGACTCTTTTTGTCTGAAAAAGGTCTACCATCCATGCATTAAGTAAAACATTACAGAGAGAACCGTGGAATCTGGTGAGTGGGGTTCCCTTCCCTGTATAATATCTGCTAACCTGCAGAGACAAGATATACAGCTCAAACGCACGTACATGTGTACAAACATATAGGTATACAGGATGAACAAGATGAACGAGATACAGTGCTACAAACACACATATAGGTATACAGGATGAACAAGATACAGTGCTACAAACACACATATAGGTATACAGGATGAACAAGATACAGTGCTACAAACACACATATAGGTATACAGGATGAACAAGATGAACGAGATACAGTGCTACAAACACACATATAGGTATACAGGATGAACAAGATACAGTGCTACAAACACACATATAGGTAAACAGGATGAACAAGATATACTGCTCAAAACATACATGATGAGCAAGTTATACCACTCAAAACAGGTATGCAGTTGGTTGGTTGGTGGGTTGGTTGTTGTTCAACAAAGGGCAGAGGTGCAAAGTAAAAGAGGCCAAGATAGTCAAAAGCAAATGGGTAAGAATTCAGAAAGTACTGGCAGCGCTCAACATAACCGTATGCAGACGCATGCGACCAAGGAAGCTTACCGTACCCAAACATGTAGCAAAGAGAGGGCCGAAAGAAAGGAACTTGGCAGATTTCAGCCCTCTCTTTGCTACGTGCTTGGGTACGGTAAGCTCCCTTGGTCGCATGCGTCTGCATACGGTTATGCTGAGCGCTGCCAGTACTTCTTGTTGGAGTGATCATTTGATAATTTAAAGCGCTCGGTCCTCATTTGTTCTTTATTAAGAATTCAGTCATCAACCGTTAAATCTTCACATAAATATGAACTTGTCAAGAAGCACTGAAGGAGGGGTGAAATGGAAAAGGTCAGGAAGGGAAGGAGCAGAAAAACGGCGCTGATGGTTGCAGCTGTGTGTAGTAAAATAAGATGTGATGGATGCAGCTGTATAGTAAAATGTGACGGATGGTTTGGGGTGCATGACAAAAATCACAGCAGGGCTGCAAATAACAATTTTTGAGGCAGTCACCAGCATGACTACCACGGGGCAACATTGAGGTTTCCTGCCAGGTTTTGAAGTCGCCAAACATAATTCTTTTATTTCACTTTCTTTCCACACACTCTGTGGCAATCCCAAGCCACTGGATGTTAAGCAATGACAATGATGTTGTTTTGTTTTTTTTTAAAGACAGAACCCAGAACTCCAGAAGATATGTTAAACACCTGCAACTGATTCACACATACACGACGTCAAACTGTCACAACAGCAGTAAACCAAGGTTAGAACGTCACATCAAAACCCTTCCTACCTGAACCTTACCGACCCCAGGTCTAATTACCGACAGCTGTGCTAACATGATGGGAAAAACAGAAAATGAAGGGGAAAGGGAGAGCATGATCTTGTGTTCGATAGAAGAGACAAGAGGTCACGTCGCTGGTCAGAGAAAATCATAGAAAAAAGGTATTGAATTGATGCGAGGGTGGAGTGGGGGGATATGGGAAGGTGAACCTGAGGGAGCAAAGCGACTGAATGTGAGGTTGTGCTAGGCGGACAAGGGATACTGTTGACTTTGCTGCGAGTGGCAATGGTTCCTGCTTGTAAACTGCATGATATCTGCATTCTGCTTCTTCTTTGTCAGCCAGGAAGAGATATTTACAATGGATGCTGTTTGCAGAAAACCAGAGTCAGTGTCATCAAATCTGTTATTCAGGAGGGTCAGAATGGGGAGGGAGCAAGGCCCTATGGTCCACATGGAGGAAAGAGGACTAAACTAAAGGGGAGGGGGAGGTGCATCAGCCAACCACTGTGGGGATGAGGAGGGGGGAACCACCCACCTGCCCCACTTGACCGTGGGCTGCAGCTCAGCTGTAATGCTGTCCCATAGTGCGAGGCTACACAAGATTTGAAGTGTCCACTGTAATGCCATCCCACAGGCCGAGGCTACCCGAGATTTGGCGTCCGCTGTAATGGTATCCCACAGCGCGAGGCTACACAAGATTTGAAGTGTCCACTATAATGCCATCCCACAGCCCGAGGCTACATGAGACTTAAAGTGTCTGCTGTAATGATGTCCCAAGGCTGTATGAGATTTGAAGCTTCCGGTGTAATGTCATCCCATACCCTGAGGCTGCACAAGATTCGAAGTATCTGCTGCAATGCTGTCCCACAGCCTGACCCTACACCAGATTCGAACCGTCTCTTCTTCAGGTATAAGGGGAAAGGGGTTCACCTGTATTCAGGCCTAAGGGTATGGAGGTGGCCAAAGTTTCAGGTTGTCAACCGGGCAAGTTTGGATGCAAGGTGAAGTCACCCAACAGAATTTTTGGGCACCATTGGCGACTGGTGACCGCTCAATTCCAGCCCTGCATAGGTAGGGGTGGTTCAATATAATAAAAATGAGTGGGTATGGTGAGGATGCCCCAAGTGAAGGTGCATCAGGACAACTCGTCTCACTGCACATGCTCTGCACAGTAGACTGAGAAGGAAGAATGAGTGGAGTTTGTTAGAGGTCAGAGTGGCCTAGTGGGCTTGCCAGAGAGTGTAGGTAAAAAGGAGAGGTGGAAAGTCTACAGAAGACATGGAAGAGATGGTAACAGGCCTCTGAAGAGCCAGACATCTGTTTCCTAGACAAAAGCGTCAATGTTTCTGGAATGCAGAAGAGAGAACAGAATGAATCTGAAGCAGGAAAGGATGGTTGAGGTGGTGAGAACCAAGGGCGCAGGCAGCAAGAGAGCCTGACAGAATTAGTTTTTCTCGGGAAAGTGTTGAGCATGATTGAGGGCCAGCAGGATGAGAGAAAGCTCACCAGACAAAACTGTGGTCTTGGGGGG
>SMGT01000508.1:183703-199156 GCA_004794575.1 Lanistes nyassanus | reverse complement strand
CCCCCACACACACACACATACACACAGACAACATGCACATCCTGAAGATCTTCACCAAGAGGAAGACGGAATATTTTAATGTGTTGTTATTGCTGTCGTGGCTGTGAGGTTTTACTGGTGCCAACACAGGAGCAGGTGAACCTATTTTGTTTGGAAAAGTTTCACCCATGTATACAAACATGGAATATTGCCATAGCTGCCACACAACACAAAGCTTGGACTTTTACTGTGCCTGACTCCATGGTTGAGTAGATGTAGAGAGCACTTTGCACAACCCTAAGTACTAAGTACATAAGGCTGCTGTTTCAGGTAGTAGTACAGCCATAGGTAGATGCCAGATCTAGCAGCACTACACCCAAGATGTGCTGTCTGCAAGAGTAGGGAAATGATGACTGTCAGTAGTACAGTGCAGCATTACAGAGGGCAGTAGCTTCAGAAAAGGTGAGATTGCGTGACAGGAGTTTCAGGACAACACCCAAGTTTTTGTTCAAATATGCATGCTGCAATTGGTAGATTGATGGCTAGTATTTTAGCAAATGTCTTTTTATTTTATCTTTTCCTTCTATGCCCATTTAGTCATACCTGTTGTTAAGGGCAGATTTTTCTACAACAGCAGAAAACAAAAAGATTTGATGATGGTTGAGGTTTTTAAATGACATGGAAGCTGAATTTAGCACACATGTACCCACTGACTGGACCTTAGAGATGGGTGATGGCAATTCGCTGCAATTGCTAAGACCAATTGGAAACTTGTTATGAGTATTTTCAGTATATGGACTTTTCTGCCAAAAGTTTAAATTTTTGCATAAAAAATCCCCCGGAGCCAGTTCCCCATTAGCTGTTTCAAAGCACAATTTCACTCATTGGCTCATTGCCCAGACATCTGTCATGAGTGGACTGTCGAGCAATGACACACACAGAGGCAGGAAGTTGCAAAGTAGGAAAAACATTTTTTCTATAAACATCAGATGAAAATGCTGGAATTCTTTTGCATCTGAATACTGTGAATCTGGTGAGAGCGAAAGCCTTGGAAGTGAAAGAATTCATATTTTCCCCTGGATCTGACTGCATCACATCGACATAATTCTTTCCCTTTCTTATTTTAAGGAGGGTGGATGGTTATTTTGGGGTGTGGATAAAGTACCTGCATGTGACTCAAGTATTAATGAGGCTTGTAGTTAGGTTCTGCATACCCTGTGGCTGGTGGGGATTTACCTGAAGGTGTAACACTATTAGGCATACAGTCTTGATTGTCCACATTCCATGGGGAGTGTCTGATGCTTTAAAACATTAAAGATGAAAGATATGTGAAATCGAGTTTTGGCATTTACCCTTGTGAGCATATGCATGTGTGTGTGTGTGTGTGTGTGTGTAGCGTTTTATCGGGTAAGCTGGAGTTTGGGGAAGAGATAAGTAATGTAATCCCCTAAAGCTAACCCCCCTTTTCAATCAAAAAGGACACGACCAGATAATTCAACACATTTATTGAACTACGAACATAAAAGGATAGCAGAGGAAGGAAAGTGGTGGATGAACAAAGATTTAAAAGTATGGGTGTGTGTGGTAATAGTAACGTGAGGTATGTCACAAATCTCAGAACAGGAAGTGAAATAACCAGAGTACAATTAAACTAATACAACTTGTAAAACTGCTTGCGGTGGATTATAATCCAACCAGGAACAGAATAATCAACACCGTGTATGTTCGCACTCAATAGTGGTTCGCAGTCGTAGTCCGTACGGAAGAAGACAGTATCTGACAGAAGATTCGGGATGCAGAAACGCGAAGTCCGGTCTGCAGGGCGTAGATCCAGGAAGAACAGAATCCAAAGTCAGAGACGCTCTGAAAACCCAGCGACGCCTTCGACAGAGATTCGCAGCAGATCGACCTGGTTCTCGTGTGGATTCCCCGAACGATAAACAGCGTAGTACAGAGTTCGGTTAAGTACCCTTGGGGTGTCCTTGACCAACCGTCACAGGATACACTCCTCGTCCTCGTAGATCCTTGATCTAGAGGAACGTCCAATCACATCTAGTGGAAATGTTTTCTTCGTCTGCTCACTCACAGTCTACTACTAGACTAACAACGTCGAGTTGCAGGAACGTGGAGAAACAACGCTGACTACTTCCACTGTTAGGTCCTCTACACATCGATGGCCTAACAACGTTCTTGTCTCTTTCAGAACACGAGAAAGTTGACAAAATATCTCGCCGTGGAAGCGCACAATAACTTCCCACGACGAGAAACAAGCGGATTCAGTTATACCACAAATAGTTTGATAAATTGCTATACGGGGCTAGCCCACAGCGAGGAAAATATAGCAACGGATGACCGTTACACCTTCACTAACTAGTAATACGTCCTCCTTCCTCGCTGCCTCCAACTAGACTCCACGAAAAGCTTTAAAACCTCCCCGAAATCCTTTCATTCCCATGTCAACCAAACTTTCCCTCTTCCCATTGGATGGAGAAGACTGAATCTTACGCGTTTTGTTAATGAAAAATGACGTCTCTTACTCCTATCTCTACGTACTTTCTCTGCGTCACTAACGTTGTCAACTTTCTTGAATGAAAAGTTACAACACTATGCGCACATACAGTAAACGAAACAAATAGCGCTGTGGAAACCTTCTACAACGTAACACACCTCCCCCTTTAAAAAGCATAAACCAGTTGGATTATGCTGCGTTTTCACACAGCCCGGGTTAGATAGCTCCCACGTTTTCACACCCTTTTATTATTTTCAGGTGGTACTTGTAGGGCTGCAACTGGATTGCCCAGCGCATCAGCCTCCCGTTTTCTGTCTTGGTTTTCTTGAGATACTGCAGGGGCTGATGATCGGTCTCAATTATGAAATCCTCCCGTACACGAACGGTTCGAATTTCTTTATTGCCCAGACAATCGCTAGGCATTCCTTCTCTATGGTGGCATACTTGCCCTCGGCGTTGCTCAGCTTTCTGCTGGCGTACGCAACTGGCTGGAGACCTTGCCCTTGATCCTGCAAGAGCACAGCTCCGAGTCCCCTGTCTGACGCATCAGTGCGCATAGTGTACTGGACTTTGGGGTCAGGCAGGCAGAGAATGGGTTTCTCGCACAGCCTTGCTTTCAAGGCCAAAAGCTTGTTCACTGGCATCGTCCCAGATTACGTTTTCTGTGTGCCCCTTCTTGGTTTTGTCAGTCAGTGGCAGGGCAATGGCGGCAAAGTTCTCCACGAACTTCCTGTAATAGCCCGCCAAGCCCAGAAACGCACCTAGCTCTTTCTTTGTTCTAGGTAACAGT
The DNA here is from genome assembly GCA_004794575.1 of Lanistes nyassanus. NCBI lineage: Eukaryota > Metazoa > Mollusca > Gastropoda > Architaenioglossa > Ampullariidae > Lanistes > Lanistes nyassanus. Next base: position 195,878 of record SMGT01000508.1, on the reverse strand, counting down.
GTGCATGCAGCATGTGTGTCACATCCTCGTTCACCCTTACACTCACCAGGCGCACAACGGATGCACAAGTTCGTACTTCACGCAATTCTGCACACAATATTCAGGAGACAAGACAGTGATGTTTTTATTTAAAATGACCCTGCATCCTTTTATTCATCTATTTTAGGTCGATGTTATCACTTTCTCTTTCAGTCACCACCCCACATTAAGTCATGGTCTACAAGTTTAACTACTCAATTCTCTTGTGAGTCCAATTCCAACTTTTTTAGTATAAACGACTCAGGATTTTCAACCAAGTCCTGTATCAGTATATACATATAAGCCATTACATTTGTTACTATAATAGTGATCACTACGGTGTTCATTCATTTCTTCTCTTGAATATCTGATACAGATATCGTGCTCGTGCAGTTCGTTTTGACAGCTGTCTCTGTGTTATCTGCCAGTACATGCGGGACATCATCGTTTCCCTGCCTGTATGGTGCTCTACATTTAACTACATTCACTTCTGATCTGAAATCGCTATGCGCAGCACAGCCAAACAAGACGTGTTCCTCGTTTTCAATCGCTGATTTACATTGAGGACAGACCAGCTGATTAGGTGACATATCATCTCTACAGCGGATCTGATGGTGATACCTCAAATCTAAATCCAAATATGCATCTCTAAGCAACGCACCTTTAGAATATCTAAGCATCGCTCTGGCTGCACATAGCTTTTAAAACTAATGCAAATCTAGTCTTTGGCTTGTAGACCTGCAATATGTCAGTTTTGCTGGAAGCAGTCCACTAGGCGCTATTCAAAAGTTCTTATAAACATGTTTTTGTTCCCAACACCCTCCTATAACCACACATACACAAATCCATTAACACAAAGGATTTCCTTTTTTAAAAAAAAGGCCCAGGTACGTTTCCCACCTTGCAGATAATACAGTCCTTTTTGGGTAGTCTGTCGTCTCGCATACACAAAAGACGAAGCCAGTATTTTACACAGCTGATTGTGGATGTTACATACAATGAGTGGCGACCTAGATCCAGTAATTTTTTTGTCGTTTGGATGACAAGATTAAGAAACCGCTTGCAGCCAAACGCGTACTTTCTCAACAGCATCATATCTTTTAAAACCCCAGATTTCAGAGCCATGGGTAAGTACTGGAGATATCTGGGAGGAATTTTTGTTCAATGGGACATCCCCAAGCTTCCAAAGACATTCTACCAGTTGACATGTTCTACTTTTAGTTTTTAGTTTTGGCTGCAAGGTCCTCAATGTCACATGTCACTCCTAGGGTATCACCTGTCACTCTTAGCTTAGCCAGCTAGCTCCTCCCCTTCTCTTCACACTTAGGTAGGTGAGTCATACGCCATTGGTCATGGCAGCTGCCCTGCTCCACCTAGTCTGACCAGAACCGGTTGACTCGAGGTTAATGCGTCGGAAGGCCTACTACTTAAGGAGGCAAAACGCGATTAGGACACGGACAGACAGAGAGGACAGGACATGGAGAGAGAATTAATGTAGGAGGACCACAAGAAGCGGACACGTGTAGACCCACGGACCTCTACCCCTCGCCAACTTAGCCAAAAACGTGGAAAGAGTAAAGGACTTCAGCCAGCAATCATGCGATTACACTGGGCTGTATTTCGCCGCCAAGTCTACAAGACAAAGACTCGTAAGTGACTACTGCTGTTGCGCCTTATAGGACTGTTCTTACCATAAACTTATCTTAGAGTCTGGGACTCGAGTTGAATTAAGATAGGTGGTTTTATCCTGCTGGAGACAGGAGACGTCATAGCTAGTGGCCGGGCAATACGCCAAGGGGAGGTAAGAGTGTAGCGCTGATCGTGGCCGTGTTATAGCTTCATTGTTGGTCGTGGAGTAACTTTGGAATTGTGTATCGCAGAAATAGTTGGTTCAGTAGTGACAAGAGTAGGTGCTCTGTTGTTGGTCACTTATTGATAGCTTTAGAGCTGTGTATCGCAGAATTTGTATCAATAGTGACAAGAGTAGGTGCTCTGTCGTTGCTCACTTATTGATTCAGTTTGATTTCAGTAGTGACAAGCGTAGGAGCTCTGTTGTCGGTCACTTACTGTATTGGTGTGTAGAGCTGAATAGCTTTAGAATTGTGTATCGCAGAAATAATTGTTTCAGTAGTGACAAGAGTAGGAGCTCCATTGTCGGTCACTTACTGTATGTGTGTACTGAGCGGGATCATAGGCCGCTTTGCAGTTTGATTCCCCCTCTGGACTTTGATTATCTTCTTTGTCTGATACCGCGTGGTATGACGTAATCAGGCAGCGTCTTACCCTAGACACGAGCACGGTGATTCTCTGTAAATAATCTGTAGATATATTTGATGTTGTCGAGTCAGTGTTTGAAATATATGTTGAATAACGGTTCTCTGCAGTTGTGTCTTTTACGAGGGTGGGGGCTCTTGAGCTAGAAGTGTTTTGCCTGTGTGAGACTGAGCGAACATGTCAGAGTATGAGAATCTTTTCCCTCGGTAGATTTCTCTAGTTATTCACATTATTTCATAGCGTCGTCACCCTCTGGTGTAGAAACCATTGACCTGAGGCAGTAAAGGTTTTGGTGACGATTGCTCAATTAAATCTACATTTTACGAGGTCACCATAAAAGTTTGTCCAGTAATCCTGAGAAGTCGAGTCCAATAAGTTAAGGTACCGCCCGTCACGTCACACTCAACAGCGGAGGTACGTGAAAGTTTGGTTTGTGAAGCACAAACATAGGTACTTGTAAGAGTTCACAACACCAACCTTCTTTCCTCCATAGCTCAAATAGTTCGGACTGTTATTACCACTAGACTATCACGAAGAAGAGTTGGGACGGCGCGCCAGGCCACTGCCTGTAGTTCAATGTTGTAACAATAAACATTTATAACTGGAAAAATTCTCGTGTTATACGAGTCACAATAGCTGGGTGTGAACGCGGGGGATGACGTTATCAGTAAGTCTGGGTGAACTTCTATTCACTGCTTTCCCCTTTCTCCTGGGTAAGTGTTAATACTGCCACCTACATGAAACGTTACCAAGAATTTTCGTTGATATTTGCCATAGTGCCTTTTCCATAACAATTTGCCACTTGTACAATTTACAAATATCCATTATTTTTGTTCTATCTCTTTCGAAAAATGTTTAAAAATGAAAAGGAGCTATCAAATATCGATTTCACAGTGCGTTTTTGTTGTGTGACACCTAGCAAATGTTGATGAGTATATATAAAGCCGCACGTGTGTGGTGTGTTTGTGGTGTGTGTGTGTGTGTGTGTGTGTGTGTGATCCGCATGCCTGAACCGATTCACACCAAATTCGGCATGCCCGTTCCTTTTCACCCACAGATGGTCATGGGCCATATTTCGACTCTGTACCTAGGACTAAACAAAAATGAAATAATAAAAATGACGATGCCATTACCAAGGCATGCACAGAGATCAGAGTGCAAGGGAGATCACCACAATCTTTTCTCCTTCGTACGAAGAGTGCTTTCCCTTGCCTCGCTTGACAAGCGAAAACGTAAAAGTCACCCTTGTGTGTAGATAATCAAGTAGCGATCTCTATACCCAGACTGTGTTTCTGGGGAAGGGAGCATATGTTTCAGGAGGTGGGGGCCAAGGGCATTTCCAGAGGGCGGGGTAGGGAAGGGTTACGGGTGGGGTTAAGGAAGGGGTAGGGTGGGGATTAGTGTAGGGATGGGGTTTAGAGCACGAGACGTTTCGGCGTTTTGGCTAAGCAGGATTGTGACTTTATGATATTTATTCAAAGAAAAAAAATGTAAAAGAAAAACAAGTGACTGCTGCTTGGAGGAAAGTCCAAATTAAATGTAAAACAAGGGAACTGGACCAAGCTAGAACAGGACAAGGACGAAGACAATCTACATGTTTCGGGGCACTACCCCTTCATCAGGACGACACAAAAACGACTAAAAAACGAAAAAAAGAGTTAGCTGCAGTTGCGTTTGATGACAAAAGTGGTGTTGGGTGTGTGGAGTGTTGTGGTGGTGTTCAGGTAGGGGCAAGTGCACCCTCTGTCCCACCCTGTTCGACATCGGTGAGACGGAACGCACACTTAACACCCGCTTCACAGAACATCTAGCTGACACTAAACACCGCAGAAACACACCAGTTGCACGTCACTTCAGCACACCCCCACACACAGCCGACAACATGAGGGTCTGTGGTATCTGGAAAATGAAGGGCGACTCCATTGACCGTAAGAATATGGAGTCCTACTTCATTACCCATTTTGTTACCATGGCACCTACTGGACTCAACCTCAAACACTAACTCTTCCCCCTTCCTTTTCCCTTAACCCCTTCACCCCTCCTTCTCTCTCTTTTACTTTTTCTCTCGCCTCCCTCCCACTCTCGCACACCGATGCACCCTTATCCCCCTTTTCTTCTCCCTCCCCCGCCCACTCTCCACCCCCACCCTTCCCTACCCTTTCCTACCCACCTTGCGATTGGCTGCCCCTCTTACTGTCCCTTGGTCATTCTCCTGCCATGCAGCCCACGCGCCACATCTACTGCAGCTAAGTCTTTTTCTTTTTCATTTTTTTTCGTCGTTTTTGTGTCGTCCTGATGAAGGGGTAGTGCCTGAAACATGTAGATTGTCTTCGTATTTGTTCTTTTTTAGTTGGTCCAGTTCCCTTGTTTTAATTTAGAAAAAACGGGGAACGCCGGGTCCCCTGGCAAGTATATATATATATAGCTTAAGTTAAAAACGGAACTTACACAAGTTAAATTAAACGATAGACGGACGACACATACAACCGACAGTTTCGGGGCATTACCCCTTCGTCAGGACAAAACACAGAGATAAAGACTGTTTTAGAAAGTTGTAGAAAGTTTCCACGGCGCTTTTACTCTATGTTCTCATTTCTTTGAAACTTTTCATTCAAGAAAGTTGACAGCGTTTATGACACAGCGAAAGTACGTAGTAATAGGATTAGAGACGTCATTTTCATTATCAAAAAACGCGTAAGACTCAGCTTTCTCCATCCAATGGGAAGGGAGAAAGCTTGGTTGGCAAGGGGAATGAGGGAGATCTCGTGACAGGTTTAACGCTTTTGGTCAGTCTAGTCCCGGAGAGCGAGGAAGAAGGACGCGTTGTTAGTTTGGAGAAGCTGTTCAACGGTCATCTGAGGATATATTTTTCCTCGCTGTGGGCTGGGCTCAGATAGGAGCAAAGCAATTGTTTAGGAGAGTCTAGTCTGGGAGAGCGAGGAAGTAGGACGCGTTGTTAGTTTGGAGAAACTGTTCAAAGTCATCTGGAGATATATTTTTCCTCGCTGTGGGCTAAGCTCGCATAGAAGCATAGCAATCGATCTAAGTGTGGAATATCTGTATCTGCTAGTTCTCGTCGTGGGAAGATTTTGTAGGCTTCCACGCAAAGCATTTTGTCAACTTTCTCGAGTTTGGAAAGAGACAAGAACGTTTTGGGGCCATCGATGGCTAGATGACCCAACTTTGTAGCAGAGTTATAGCTCCGTGTTCCTGCAACTCGATTAATTAGTCTAGTAGTAGACTGTGAGTGAGCAGACAAGAGAACTTTTCCACTAGTGGAGATCGGACAATCTTCTAGATCAGAAATCTACGAAGAGCAAGGAGTTTTACCTGTGACGGTTGGTCAAGGACACTCCAAGGGCACCTAACCGAACTCTATTTTACGTTGTTCATCGTACCGGATATCCAAACGAGAACCAGGTCGAACTGTTGTGAATCTCCGTTGGAGGTGTGGCTGGGGCTGCAGTCCACTTTCCTGAGTCTACGCTCTGGAGACCGAACTTTGCGTCTCTGCGAACCAAGGCTGTTATTTACCGTTTTCTCCTATACTACTGCGGACCACCATCAAGTGCGAACATACATTGGATTAACTGTTCTGTTCCTGATGGGATTATATATTCACCGCAAGTAGTTTTTTTTACGCATTGTATAAGTTTGATTGTATTCTGATTGTAGTTCTTACTGTTCTGAGAGTTGTAACTTATCTCACGTTACTATCACTACACACAAACTCACACACACACACACGCACGCACTGTTACATCTGTGTTCATTTACCTCTTTCCTTCCTCTGCTATCCTTCTATGTTTATAGTTCAATAATTGTGTTAAATTATCTGGTCGTATCCCTTTTGCTTGAAAAGGGGGGTTAGTTTTTGGGGATTACTTTTCTTATCTCTTCCCTAAAATCCGGCTCACCCGATAAAACGCTACAAAGACAGATAAAGGCAGAAACAGACGAAACCAAAGACGAAAAACAGGCGGCTGTCCCCTCTGCCACTCTAGCGTACCGTCACTTTGAAGGTTCGCTGCCTATCTTTCTTCGGTCCTCACCACCTACCAACTGTCTCGCTGTCTTAGATCTTCCCCTGAAGAGCTTCTGTAAATACAATACAATACACTTTATCCATTAAGGACACGTGCTGCAACTCGAGGATATATAGAATATGGCATCAATGTTCACATCGCACTTTAGCTGACAGTCAAAAACTGTATCCAGATACTTCATACTTGTCAGTTTCCACAGTCTCCACAGGTTCATCGTCAATCATACAAGGTGCAGCACTCTTCTTCCTTCTAAAGTCAAAAATCATCTCTTTATTTTTAGAAAGATTCAAGACAGTTATCATCACACCAACTGACAAAAGCTGGAAGTGTTTCCCCGTGATCATCAATGTCGCCATGAAGTAGTGACAGCAGTGCGGTGTCAGAAAATTTAACAAGAAAACTGTTTTCTTCCCCGCATCTACAGCTGTCCGTGTACGTGACAAAAAGCAAGGGGGATAATACACATTCTTGAGGGGAGCCAGTGTTTGTCACAACTTCTAAGTACCGACCATTAACAGAAACACGTTGCTGTCTGTCAGAAAATTCACAATCCAAAAAACAAGCTGATGTCAGGCCCTAAAACTAATCTCAAATCATTTGTAACTAATAAACAACAAATGAGGACCGAGCGCTTATCAAATTATCACTCCAACAGAAAGTATATATTTGTGTGATGGGGGCAGCCATCACGGAGACGGTTTTGGCCACCACGCTCACAGCCACAGAGTCGCCGGGGGCGGTGCCCAGGTCGAGTGGTGCCCAGCGAACCGTGGCTGTGAGGCACTGTGTCCTTTTACCGCATGCTGTGCTAGGCTCACTCTCTTTAAACGTCTCTTTATCCTTCTAGGATAGTTGCAGATACTAACAACTAACATATTCGGATTCTACTCGAATTACTCTTTCAGTAGATACTAAACTCACCCAACGTCTTAATAGATTAGGTTAGTTTGTAGGCATATTTCTTATCTTTTTCTATTCACATTAGCTAGTTAAACTGCCTTTTAACGTAATTATCTTTATTTCCTTCTCACTCTACTTAACTTTCCTGAACACTAACAGGAAGAGCATAGCGCACTCTATTTATCGCATATTTTCATGTTCGTGTGCATATATTCTTTGCATTTTTAATCTTAAGTCTTGTGCATGTAAGAAACACAAATTTCGACATCCGCTGCATGTACGCCGGCTTGCTGCTGCTGGCCCGGACAGTGCCCCGTTGCGGTTCGCGCCCTACCCGATAAAAGTGGGGTACGGTCCGGGCAAAGAAAGAGATGAAGGGCAGAGTGCAATGGGGAGACGAACCATGTAGGCAGAGCACAAGCGAGCAGATCGGAACGGGCAGGCTCTCAGAGCGACCCTAGCCGTCGGGTAGTGGCAGCGGTAGTGGCCCCAAATAAATCTGTGTACAAGACGAAAATCTGCCTTTGCTGGGAAGATAGAGAGAGAGGAGAGAGGAAAACTTATGGAGGAAACCAGCTCTAGATGGTTGGATTAGTCTTTCGCCCCTATACCCAAGTTTGACGATCGATTTGCACGTCAGAATCGCTGCGGACCTCCACCAGAGTTTCCTCTGGCTTCGTCCTACTCAGGCATAGTTCACCATCTTTCGGGTCCCAACGTGCACGCTCTTGCTCCGCCTCACCGCTCCACTACACTTGAAACCCTCAACATAACCGTATGCAGACGCATGCGACCAAGGGAGCTTATCGTACCCAAACACGTAGCAATGAGAGGGCTGAAAGAAAGGAACTTGCTGGCAGATCCTCAAAAAGATCTGCCATCCCTTTCTTTATAACGGCGCTAGTCTTCACACAGCTAACCCTCGTGCACAACGTGTGCATACAGAGAATCCCTATTAAATTTAATCAGCCCGCTCACTAAGCGTGTGTTGACAACTGGGATCCAAGACAAACACAACATAGGACAAATACATGGAATCCTCAAGGTACAAATTATAATTAATAAAGAACAAATGAGGACTGAGCGCCGTTCAACCCGAGGGAAGACATTACCAAGCTGTACGTCCCACAGTCGCCAGTGCAGCGTGCATAGGGGTTTGGCCCGGCTCCTCTTGACATTCCACCTGATGAAGTAAAGAATGAGTCTGATAATGAAAACGTTTTGGAAGCCACAGTGGTAAAACTAGATAGCGGCAATAGTCGTGTTTGCAGAAACAGCTCACTAAAGGCGAGTTACTTCTTTCAAAAAAAATCCTACAATATTGAAGGTCTGTCGAAGTTAGATTCGGACTTACTGAATTACAATTAAGGACTTTCATTTTAGTCTTCTAGTTGAAATATTATGCTTCTGTTTCACAGGCTTTTTTCCCGAACATAAAGTTTTTGTGTCACATGTTGTAAAGGTCTCGCAGGGCTTCGGCCGTCTGTCTGGTGGTGTTGTGCTTGCAGTAAGAAAAGATGTAGTACACTACGTGCATCAGATTGAAATTGAATTTGACAATATGATTTTAGTATCTCAAAAGATCTTATGCAGATAGAAACTGATATTCTTATATTCTCCTTACTACAAGGATACCGAAATCATTAATGGCATTTCCCCGCTAGAAGAGTGCATTCTTGAATTTGTAAGACACCACGTCGGTGATCTACCTATTATACTATCTGGTGACTGCAATGCCAGAACTGCCAATGAAAATACTTGTGCGGAGGAAGACTTCTACAGTGCAGTCGGTAAGGGGAAAAAAATGCAGGTCTTTCAAAGAACTCTGTCGCTCCTCGGCCGATAGAAATTCCTTTGGCTCTTACATTTACAGGTGTGCAATGAATTTGACCTGTTCATTACCAATGGTGTTTGCGATGGAGATTTTTCTGGAAACTTTACTTACATTTCTACCTCTGGATGCAGCATCATCGATTATTTATCTTGTCCAATAACTTTAAAATGCTGTTATTCACTGGCACTCAGACCTAAATTTGACTCTAAATCATATGCCCGTTGAGCTGACCTTGACACTCCAAAATTCAGTCCTAAAGGCTATATGTTTTATAAATATGTATGTCATAATGTTTTATAAATATGTATGTCACAATGTTTTATAAATATGTATGTCATAATGTTTTATAAATATGTATGTCACAATGTTTTATAAGTATGTATGGCACAATGTTTTATAAATTTGTATGGCACAATGTTTTATAAATATGTATGTCATAATGTTTTATAAATATGTATGTCATAATGTTTTATAAATATGTATGTCACAATGTTTTATAAATATGTATGTCATAATGTTTTATAAATATGTATGTCACAATGTTTTATAAATATGTATGGCACAATGTTTTATAAGTATGTATGTCATAATGTTTTATAAATATGTATGTCATAATGTTTTATAAATATGTATGTCATAATGTTTTATAAATATGTATGTCACAATGTTTTATAAGTATGTATGTCACAATGTTTTATAAGTATGTATGGCACAATGTTTTATAAATTTGTATGGCACAATGTTTTATAAATATGTATGTCATAATGTTTTATAAATATGTATGTCACAATGTTTTATAAATATGTATGTCACAATGTTTTATAAGTATGTACGGCACAATGTTTTATAAGTATGTATGTCACAATGTTTTATAAATATGTATGGCACAATGTGTTATAAATATGTATGTCACAATGTTTTATAAATTTGTATGGCACAATGTTTTATAAATATGTATGGCACAATGTTTATAAATATGTATGGCACAATGTTTTATAAGTATGTATGTCACAATGTTTTATAAATATGTATGGCACAATGTGTTATAAATATGTATGGCACAATGTTTATAAATATGTATGGCACAATGTTTTATAAGTATGTATGTCACAATGTTTTATAAATTTGTATGGCACAATGTGTTATAAATATGTATGGCACAATGTTTTATAAGTATGTACGGCACAATGTTTTATAAGTATGTATGTCACAATGTTTTATAAATATGTATGGCACAATGTGTTATAAATATGTATGTCACAATGTTTTATAAATATGTATGTCACAATGTTTATAAATATGTATGTCACAATGTTTTATAAATATGTATGTCACAATGTTTATAAATATGTATTGCACAATGTTTTATAAATATGTATGGCACAATGTTTATAAATATGTATTGCACAATGTTTTATAAGTATGTATGTCACAATGTTTATAAATATGTATGTCACAATGTTTTATAAATATGTATGTCACAATGTTTATAAATATGTATTGCACAATGTTTTATAAATATGTACGGCACAATGTTTTATAAATATGTATGTCACAATGTTTTATAAATTTGTATGGCACAATGTTTTATAAATATGTATGGCACAATGTTTATAAATATGTATGGCACAATGTTTTATAAGTATGTACGGCACAATGTTTTATAAGTATGTACGGCACAATGTTTTATAAGTATGTATGTCACAATGTTTTATAAATATGTATGGCACAATGTGTTATAAATATGTATGTCACAATGTTTTATAAATATGTATGGCACAATGTTTTATAAGTATGTATGTCACAATGTTTTATAAATATGTATGTCACAATGTTTTATAAATATGTATGTCACAATGTTTTATAAATATGTATGGCACAATGTGTTATAAATATGTATGGCACAATGTTTATAAATATGTATGGCACAATGTTTATAAATATGTATGGCACAATGTTTATAAATATGGATGGCACAATGTTTATAAATATGTATGGCACAATGTGAGCTCCTTAAGGGCTTCCTACACTTGCAATGTTCTCTGCAATGTTTACCATATATGGAAGTTGCAACGTTGAGCGAAAATGTTTCAGGGAGGCCTCTCAACATTTTAGGGGATACCACGCCGCGCTATTTTCCAGCAGAGGCTCAAAATGTTGCAGCGTGTCAGCCAATCAGAAACAATCCTGCTATTTAGTGCGGTGTGGTCTAGCGCTGGTCGTGATCATGTTAGGCCTTCGATTGATAGTCATCTGGTCAGAAAAAACGATTTTCCAGTTAATTGATCTCTTGCAGCACCATCCCAGCATATACGAAAACACATCCCCTGACTATTCAAACAGAGATTTAGTACGGGAAGTTCACCCGTCGATTGCGAGACGGCTGGGTCACGAAACTGTCGTGCGACATTCGCAAGAAGCGTCTGCTTTCGGTAGAGTGGTGTGGTGATATTCTTGTAGAAGACGCGTACGCGTATGCTCCCAACTGGTTTCGACGAGCAATGCACTGTGAAACCCACATTCGTCTTTTCCGTTTTGTTTTCTCAGACTGCTGGGCGAAAATAAATGCAGTCGCAGAAGCTGCAGCGGTCAGAATAAATTGTTCGTGATCATCCATAGTTACTATTGTCAGCCCCTAGAGCGAACACGTGATGATCATGTGACGATCTGGCTGGTAAAATGTTGCAGGTGTCATGCGCCCGTGTACGGAGAATGCTCGGAAAATGTTTTCGCTCAACGTTGAGAGCATTGCAAGTGTAGGAAGCCCTTAATTCAGACGACACTTAACTGAGGATCCGTCCTGTGGATGAGGCTTCCCGCACGAAACTACTGAACACTACTTCCTGGCTTGTCCACGTTATGCAGAAGCAAGGAACACAACACTGTCCGCACTAAATCAAGAATACCTAAATACAGACACCCTTTTATTTGGAAGTCCCTCTCTAACAGTCGACGAAAACGAACACATCTCCAAACGAGTCCAACACTACACCAACTTTCTGAACACTTCCACTAGGAGCGACACCAGCGTCCCTGATACGGAGTCCAACACTACATCAACTTTCTGAACACTTCCACTAGGACCGACACCAGCGCCTCTGAC
>SMGT01000508.1:154591-183486 GCA_004794575.1 Lanistes nyassanus | reverse complement strand
CTTTCTGAACACTTCCACTAGGACCGACACCAGCGCCTCTGACACTGAGTCCAACACTACATCAACTTTCTGAACACTTCCACTAGGACCGACACCAGCGCCTCTGACCCTGACTGTGAGTCCAACCCGTGCTACATCAAGCTTTCTGAACACTTCCACTAGGAGCGACACCAGCGCCCCTGACACTGAGTCCAACGCTGGACTGGCTGATGCTGACATACAATGGAAGTAAATATTCCCTCCCTACATCTCACTCGCCCTCTCTCTATCTCTTCCGCTATCGTATCGGGGGCCCTGGCCTCGTTGGAATATAAATTTCGTTTCGTTTCGTTTCGTTTCGTTTCCGCTATCGTACTTCCCACTTGTCTCTCTAATTCATTATCTTTATATTTGTATTTGTATTTGTATTTGCATTTATATTTGTGTTTGTATTTGTATTTGTGTTCCTGCTTAGTGCCGAGCCAGGGCGAGGCTTATATAAGCTGGCTTGTTGCCTGGCCCTGCCTTTGGCCGTATCAGTGTTTTGTACTTTGGTTGCATAAATAAACGTTTGTTGAAAAAAATATGTATGGGATGAGGAAACATTGGGTGAGTTTAATTGCAGAATCCAGTCTGACGAGGTGAGGAAACGCTTTGACGATGCCGTTCAATTGATATCTCAGGATATTAATGCCGCCTTATCTATGTTTAATGATGGATTACAGCAAGCTGGTGATTGCATGAAAAAAGTTTTTCATACCCACAGTAATAGGGGGAAGATCTGATTTGATCTGGAATGCAAAGAAAGTAGCGTAGTTCTTAGGAGGCACTTGAGAAGACTGCATGCAAGTCGCTCCGTGGAATACAGGTGTAGTTATTTACAAAAAAGAAAAGAATACGCAAAGTTATTGGACAATAAGAAAATAGCTGTTTTCTCATTATCCAATAACTTTTTGTTTCTTTTTCTTTTTCTTTTTCTACTAGCATACAAAGTGCAACTGATCAACACCTTAAGAGAAAACTCTACAGATCAGAAAGTTTTTTGGCGCACGATTAAATCCATTCAAAAGAAAGCACTGAACCAAAACTCCCTCACTAAAGAGAGTTGGTACGATCATTTTCGTGAAGTTTTCAATGTCTCTCCAAGTTCTGTCCCACTAGACATGTCTGAATGTGACATGCAGAGACAGCCTAATGATATAGACGATGATTATGCCTGGCTTAATGATGTAATTACCACAGAGGAAGTAACCAGGGTTATCGCTTCATTGAAAAACAATAAGGCAGCAGGTCCTGACGGTATTATTGGCGAGTTTTTTTAAGCATTCATCCCAGGACGTAACAGTGCCTTTCCTTGTAAAATACTTTAAGATAATAGCTTATTCCCACATGCATGGTCTGAGGCAATAATTCAACCTCTGCACAAGAAAGGTGACGTGAACAAACCCGATAACTACAGAGGAATAATTAAACATGTATAGCTCTATTTTAAATCGAAGAATTACACACTGGATAGAAGAGAACGATTTGGATGGAGAGGAAAAGGCTGGCTTCAGAACAAACCCGATAACTATACAGAGGAATAATTAAACTTTTGCATCAAAATTTATAGTTCAATTTTAAATCGTAGAATTACACAATGGATAGAAGAGAACGATTTGGATGGAGAGGAAAAGGCTGGCTTTAGAAAAGGTCATAGTACGGTAGACCACATCTCTGTTTTTGTGTCCCTGGTAGAAAAACAGTACAACACAAAAAACTGTATGTTGCTTTCGTAGATTTCCAGAAGGCCTTTGACTCTGTGAATAGAAGTAAACTCTTGTACATTTGTGTGAGAGCTGGGGATAGCCTCACTGATTTTTTTGATTGCCCCTGTGGTTTAAAGCAGGGGGAAATTTATAGTCCTGCTCTGTTTTCGCTAGTTATTAATGAATTAAAATTAGAAATAAAGGACGTCATTGATTCAGTTCTCCCCCGAACTTATTCAGTTGTTTATCTTGCTTTTCGCAGATGATATGTAGCCTTGTTCTCTGATACTGTAACAGGTCTGCAGAACCAACTGAATATCCTGTATAACATGTCTCAGCACTTAGAACTGGAGATAAAAATAGAAAAATCAAATATTTATTCAAAGAACGAGCCTTGGGTTTTGGGAGACAAACAGCTAGATATTGTTAACGCATACAAATATCTTGGGGTGTTCTTGTCAGCTAGATGTGTTTACTTACGCCCTGCATGACCTAGCAGATAGAGCAGGTAAAGGTGTAATCTGTATTTTGAAATCATTGTGGTATCTAGCAGATCGAAACCCATTGTTGTTTTTTAGGCTGTTTGATGCACAGATACAGCCCATTTTGTTATATGGATCTGAAGTGTGGGGTCTGTGTGCAGATACTGATATTATAGAGAAGGTTCATCTTTTTGCAGTGAAACGCTTTTTAGGTGTCGCCACACGGACTCCAAACACTATGGTATACGGTGAGTGTGGGCGTTATCCACTGTACATAAATGCATACGTGAGATGCGTTGGCTATTGGTTGAAAATAATCCATCTACCTCAGTATCGCCTACCCAGAAAAGCTGTAGATATGTTGTTCGGCCTTCAGCAAAAAATAAAATAAAATAACCTGGCTTAACTACATAATGGTGGTATTGTATAAGTTTGGGTTTGGCGTTGTCTGGGAGCATCAAGAAGTCAGCGATGTAAACATGTTTCTACAGGAATTCAAAGGCTCCTGGATTGTTATAAACAGGACTGGCGTATAGTAAGATCTCCAGTAGCCAGCGTTTTTCCACCTAAACCCTGTAGCTGATATTTCTCTTAGTGGATATCTTTTAACCCTCAAACATGTAGGCTTTAGAGAACCCCTCATCAGATTTAGGCTAGGAATTACCAGTCTGAATTGTCATAGGAAATCTTTATGTTTACATTATACCGTGATAACATACAAATACATTCAAATGTGTATATTTCTCACCCCAACCATTACAGTACATGTACCTACATGTAGTAATGGTTTAGCGTAACCAGTCCTCCCTTACATAAAGACCCTCCATTATAAAATCTTATCTTGGCTTTCCTTTTCCTTCAAATTCTTATATGGGTGGTTATACTGTACTTTGCGGGGGGAGGGGGGATCAGCATCCTGCCACATATCTGCCATTCAGGGGAGATCACAACTCCGAAAACAATTATCTCCTGAGCAATGTAAGGGAGATAAATTCTTGCCCCTGCAAAACTAATAGTATTTTTCAGGATGTTGTACAGACAAGTTCAAGACCTGGATCTGAGACCTATATCTGAAAACACCTGCCACTGTGAGATGACGTAAGTAGACGCAAGACCTTATGTAACTTATAATCAACGCCAAGGACCACTCGGAACGCATTACTTGAAAAAAAAAAAGAAGATTCAATCGATTAAATTTTTTCTTCAGATCGACCCTTTCGGCTTTCGCTACTGCTTCAGGTTCCAGAAGAAATCATGGAAAGCAAC
Organism: Lanistes nyassanus; assembly: GCA_004794575.1. Classification (NCBI taxonomy): domain Eukaryota; kingdom Metazoa; phylum Mollusca; class Gastropoda; order Architaenioglossa; family Ampullariidae; genus Lanistes; species Lanistes nyassanus. The sequence goes on along the minus strand of SMGT01000508.1, from coordinate 180,011 downwards.
CTTTACCATATTATTATTAACGATCATAGTATGATGACTGCTGAAAGTCTTAGTCTTTCGCACGTGTGGGTTTTTCTTAAAAGTAAACGCGCTCATTCTCAATGGCAAATAGCACAGAGACGATGCGCTCAGCCCGGAGGTCATACAAGATGTCAAACACACCTTGTGGCCAATCAAATGATTGCCTCCGATCGTTGCACTTGACGACTTCCGGTGACGTAATTCTGTGTGTTTCCTTGTGAGAGGGGCGGTCTGCAATCTTAGTGCAGTAGTTCGAAAAACAGCTTTGTTGCCGTTACCTTTCCTTAGTAGAACAAGAAGTCTTGGAGCTTGCCATCCAACACTAAAATTAAATTTTAGCGTCCGTGAACACTACCAGGAACTGTTTTTGTTGTGACTTATTTAACTCTCTCGTGCGCATGCCCGAGTGGACGCCATTTTGTGGCAGGAATTCTCGGAGACTTGTACATTCCCAAGTAGTTTAAGACAGATTTAACATCAAGGAAAAACCATAGTGATTGTCAGATGCAAGGTGAGAAGAGGCTTTGCTAGGCAGGTCTGCCATATGAAATAACGCTTTTAAACATGCTTAATGATTGCTTTATTCTGAACACAGCTTCAGCTTGTCTTCCGAGTATCTTCAGTCATCAGTGTCATCATTTGATCTTGCAGACAACTGTTCAGAAGTTTTAATATAGCTGTAAATATGTTAAAAAACTATGTTTTATTTTTTCTATTTTCCTATATTCTGTTAATTACTTACAGTGTATTTTAGAGGAAAACCTAGATTTCTTATATTAAACATGCAGGATGCATTGTTGATGTTTTTCATTGAGACAATTGAATAATCATGTACTATGTTATAGTAGTGATGTACTGAGCCTAGGTCAGATAGTCCATGAACCGTGTGAGCTTTTAATGCTCGATCAGCTGGTCCGTCGGCTACGACAAGCATTAAATTGTCTTACGTTACTAAATACTGATATAATTACATTGTTCATGCATATTGTGTATTGTAAAAATTCATTGATCACGGGAACACGATTGACTGGCCACCCTTCCAGCCTCCAGCATGTGCAACATGCTCATCTAAAGCTCGACACACGCCACAGACTCGGTGATGACTTGCTACACCAGCTTGCCACACATTGTGCTATAGGGTGCATCATTGTTATGTGCAGTACATATGTAGAGACCCCAAATATTTTAGGTCAGGTAAGAAGTAAATTTGTTTAGAATGCTTGATTAATGCAAAATATTTAAATTTACTTATATTTCTGGATTAAATTAGTCTGATCAAAATGACTCATCTCAGAACATTGATAAAGGGTGATAAATTTTCTTTTATGATTGGATGTTATTTTTGTAGCTGGGATCATTTGATCATTGTAGAGCATAGGTATAGCACTGGTTAATAGTTAACACAGCAAAATGGTTGAAAATATAATTTTATTTGAGGAAAGACATTTTTAATTCAGCGTGTGACACAACAGATTGTACAGTTCACAAATTAATGACAAGAATACTGGAGATTTGTGGCTTGTGTTGACTTGGTGGGGCAAGCTGGTTATACTGTTGGGACAAGTATATACGGTATGTGAGGATTGAAGAGTACTCCTGTGGCAAGTTGGAAAAGGGGCTGGTTAACCAGTAACCTGAATTATGAACTGTACCACAACTAATCAAAGGCCATACTTAGATCCATGTGGTATTCTTTGACCCAGACCTATCCATGCAATACTCGTTGATCCAGACATGTGATACTGAGAGGTGGATTTCAAGGAAGATTTCAAGTCATAGGCTGGTATATAAAAGGGATTTGGTATTTTTATGCTTTCTTCATCAGACTAACAGACTATGTTTGCATAGCTTGCTGTGAGATTGTTTTGCTTGAACGCATTATGTTCATGAATTGCTGTTGGTGAGAACAAAGGAACTTACCCAAGCTAAAATTAACAAGGATAGCATCAGTGTTTCAGGGCACTAGCCGCAACATTTACAGCATAGACATAACTAATCCAGTTACCTCTAAGTCAGCATTTGAAAGAGTCTCAGACCCCTGGACATATGCAATACCCAGTAATTCATGTTGGGGTAAAAATACAACCCTTACCATTCATTTCCACTTTGAATGCAACTTCTGAGTCATATAGTTTCTGATGCACAGGCAGGGTTTTGGGAGTTATGTACGTGTATTAAAAATTGATCTCGGTATTTACATACAGTTTGCATAATAAGTGTGCCACCATAAAACAAGTTTTAGGGAAAGAAGATAATGGCGCTATTGTTGCCTGATTCTTTTCTAATGAGACCAAATCAGCAGTTGGATTTGTTGATAATGACCTGATTTGCAACAGTTGGCATTCACACTTATTGCACTTGTCCAGACTTGGAATTAAAAAATTATTAACATAATGGGATATACCTGGTGTCATTTCAGGCATAATTCAAGAAGAGCGGCCTGCATGCATTGGTAGCTGCAGACTACTGGAATTTTCTTATGTCAGAACTTGAGCCATTTGTCAAAGATTGAGTATTGTTACACCTAACAGACATCAGCTGGCCTGTTTTCCTGTACCGACAGAGCTGCTGTCACTAGCAGCTGTGATCAAGGGACGGGGTTGGTCACCTTGCCGAGGAAGGTGAGCAGGCAGTGCCATGCCGCTGCTGCCCAGGCCGGGCAATGCCAAGGACCCACAAGTAGTCGGCCTTTTCAGCCAGGAAGACCCGGAAAGGATATTTACAGATCTTCGTGAAATTGGCCATGGCAGTTTTGGTGCTGTCTACTTTGTAAGTACATTTATCTTTTTTGAGCGTGAATAAACATACGCTGGTTGGAGTTACAAGTTAGGAATTTTTTTTAATAAAGGGAACTTGGTAAAATTAAAATAATAACCCTAACCCTGAGTCTTTGTTACTTTAAAATGTTTTAATTTTAAAATCTGTTCAAAAATAAAAGTCTTTGATTCTGCTTAAGGTACTTTTTTTTTTCTAGGTCCTTTTAAAATTTGATCATTTTACGTACTTTTCTAAAGCCTTTTCAACAGCACATTTTACGTGCTGAACTTGGTGACTTCTTAGTCTCAGCAGACATGCAATGGAGATGAGTCCCTACAAGGGATAGCAGTACAAAATATGATGTTTGCATCCTTCAGCATCCCTTGTAGCACCTCAACTTCTTTCCCCCTATTTCTCCCCCCATCTGTGACTCTCACTTAAAACACAGGTAATTGGAAGGGTTGGTGACATCATTATGACCTAAGTCATGATGCACTGTCAGGGTTTCTAATACATATATATCCATTTGAATGCGTGGTATATTCTTTCACAGACAAAGGGACAACACTCTTGATTCAGCACCACTCTTAAATGCTAAAAAGTTGATCAATGTTCGTAACAGGTATACTGCTTGATTTCAGTGAATAGACTCATCCACTCTGTATCATTAAGGAAAGTCTGGATATCCTCTTTGAATACATGCATCTTTATTATTTTTAAATGGGTAAAGCCAACAAGCCAACAGAAGTTTGGGGTGTTCCTTAGATACAGCACATCTCTACCATTGAAATCTTAAGTAGGATTCAGTAAAAAAAAAAAAAAAATGGATGTGTTTGGTAGGTGACTCTTGAAAAAAAAGGTAAAAAAACTGAAGTCATAAATGCTGCAATTAATGATCACTGGTAGGTTGTCAAAACTAGTTTGACCTTGAGCTGCAGAACTGGAGATGATAATGTCAAAAGCATTATTTATATTACTTGAGTGTGATGTTAGTAAAGTACTTGTACTTGACAGTGACGAGACATAACACTTTAGGGTTAAATGCAAAGGTCTTTCTACTAACAAGAGTTTAGGGGTTAATCTTTTGTTAATGTTATTTGAATATGGTGTTAGTAATGTACTTGGCATTGACAAGAAATAACACTTAAGGGTTAAATGCAAAGGTCTTGGTAATAACAAGAGTTTAGGTGTTAATCCAAACTCGGGACTAGTAAACTGACTAGCAAAAATGCGTCTTTAGCAACAGCCCCTTAACATCACTCCCAGTCTCTGTGATCAGTGCCTGATAATGACCGTAATGAGACATTACAACAACAGTCCCCTTAATTTCCCTGATGGTGATTTTGTTGTTCATCACTGATCATTCTGCTAATGAGATTTAGTGTTAGAATGGCACCAAGACTGGCCTACTGTCTGCATCAAAATCATTTGTCAGAAAAACAATTTCTTAAAGCTATCCATTTGATATACATGATGATTTTGAATTGTTTTGATTTTGGCATAAAACAAAAAGTTGACTGATATAATATGTGATGTGAGAGATGATATGCATTATTTTCATTTGCAAGAAAGCCTTTTTCTTGATCAATTAATTCTTGCACTCCATTTTCATATATCAGGAAGGCTACAAAAAGTCTGGTTAAAAATACAACTTAAACCAGCAATAAAACCAGAAACATTCACAACAGTTAGCACTGGCTTTTGTCACTTACATAACGGCAAAGGAAGTGAAGCTATTTGTCATTTCAGAACATGAACGCGAATGCCTTTTAAAAATGTCCAAAAAAGTTTGTGTTTGTACAGTTATTAATGACGTTTTAAAGAAGTGCATGTTTTGTAGGTTTCGTCCAGTCAGGCACTTATTCATTGCAAATGCAAGAGCTGAATTAAGCATCTTTTTGAAACTTCTTGGTGATGGTGATACTAGCAAGTCCCTAACATTTGCACTTTTTTCCCACTGAAATGTAACTATAGCTTGCTTTTAACAGGACTGCTTGGGGTTAGGGCCAGGAACAGGGCATTCTGATCTTGGTGCTAAGCACAGCAGTGCAGTAGCTGTTGGTTTATGTGGCATGATAGTATCATCATAACATCATTGATATATACTGTAGTATCATCATAACATCATTGATGCATACTGTAGCTACAGACATGTCACTTGTAGTTACAGACATGTCACTTGTAGCTTTAGACTTCGCAGTGCTGAGCTGGATCTGGTGGATATTTGCAGGCCCGAAATGTGCAGACCAAGGAGATTGTGGCCATCAAAAAGATGTCATACAGTGGAAAGGGTTCCCAGGATGTGAGTGTCAATCATTTAGAATAAAATGCAAAATGATTTCTGTTGTAAGCTTTTAATTCCGCTTTCATTTAATTCTAGACCTGTTTGTGGACTAAACTTCTGTGGACTAAGATAAACCCTGGGTGTAGCATGAGTAGGTACCAGCACTACAGCAGAACAACAGCACACTACTTATCTGTGTACAAAATAGAGCCACTCCTTGCTCCTTCAAACTTGCGAACGCAAGCACCTGTATTATAAATAAACACATAGCTTGAAAGAACAAAGATTGCTGCACAAACTGGTGCTTATGTAAAGCAGGACAGCATCATTCAATTCCACATAAAAAGTATATTATGCGAAATCGCTCGCCATGCTGGCGCTCGATGCATATGGCAATTTTCACTAGGTTGGGAAAATTGTGATTTGCTTTCTCCCTGTAACAGTTACTGGACTAGAATTAGTTGCAGTGCTCCCTGCTCATTTTTAAACCGAGGATCCTGGGGCTTTCTCTACAAGAATTTGAGGATCCTTTGGGAAAATATGACTCACATGAGAGTCCAGTTCATAAAAATGAAAGACGAGATAGCGAAAGTATCTTGGAAAGTCCCGCTGACCATGTTACTAAGGCTGTGGCGGGAAACATTCTTTAAGTCCATCTTTGAACCAACTAGTAGTATAGTAAGAAGACAGCAAGTGACACTGTTTGACCAAACAGGAAGGTCGCAGGAAGAACATTTAATAAATGCATACATTTTAAGCAGGTTGTGAAAAGTGCCTTCAGATACAATACAACCTCCCTATTAAGACTTTGGAAAATACAGCAACATCGGGTCTTACCTGAGAGGGGTCTTAATTGGGAGTAGTGTAGTGTAGTGTAACCTGCACAAAGATATGAATTGAAGACATTTCAATATTTACATAGAGCTAATATACATTTATTTACAAATGTTCACAATATCACCATCCTTTAAGCGCTGTTATTTGCATGTTATTTCTACATGAATTAGGCCTACTTCTTAGAAAAACTCTGGTTTTCTTTTTTTTCTGTCAGTGTGCGTAAAAGCCATTTACCCTATTCAGGATCCCCTCTTTTGCAACAAAAATCACAAAAATTAGTGACAAAAATCACTGCTTCAGTAGCAGTCTGTCCAGACTGTCACATGATTGCGGATGCTCACTGTACAGAGTTATAAACGATGAAAAATGATAACTGTGTAGCCAAATTTTGGCACAAGCTGATGTGATTCTGCCCCTTGTTGTTCACTCCTTATTGTCGGATGAATTCAATTGTAAAAACAAAAATGTGTTTCATAATTTCATAATATGAAATACATCAAGCACATCTTGATGCTGTTATGATTGTTAGGCTTCAATCCCAGAATTTTATTGCTGTGAAAGATGCTGTGGTATCCCAAAGCATTTGTTTTGTGCCAGTGTTTTACAATGGTCGATTTTTATCAAATGTTTTATGTATCCAAAGCAAAACAGATGCATACATCTTGCTTTACTAAAATCTGTGCAAAACCAAATATAATTTCTGAGCTTTAGTATTAATGAGTAAAAAGATCCCAAACTTTGCAAAAACAAGAAAACTGTAGACCAGTGTTGCCAATCATCTATTGTCATTGCAGTTTAATTACAATAAACATCAATCAGTAAAGCACATAATTTACGTAGATTAAAGTGAATTTTATCCTCATATTCAACCTACGAGATTTGCTACTGGAAGTAATTTTAATAACCTGTTCCAAAGTGAAAACAATGGAGTTTTGTAGCAAGAAAGGAACACAGGCCTATGCTCAGACCGAGAGGGGCGCGCATCCATAGCCAAACATCGACCAAGAGTGACCTAGTTTCCATTCTCCCTGCTTCTCCGAACCGATCAGTCAGGATGGTGTATACATATTGCACAACAGAGTGGGGGGGGTGGGGGGTGGGATGACTGCACTGTCCCTGCTCAATCTGTATCACACCTTACCAAGGCTCCCAGTTCTTGGCTGAGAAGGTTTGGCAGGCGTAGCGAAATAGGGAATCTAGGCTAGCAAGCTTCACGGCGGCTTCTACAATGTAGCGAGACTAGCACCCTGCAGTGGTCCTGAACATTAGCATCGGCAGGGTTTTGGTGTCGAGAGAAATGATAATTTTGTGTTGGTTTGTTTTCTGATTGTCTTCAACCAGATGAAGCAATAAAATGGGGGCCTACATTTTCAGAGAGAAAAGGTCTAAAACCACAATGCACAATGCTACAAATTTTTATGAATCGCCAGGTTTGGCTTGTCATATCTCCTACATCTTAAGCATAAGAACTACAAAAATGATCTTAAATGTTTGGCAACAACATGTAGATACTACTTAATTTTTGTTGGCATGGCCAAAACATTAACTCATTCACATCGACCATCCTACAATGTGGACATCGCTGAAATCTCTGCATTTGGGGCGTTCTTACTGATTTTCGAAAATGTGTAAAAAAAACTATGAAAGCTAGAAACATACTTCCAAAGATAAATTTCAGTGGAAAAGGCCTTTTCCTTCCCGAAATCTGTCTGTTGCTGACGCTGTGTGGAAGACTGTGTTGAATTACATAATCGAAGTGAATGTGTTTATTGACAACAAACACTCTATAGCGTATTACAGCCATCTGCAGCACTTGTAATCTATATGAATAAAAGCATATGAATTCCTCATCTTCCCCCCCTCACTAAAGTTAGTGAGGATATCATTTTTATCTTCTGATGATAAATTTTCGAACATTCGTGGGCAGACATTCGAATATGGCGGCCATATGGCAACTTTCCTTCAAGGCTGGATCTTTGCCTCTGGTTTAGACAGTTGTCTGTCCAGTGTCCCTCGATCTCCTCCTTTACTTTCTGCTGTTCCTCCCCTTGCCTGGTTAGTGTAGAGATTCTCCACAGCAGAAGACCACATGCCAAGAGTCACACACCAGTCTTGGGGAAACACCACAATCCTCCAAAGGGTACCTTGCACTTGGGCAGTTGGTCTACTCAAGACACGTACAGCTGATACCGGACTTCGCACAAGTCCAGTAGAAGGGGCATAGTTGGTTCTGCGACGAGGCTTAACACCATCAGCCTTCATTCCTTGGTACGACGAACAGGATACATTGTGAACTTTGTCATAATTCATTTCTGAAAGTCTCATTTCATATTCCACAAAGTCAGGCAGACACAGGAGTAATGCCTCAAGAGGTCTCGTTCATATTTTGTTAAAACTAGCCTAGTGAAGGTTGATGATCACAACAGACCAGCAGACGAACAATTAAAACAGACTAGCGTAGGTACGATCAGAACAGACGGTCGTAGGTACGATCAGAACAGACTAGCATAAGTACGATCAAAAGAAAGAAGCCTTACTATAACTTATACAGTATAACCAGTTCCTGCAGGCCAGCAGCCTATACACATGAAATAAAGGCTGGCCTGTACTGTAGGAATCGGGTATTGTTTCTCTTATATCAGAGAGAGAGAGAGCGCACTTGGTGTGATGTTTGTTAAGTAAAGGCTTCGAGTAGAAGGCAAATTCAAGATCAGAGTGTGTAGGTTTAGCAACAGAGACATCAGTGAAACGGTGTTCATTACTTTTTATGTTATACATTTTCAATTTCTGTAATTGGCATCATCAGAAACAAAGAAGTTCTGATGATGTGTGGTGGGATGAAACTAGAGATGAGATAAAGAAAATCTGATTTGGAATAAACCTCCATGTTTATGTATTAGTACAGTAGTTGAGATGTGAAAAAACTATTTTAATATGCAGTTCAGTGGTAGATAAAACAGTTTCAAAGCACATGTTGCAGTTGGCTGCCATGATAACATACATGCAGATGTGGATACTTCTCACTTCATCCATCATGGTAGCTGTACAGTACTAATGGCACAGACCTCCATCATGGTACCTGTATACACATGTACAGTACTAACGGCACAGACCTTACATATACAGATACTTCACTCCTTCTTTGCGTTTTGTTAAAAAAATCTGCCCAGTTGAGGGAAGCAACTCGTGCTTCTAGAGTTGCGTCCCTTTTGGTTGCGGTGTTTAGTGCCGAAACCAGCATGAAGCTTTTAATGATTGTCGCGCTACTTTATTAATTCTGTTCTGCTTGTGGTGGGAAGTGTGGTATAATGAAAGCTACATATACAGTAGTATGTGCCATACAGAGGCAGGGCAGTCATTCTGATCCATAGTATTTTCTTATTTGCTGCTTGTTCGTTGTTTGTTGTGTCCTGAATGCAGTCACCTGTTTTGTTTATCCACACACCAAGAAGTCATTCAGAAAAAAATTCACACACACGCACGCACATACACAGTAAATATTCATTTACATGCTTAGCATTTTACATTTCCTGTTAGCTCCATTGCATAACTGTCATATTTCAGACAAGCAAATATGTGAACTGTGTAGCAAATTTTCCAGCTACTGTAAAAACATAATCCTATTTAAATGTATTATTTTAACAGACTTTTTGCCCATACCATCAGATCCAGCACACTGCATGAGTTTGTGTATGGGAAAAATAACATGGGATAATTTATAATTTAATGCTACCTACCTTACGGTAAATATTTGCAGACATTAAGACAAATAGACATACAGGCATGGTGTAACAGTTTATATTAAACTATTCAAAAACTTAGTGTACATTATTGTAACACACACCTCAGAGTGATTAGTAATGGCAAATAAATTTGTGTTTTTGACTTGTCTGCAAATGCAAAGCAAACAATGGGTCAGTGCCTTAGTCTGTGACTCCAGACATTAAAACAAATCTGCTAACACATCAAACCAACTCTTCAATGAATATTTTACTGACCTATCTGAAAACAACACATTGAAAGACTGTGTTCATGCTAACCACTGAAGTATCCATTTTTGCTAGCTGTTGTTTCTCTTCCACTGCTATAAGCAAGGCTGGTAGTATGATTTTTTGCAACTTTCCTACATATGCCTAACCTTCAGTAGTTCTGTTTAAAAAAAATATATACCAGTACAGCAAACACCTTGGATGTTTGAATTTCAATGCTTTCTATAAATCATTCATCAATTACATATTTTTTAATACACACAATGCCATATTTTAGTAGGAAACAACCAATAATAAAGTTATTACAGTCACTTTTGAAAGATTACATTGCCATCTCTCGATATGAAAAGTTTTATTATGTTATTATTTTATTGTCACACTAGAGAACTGACAATTTACTGGAAATAATGAACCGACTGGCATGAAATTAGTTTTTTTTTTAAATATGTCAGTGTTTAGCCTCTTATATGTTTACATATCCTAACTGCTTAAATGGATATGGGAAATTTAGTTATACCTGTTTCATTATTCTTTTGCATTTTTTTCCCCCTTGGTTCAGAACTTCCTTCAGAAGCATGTCTGAATTGCTTCTCATTCACATTTGATTTGGTCTTTTGCAATCTATTCTTTTGGGGGGATTGGGAACTGAGAATAGAATTGGCACAGCATTCCAGTTTAAACGTTGTTTTTTTTTTTTGACTGTTGGTCCACTAGCTGCTAATTGAAGTTATTCAATGAGTTAATTAGCAAATGGAGTTCAGAGATAAACACTATAGTATAACTTTATATGTTTGCTGAACACGTGAAACGTCTTTCCTTTGCATTCTGGTTTGCTTCTTCTGTTTGTGCAATTAGCTCCTGAACAAAATGCCGAAGAATGTATTCTTTTAAATCTAGAAGCCGATACTGTACTAGAGCTCGTGTTTTGCTCCATAACCCCTGCTCATGCTGGATAACTCTTCCCGGTGAAGAGTTATCGTACGCAACTGGGCAGACTAGAATTGCCCGAGTGATGTATCTGTATATGTAAGGTCTGTGCTAACGGTTCCATGTGACCAGTCCTCCCTTACAAGACCCCTCCATTATAAGACCTGATTTTGCCTGCTTTTTCAAAGTTTTATAGGGAGGTTGTACTGTATAAGTTTGCGTAATTAGCTATAACACCAAGTGTAAGTTTGTCTATTATCTATAACGTTTGTATTTGTGGGTGAATGACTAGAAATGGCAGGACATCATCAAGGAAGTGCGATTCCTGGGACAGCTGAAACATAAAAATGCAATTGAATACAAAGGATGCTACCTGAAGGAACACACTGCCTGGGTGAGTAATTCTGTACCATACGCATGCTATAAAATCATTTTTAGGCGTACTTTGTATCAATCAGAATTGAATCGAAGTAATTGTGATATAATAAAATATTTTAAGTCATACCTGTCAAGTTATACTGGTTTGCCCTTTTGCCTATTTGCCTACAGTGACTTTTTTCATTCTAGTTAATTTCATTTTGAAAGTTTCTGACTGTAGCAACATTAAACTGCACCCCTACTAAATTCAAATCTGCTTTAAATTCATGGTTTAGATTAACTGTTAATAGTTGATGGTTTAAATGGGATTACTTGGATGGAATGAGGTCATGGAAATGTCTGTTCTTCAAGGTAAAAATTACATCCTTTAAAGTACTGTAATTTTTAAATGTGTTAAAAAGGCCTTTAACTTAATGCCGCCCCAGGCCTCCTAGCTCATGCCACCCCTATAGACTCGCATGTTTCAGCCTTTTTGGAAAAATTCATTAAAAAAAATAACCCAAAACAATAGAAACATAATTTAATAGCAACACAACTGAAATTAAAGTAACTCACGATTCATTATACATATTCTGTTCGACGCTGCTTACACCATTTGCTCGCTTGTTTTTCTCTTCCTAATCACTATCTTGCCCCTTTCAGGCACAAATACTGTTGTCTTCATCCACTTCATCGTTGTATATTTGCAAAACAATGTCATTTTCCTCATCAGTGTTTAACACTAAGCTACCGCAGGGCTCCTAGCTCGAGCCACCCCTGCTGACGCGGCTTTTTAGCCTGTTTTCCAAAATTCATTAAAAAATCCCCCAAAACAAATCCTTTGGAAACACAACTGAAGTTGAAGTAATCAAAAAGTCCTCATGATTCCTTATGCACAGTCTGTTCGATACTGTTTACACCATATGATCGCTCGTTTTTCTCTTGGTAATCACTCTCTTGGGTCTTTCAGGCACAAATTCTCTTGTCTTCATCCACTTTATCATTGTAAATTTGCAAAACAGTCATTTTCCTCATCAGCGTGTCATTTGATGAGTAAATCTAGCATTTCTCAAGTTACAGGGCACATGTGGATACCCACTTCACAGCCATTTTTCATTTGCTTGAAATTGTGATCGAAAATCGGTTTAAACCCAGTATAAGGGAAGCAACTCATGAAGAAATGATTCAGCTTTCAAATGAAGAGTTCTCTACCTTAGACGATTAGCCATTCCCCACAAATCGACAAAATTCACAAGTGGTGTTTGCCATGCAGCATGAAGACCTGCGCATGCTGTGACAGGTTTGTTTTGCCTGCATCATCTTTGAGTTAAATTGAAGAGTAAATCTAGCATTTCTCAAGTGACAGAGCACGTGCAGATATACACTTTGCAGCCATTTTTCAATCACTTTGAATTGTGGTCAGAAACCGGTGTAAGTCTAAGCTTGTGTCAGTGGTCAGTACTTCAGAGCAACCATTGTCATGTTGTGAGCACAAAAAGCACTCAAGTGAGGCATCTTTGCCCTCAACCAAGTGTACTAAAGTGTGCAATGGGGTTCCCTAAGATAGCTTATAATAATATATTTGCAGCATGTTAGGATGTGAACGTTTTCTTAACTCCAAATTGAAAAAAAAATGTATCAAACACATGTTAACTTTTGAAACTTTTCTGGATTGCCCCCCCCCCCAAAGGGGCATTACCCCTTTAGCCCACCAGGGCCCCATTTCCATTTTTCAGTTTTTACTTAGTTGCACCCATGTGTTCCAGAAAAATGTGTTTTAGTTTGCATGACAAGTTTTTATATTTAAGAGTAACAACAGTCTACAGTGTATTTTAACATGTATATCTCATGTTACTGGGGCAAGAGTCTGATTGTCTGTCAACCCCTTTCCCAACCCTGAGCAAAGGACACCTCACAGCAAAGTATACTTTTGCCTCACAGGTAGTGTGCATTGTTCACAGGATCCAGTATGTATATATACAATACAAGCTGCGAACAAGGGGCACCCTTGCAGAATGCTGCAAGTGTCCCTTTGTGACAGGTGGCCCGGCTTTCCAGGAAGGTGTCAAGACCAGATATTGCAGCCTGTCAGGGATATGTGTCAAGCAGCATAGGACGGAAGAACATTTAAAAGAGAACCAAGTGTGCCGCTTTTTTTAAACAAGGGAACTCGACCAAGCTAGACAAGGACAAATACGAAGACAATTTACATGTTTCGGGGCACTACCCCTTCATCAGGACGACACAAAAACGACAAAAAAAAATTAAAAAGAAAAAGACTTAGCTGCAGTAGATGTGGCGCATGGGCTGGATAGCAGGAAAATGACCAGGGGACAGTGAGTAAGAAGGTTTAAAAAGAGGGGCAGCCAATCGCATGGTGGGTAGGAAAGGGTAGAGAAAGGTGTGGGTGGAAGTGGGCGGGGGAGAGAGAGAGAAGGGGGGGTAAGGGGGCGTCGGTGTGCGAGTGAGAGTGGGAGGTGAGAGAAAAAGTAAGAGAGAAGGAGGGGTGAGGGGTTTAAGGGAAAAGGAGGGAGGTGGAGGGTCAGTGTTTGAGGTTGAGTCCAGTAGGTGCCATGGTACCGAAATGGGTAATGAAGTAGGACTCCATATTCTTACGGTCAACAGAATCGCTCTTCATTTTCCAGATACCACAGACCCTCATGTTGTCGGCTGTGTGTGGGGGTGTACTGAAGTGACGTGCAACTGGTGTGTTTCTGCGGTGTTTAGTGTCAGCTAGATGTTCTGTGAAGCGGGTTTTGAGAGTGCGTTCTGTCTTACCGATGTAGAATAAAGTGGGACAAAGGTTGCATGTGATGGTGTAGACGATGTTGCTGTTGGTGCAGGTGAAACTCAAACCGACCACCCCCTCCCCCTTCCTGCGGCTCCACCCGTGCAATGTCCCCTGCTGCCACACTTGCCCCTACCTTAACACTGCCACAACACTCCACACACCCAATACCACTTATGTCATCAAACGCAACTTTACCTGCACCAACAGCAACATCGTCTACGCCATCACATGCACCCTCTGTCCCATTCTTATTATGAAAATCAAAATCTGAATCCTTTTGAAATGCTAGATACTGAAGATGCGATGAAAATGTTTAGTATGTTTACTGGAAACAAATGTTTGACCCATTAGCAAAGGATTAGAAGTCACAACACGTTGCACAAGCCAATCAGCGCACATAACACATAGAGGTCATAAGAAAGAATCAGATGAGAGAATACAGTCAAAAATCTCCATTATTATAGGCCTCATATTGCTGTGGTAGTGTATGGCGCGAGTGCTGTGGCTGGACTATTCTCCATCTGAAGTTCATTTCTGTTTATCTCGCTTGTTCTCATGCTCACCAGGTTAGTTTTGGAGCATTTTTGTTATCTGGGATGTATAAATGATCTCGTTATATCCGATTTCTCATTATATCTACTCTGATTATAAGCGGTTAAAATTTATTGATGAATAGAAGAGTGTTGGTCAGGAAGTCAAAACTGTTAGAGATGTACATAACTGCAGACTCTGCAATGTTTTAGCCCTGTTGGCATCTTCAGATAGGTTTCTGAAATAAAAAAGAATAAAAGGCATTGATCATCTCATCTCAGTTCCATAACCTACGTGTGTGTGTGTGGGGGGGGGGATTTGGCTACAGCATCTGACACTCTGCCATCTCATAGCAGAGCTGGATGCCTAATGGCACAGTGTTCTTTATTCTTTGATTTTGTCAGGCCAGTTTTTTTGTCGTGTCCTTGCATCTTCAGAGTTGCCAACTGCATTTTTAGAATAGTTTGCAACAGCGAGGTGCCCTTTGCTTATGATGTTACATTCGGTTACAAGATCCGCTGGCCATTTAGAACTGTCCGAGTTTACTCTGTTTCACTTCGTTTCATGAAACTAATGCGTGAAAAGAACGCGAATGACAATTGCAACGTCACTAAGCCCACCCATTTTGTCAAAATTTCTCAAAGTGAAATTTGCAGGAAATGTAAATAGTGGTAAGATAAGAAAACATGCAAAATTTCAGTGTTGTATATCAGATGGAATGGGAGATACATCTGCCTAATTTTTTTAAAGCGCGAATTGGCAAATCACACACACTGCCAGATTTGAAAAATTATAAAAAGTTAAGTGCTGAAACTAGAAGCCTCATTCGGTGGGGTTAATGTCCGTACTAATGCCTTTAACCTTATTTTTTCCCACCAGATCACATGTCAAATAACAAAGAGTGCTTCACAAATGGCTTTTTGTGCTATTCGCGTGATGGAAAATCATGATAGTGGTCAAAAAATGACATTGACCAAAATCTCTCTATTTGACCCTGAAATGTTGGAAATTGAGAAATACTTCTTTGGTACAAATTTCAAATAAATTTATGTCAAGTCAGACCTCTAGGGCAGATTATTGTCCTACATTATCTGTCAGCATGCACTACTCAGTCACGTGACACCTTCAGTTTGCATATCCAGCAAACAGATCTGTTGATGATGTGGTGGCTCTGGGAATTTATTTCATTGTGCGCCATCGTGAAAATGCACGTGCATACGTTATAGTTCTGTTTGACTTTAGCTCTGCCTTTAATACGCTAATTCCTCACAAACTGTTTGACAAGCGATGCCTGTTCATTCCTCCATTTGTCACTGGATACTCGACTTTCTATGTAACAGACTACAAGTCTTCAAGTTTGGGAATTTAGTCTCTCACCCAGCTACGCTGAATACCGGCACTACCCAGGGCTGTGTTCTGTCACCTTCACTGTTCACTAATGAATGTGTTTCCTCTGAACCATCTGTAATCATGATAAAATTATCCAACGACACTACCGTTGAAGGACTTATTTCTAATGCATATGAGTCTGTGTACCGTGAGCAGACAACTCCAGCAAGAAGACACGTAGTGTGGGTGAGGGTGCCATGTGCATAAACTTAATATTTAGTGTTGGATTCGGTCACTGCATGCACTGTACATGCCCATGAGGTTTGGCCGTATGTCGGAATGGCATGACATCCCCTGCAGTCTCCATGTATCTTATAAAATATATAGAAAAAACCTATCGGTGCTAACAACATAATTTCAACGCAGTCGGAAAGAAAAATTTAAGAATAAAATAATTCCTACCTGAAATCTGTCTGGTATGAATTCTGTGTAAAAGTCTGCATTGATAAAGGTATCCAAATATTTGCCTCAGCATAGCCAGCACCCTTGTCTCACACTTTTGCCAGATAGCGTGCTGGTTTGAATGCTTTGTTTCACCATAACATGGCCTCTTTGGTAGTGTAAGGGGGATAACTAATGATTCATATATGTATGTGAAAATAGGAGTTATTTCCCTTTCCATGTTCAGCCCTTCCCAAAGTTACTGCAAAATCTCCAGCACGTCAGGATACGGCAAGTATTTGCTGCTAAACAGCATATGGCACGTCTGGAGTGTGTTAAAGGGTAGGCACAGTCAACAGTTTTGGGCATTGCCCAGTCATCAGGACGGCACCAACAAAGAGTTGAGATAAAGGGATAAATAGATGAGGGCAGAGACAAAAAACATGCAACTAGCTGGGTGACGCAGAGTCAAATTGCTGAGACAGGGGAGAGGTTAAAAAGTGGCTAGCAAGGGAAGTCATATGTAACTAACCTCCCCCAACACCCTCCCCCCCTTCCCTCCTGCCCTGCTATCCACCATGTGATTGGCCACGACTGCAGAGGCTGATTGCAGTCTGATTGGCTGTATGTATGTCTTCCCTTGCATGTGCTTACCTATGATCATGCAGAGAAGTACTGTCAGTACAACAGACATGCACTGAATTCTGTGCTCTTGTTGAGCTGCATGCCACATTTTGCTCATATTGACCAGTGACCATTCTTCCGAGGGGACAACCAGTGAGATACTTTCTGTTATGATGAGCTCAGGAGAAAGTTTATCATGTCTAACTTTGCAGGACTTCAAAATGTCAAAGCGGGTTCAGTCACAGCAGTTCCTAAGACGTCGAAAGAAAATAATAATGCTGCAATAGACATATAGGCAGTGGCACGTCTAGAAGACAATGAAGGCCTTCTTAGATGCTCCATCACGTGACCAAAGTTTTCCTGTTTGTCGGTATGGATCACCTATGTTGAGTGATTGTTGTGTCTGTGGTCAGCTTTAAACAGTGTTTGTTGAGAAGCCTTTAACTGTGAGTGTACATGATCTGTGAGATCTGCACGCAGCACGGACTGTTGTGCATTCTCTGTGCATTCGAATGGAAATAGCAGATTGATGGACACAGACAACAATGAGTTTGTCTCAACTGAACTTTATTGTCTTAGCACAAGCTGCATTTACCACAAGGTGATTTTGCTTGTCCCCAGCATCTTGTGATGAGTGGGTTTCACTGCATTTGAAAATTTCCAGTTATTCGGCTTGTCTTTAACTGGTAAATATATTCACTTGAAACTGGAGAGGATATGGAAAACTGAAGGAATTGGGTCTTATCCAAGTAGTATAAACCCTGTAGATAACATAACTAATTATTCCTCTATGAACTGGTAAGTTGAACATGAATGCGTATTTGCTGGTAACAGTCTGTTTACCTTACAGAAACTCTGAACTGTCTACATGTAACCCACACATCATCATACAAAACCTTTCACACATGCAGTGTACAATAAACATAAAAACACTTGTTTCATCTGACATTATCATGAGTATATCCTTTTTTCCCTGGGTTTCAGCTGGTTATGGAATATTGTCTCGGCTCTGCTTCTGACATCATTGAAGGTATGTTGAATAAACATGTATTTATAAATACACATCTGTAAATCCTACCTGTGTCTTGTTCTTCCTTTTGTGCAGTGGTATTATTCAGAGCTCCTAATAATGCACAGTCGGGGGTAATCTTGGCACAAAAATTGAAGAATGACCCAGAGTTTAACTCTTTGGATTCGGCGTTGATAGTATACAATCAACGCCCTATCATACCCTTCAGCCCGCGTTGCTTGTATACTATCAACGGATTTAAACATTTGCAGTGACGCATTTAACGGTGTAAGGGAGGTAAACTTTATATCATTGTAAAGCTCTATCATCGCCTGTTTCCCCTGCACTGTCTAAATGAGTTTCGAAAAAAGTTTGGGCTTGCCAAACGAGATTTAAGTGTAGTGGGGGCTGGCCAGGTCTGCTTCCGTTGTTCAAAATGGCTACACGCGGGAAGAGGACCTTGCATCTCTCCGCGGCCCTTATGGAAGAGCTAAATGAAAGCGATACCAGTAACGACAGTCACGAAAGTGTCAGACACAGATTTGGAAGACAGAGTCAAGAGTCTCGAGACACTGATTTGGAAGACAGTAAGAGTCAAGAGTCTCGAGACACTGATTTGGAAGAGGAGAGTGGAAGCCAGAGACAAGATACCGAAGCGGAGGGAGGGGGGTGTCTAAACAAATAACCGGCTTTGGTTTGGTTTGTTGCTTAACGTCCAGCCGCAAACTATGTGCATATCAGGACGGTGTTGCTTAGACAAAGTTTACGTGCTGCCACACGTGGGACTGATGGCGCAACACGGGCCTCAGTCCCACCCAGTCACATTATACTGACACCGGGCCAACCAGTCCTAGTACTGTTCCCTGTAGTGCCAGGCGTCTGGCAGGGCAGCTACTAGATTGCCAATTTTTAAGTCTGAGGTATGACTCGGCCGGGATGCGAACCACCGACCTCCCGCCTCGGAAGCGGACGCCTTAACCACTAGGCCACCGAGGCGGTTAAATAACCGGCGATGATACTGAAGATGTCAAAGATATAGATCATGATGCTCCTGCAGATCCAGAGTATGACAGCAATGCAAAAGTTGTTGAAGGCTGGACAAGGAATTTGGAACAAGTTCCACAAATAATTCCATTCACTGGCTCACCATAACCACCTGGTCATTTCTTTACAAGTTCTCTGCAATTTTGGACACTAAAAACACCTCAATATGCGAACAGTTTGTGAACTTCAAGGGTGCAGTTGTGTTTTATTTCACAGTGGAACCATTCACCAACAGATTCAAAGTGGAGTACTCCTGATTACTGGATTTCTTTACCTGTGGGAAGTGTACAAGCAGTGAAACCTTTTGTGCCAATTTTTTATGTGTGCAAAAAATGACTATATTTGGCACCAAATAGTAAGTACAATTTAATATTTTTAACTAAAAGTAGTGTTTCCAGTGTGATGTGGACGAATAGATCTTTCTAAATATGTAAAATATATTATGATGCGTGTGGTAGTTTTCAAGTAGTATTTTTTTTAAATAGTGTAAACCTGTGTCGCCCCCTTGGGTTACTACTTTGGGTTTAACCCTTCGGATCCAAAGAGTTAATGCTTCGCGTCAATGTAACATGCATTTTTTTTAACATTTGGCCAAGCAGCACACAACTTTATAAGTTGCTAGAGGCTAACCCTGCTTTTTACAAAATCAACTTCGGGCTTGAGTGTCATTTTAAATCTTGGTTGTAAAAATCCACAGTCCCTTTCCATAAGACAAGAATAGACAATAATGAATGGATGCTGGAAGAAAAGTTTTCAGTTGCAGATAAAACCCTTCCATCAAAAAGAAAAGCTTTAAAAATACCTAAAAAAATTCAGTTCCTTCTCCCTATCCAAAAAAAGCCCAGCTTCAAATGGCTATGGGAATGGCAAAAACCCAAATTTGAAGGAAAAATGTACAGCTTCTTATTCAGATAGTGCTGTAACTTTATGTAAGCTAATCCTTATAACCCGCTAAGGTACAGGGGAAGAGGGGGTGTGTGAAAGAGATGAATGTTTAGGTCGAATCAACAGTGGGAGTGGGAGACAAAGGGATGCCATGGAGCATAGTAGAGATAAACATGGAAAATAAAATTAGACCATGCAGCAGTTGAATGCCTTGCTAGCTAATGCTTGTTTATTTAGTTCAGTGTACTTGTGCACTGACAGGCATGCACACAATATCCAGCCATCCATTCAGTAAAGAAGGCATTCACAGAGCTGTGATCTGTATCACACTGACCAACAGTCCCAAGTCTCCATTCACAGAGCTGCTATCTGTATCACACTGACCAACAGTCCCAAGTCTCCATTCACGGAGCTGCTATCTGTATCACACTGACCAACAGTCCCAAGTCTCCATTCACGGAGCTGCTATCTGTATCACACTGACCAACAGTCCCAAGTCTCCATTCATGGAGCTGCTATCTGTATCACACTGACCAACAGTCCCAGGTCTCCATTCATGGAACTGCTGCATCATATTGTCCACCTCTCCGAAGTAGTGGTAACTAAAAGCAGATTTGTATCAAGCACGGGGAGACAAGACGCCAGTTCTTCAGTCTTAGTGTGTCTGACAGATGGGTGAGCTGGTGTGGGTACACAATAGGGTTACAGACTTTGGGCTGTTAGGGTATTGATAATCTGTTGATACTGGCATGGCGGTCTCTTTAATGACTTCTATCTGTTGATGTTTGCATAAGCTCTTGAATTTTTACATAATCTTTTGATAGAAGCATGGGAAATTGAGGTGAGGAGTTACTTTTGCTGGCAGTGCACAAGAAACCACTGAAGGAGGTGGAGGTGTCTGCCATATGCCAGGGGGCACTAGAGGGCCTTGCATACTTACATGACATGGGGAAAATACACCGCGATATCAAGGCAGGCAACATTCTGCTTACAGAAGATGGAACCGTCAAACTTGGTGTGTGCCAAAAGATGTTATTTTATGTAAAAAGTTGCATGATGCATGTTAACTGTATTTTGCTTAAAGCTGTAAGCCTGCTTGTGATATGTCTACCTTTATTTATCTTTTTAATTTTAGTGACTTAGTCAACTTTGAGAGGTTTTGATAAGGGGAAGCCTCCCTGTAAGGATGCTTTGTTGCAGAATGGTGGGTTCCTGTCTTCATGGAGATGTATTCCATTTTTCTACATGTTTGTTGCATTTATCTAAAATATATTTGTGTTTGAAATTGTTTTCAAGCAGTGATTGCATCCATGATGCCAAATGTAAACAGGGGCATAATCAGTGTGAGGGGAATCAATTTCTGACAAAATCCTAGAACAAGTGGATAAAATTAGAAATTTGTGTTTTTATTGTTCAAGAGCTTTAAGTTTGTTTTTAAACAGCGGACTTTGGGTCGGCTTCACTTGTGAGTCCAGCCAATTCCTTTGTGGGAACGCCATACTGGATGGCCCCTGAAGTTATACTTGCCATGGATGAGGGGCAGTATGATGGCAAGGCAGATGTGTGGTCTCTAGGCATCACCTGTATAGAGCTCGGTAGGTACTGTGGTGTTCACATCTGACAAGACTGTTCAGTTACCTACAATGTTGATAACCAGTGTCTGGATAAAAATGTGTTGTCTTCCACTAGATGTCCTTACCAGTATCTATGGTTTGAAATTTGCTTGGAGAGTGTTAGGTAGGGCCTATGACCTTACAAGGCCATAAACAGTAGTCCCTCCCTAGTGGGCCCCCCTGTAGCATGACCTTCTTGATACAACCGAAAAACTTGTGACCGACAGTCTTATATAACAGACATCTGTATTATGACTTATCCCCAGTTCTGTCTAACAACCGGCTGTTAGTACTACGACTGTGCAAGATCAAGTTCTTAATTTTTTAACTGGAGTGACCTTCTGTGGTAAACAGCTTCGGAGCATTTTAAACTGTGATGTTCTTTGTTGTTGCCCCACAAGTTTTGTAACTGAATTATTGAATCGAGCATGGAATTCTTCAGCTGAAAAGCAAATGTGAAAAAACATTTCTTGCCTGCAGACGACCACGCATAATCGTTCCCTCAGACTTCACTGCGCCAGTCATCACTGATAAGCAAAATTCCACCAAAACAGTTTCCTGCATACACGCTGAACTGTACAAAGGCCTTCCTTCAATCTCAAAACCATTTGTCAACAGACGTTTCAGATTCGCTGTGATTTTAATGAGCCAGAAGGACTTGTTAGCATGTGGATATTTTGATTGGTTAGTTTTGAGTTCATTCTGCAGTTCCACCTGTGACTTATGGAGTGGGGGTCATATTACATGAGGGGGAGTGGAGGTTTTATTGGTATGTGTTTTGAAAGGCTTGAGTAGAGACCATAAGCTCTGGTGCCATGTCTCTTGTGACACAAGCATTTGAGCAGAATATGAAGCAGTTTAGCCAGATCAAAGCAGCATGAACTGCTGCGTAAATTGTTGGTCTTCCAAGTTTGCTCCTAGTGACCTCTACCAGCAGCTTAATGAAAATGACATCGATAAACAGAAGTGAAATGCACCTACACTTGAAGAGGGAGAGATCGAGAAGTAGAGAGGACCAAAAATTGAGAAAGGGCAATCAGCATTACGAAGTCACTGAATGCTAGAAAAACGCAGATACAAACGGTTATTCGTGAGAAAAAATTGATCATGGAGAGGTGGGAGAAAAATGAAAATGGACCCAGGAAACTTTCTGAAGTGCAAAAAACTGTGTGTACTTGAAATTAATAAAATTCTATATACTATAGTTTTAATTTTATAAAAGTTTAAATAAATGCACTTTGCTACAATCTTGACTTTTTCAGTCTGTTGAAAGAACAAAATACAACTGTATACATGTATGCACAAGTTTACAGTAACACGTGCTGACATGGTCGTTGTAGTGCATGTTTCCTTATTAAGACCAGCCCCAGTGAAGACTTTTTTGGTGCTTTTTTTGGGGGGGGGGGGCGTAATAGGGAGGGACTACTGTGTCTCAACTGCTGTGTAAGTCTTGGCATAACAAATGACAACAAAATGATTCCAGCTGCCCTGTTATCATACATGTCATGGTCAGCTCAGTCTTCTGTCTTCTCTCTGCCTCACAATCACTACCTGCTGGTGAGATCATAAAAACACCCATGCACTCCACAAAATGCACGTACTGAATGTTCATGTCTGTGTGTGTGTGATGTACATGCACACATGTTCACATTGTAGGTGCAGTTGCTGGAGCAACACTCCATACAGTAATTAAAAGGAAAGTGTTCTACTGTTGACGGATGTGTGTCTTGAGGTTTTCCTCGCTTCCCTGTCAGTTTCACGTCTCAGGTCATGTAGCCATGGGAGTGGCAGTCTCACAGATATATTGGAGCAAAGTTTTGATCCTTTCCTTTAAGGTTTACAGTTAGCTCCACTATTGTTTCCTTTTTTAATTTTAGTTTTATTTTTACAACGTAGTGTGCGTGCTGCATAGGTGGGCTGTTGGTCCTCCTACTATTGCAACTAAAAATGCATGTAACTTACACAGGGTAGGTGGGTCTTGCAGCTGTTAATACAAACAGCAATCCTAGTGCAGCCCAGACCAGAATGGGCCATTGCCACGTGCAGTCTTAGTGCTGTGTGACTTTGCAGCCAATGAGAGTGAGCCAATTAAATATATACATCACAAACATAAAGTTAATATGGATTGAGAAAATTAACTGTTTGCCTTCGCTTATGTCAGTTTGGGCATCAAATACATCGTAAAATAGAATTCTATAGACAATGCTTGATTTTGTAGCTTACCAGTTTTGAAAGGATAAAGCCTAACCAACTTAAAAACTTAGAAAAATATATCACAAAATGGGATATGAATGTAGGGAAATGATTTGGCAGCTGTTATAGAAAACGGATTGCTACTTGGGATGTAAACCTTTGGTGAAAACAGTCCTTGGATCAAGCGAAGTCTAATGCAAATGATGTTGATGTTTCTGGGCATTACCCCTTCATCAAGACTGACAAAAATGAACAGATAAAGTTCGGCTACCATCTTGCAGCGTGTGCTTCCTGTTTGTCACATCTTGCAGCGTGTGCTTCCTGTTTGTCACATCTTGCAGGGTGTACTTCCTGTTTTCATCAGATTAGTCCTTTACCTTAATGTAATTTTTTCCCCTTTGTATCTTTCTTTGTTCGTTTTTGACAGGTCTTTCTGATGTTGCAGATGTTTTTCAACAATGACTTGACAGCTGAAGATTTGTTTCACTGTTCTTCTGCCTGGTCCCTTGTTCTTCTGCCAATAGTTTTTCTGCTTGGCTTTAAGTCTGCTAAGTGTGATTCTGAGCCTGACTTTGCTGGGTGGCTGATCAGGCTTGTTGTCCTGTATTTCTGGCATTTGCAGCCGCTACCCTTCTTGAGAAGGGTATTACAGTTGTGGCCAAGAGTGTAAGACCACCTAGTAAATACACTGAAAACCAAAAGAAACACAAACTGAGGGAGTTGGTGATTTTATTTGAATTTTGTCCTTTCATTCAAACAGGTTTTAATTGATAAATTTTTCAGAAAATCAGTTCGGCGAGTCTTTGCACAATGTGCGTTCATCTGCCATGCTGACAATTGTGAGGGAAAGACAGGGGGATAGGGGAATGACGTGCGCACTCCGCCACTCACACTACCTCGCTCTCTGACTGTTATTCAACAAACTCAAATCCACACAGTAAAGAAGCTCCTCAATACAATATTATTAAATAAAGAGTATTGAATACCGGAAACCACAATACATGACAGATGAGAACAGAATAGACTCTTCCACTAAACTAGGTTCACGTATTCACTAGCCGATAGATCAGAAGAAAAGTGTCAACGAGATCTACTTACAGTCTCACTCAATCATTCACTCAGATGGACATTTAAGCTGTACAAGATTTAACTCACTCACCACTGAGATCCGTTGACACAGGCACACAAATCCACGGTATGATTCAAGTCCTTTCACTATAGTTCACAACAAACCACTGAGATAAAATGCTTCGGCGAGTCACTATAAATTCTTCTAGACAACGTTCATTTCCCAAGGTGCGGGAGGTGTAGATCTATGCGGATTCTGATTTCGTTGAACAAGTTCCTGGACAGCGTCTGACGGTCGAGGTTATCTTTAGATATCACAGTTTTACAGGCTGATGGAACTTCTACTAGCCTGGAGTCACAGAGCGTAGGTTTCTCTCCTAGGGCAAGACAGCAACGATTCGACAAAGTCTTGATATCAAAGTACCCTCCTTGGTACTTACGTTCCACCACCATTGGCGGGAGAACTAATGCCCTCTGGCATACACACAGACTCTCCTCAGTCTGTTAACACTTTCAGACTCTCTTAGTCTGCTAAACCACTTCCAGACTCTCCTTAGTCTGCTAAACAACTTTCAGACTCTCCTTAATCTGCTAAACAACTTTCCAACTCTCTTAGTCTGCTAAACAACTTTCAGACTCTCCTTAATCTGCTAAACAACTTTCCAACTCTCCTTAGTCTGCTAAACAGCTTTCAGACTCTCCTTAGTCTGCTAAACAACT
>SMGT01000508.1:129062-154414 GCA_004794575.1 Lanistes nyassanus | reverse complement strand
TTCAGACTCTCCTTAATCTGCTAAACAACTTTCCAACTCTCTTAGTCTGCTAAACCACTTCCAGACTCTCCTTAGTCTGCTAAACAACTTTCAGACTCTCCTTAGTCTGCTAAACAGCTTTCAGACTCTCCTTAGTCTGCTAAACAACTTTCAGACTCTCCTTAGTCTGCTAAACAACTTTCCAACTCTCTTAGTCTGCTAAACAACTTTCAGACTCTCCTTAATCTGCTAAACAACTTTCCAACTCTCTTAGTCTGCTAAACAACTTTCAGACTCTCCTTAGTCTGCTAAACAACTTTCCCCCTCCCTAGGGGACTTCTAACTGCCCTGACTAGGCAAGCAAGACACTAGGAAGACTACACTGCCTGATGCTTCAGGCCGAAAACTATGCCTCTCAGGAGATCACTGCCTACGTCTTTCACTTCGATGGTTCTCTTGTGACTGGCGATAAAAGACGCTTTCTCTCCACGCGTCTTGGCGATCACGTGGACACGTGCCTATCTGTGATTTGGCGTAACAAGTGGTGTACGTGTCTGGTCGTCTCCAGAAGTTTCTAGAAATAGAAAGTTCTAGAAGAAACTGCTTAGCTTGCATGTCCTTGAGTGATTTTGGCGCGAAAGTACGAAGCAGGTTTGCATCACTGAAGACCTTGATACTAAAATAGGATTCTAGACCTTGAACTAATTCGGCACGAAATCTACACGTTGATCTTAGAGCGGGAAATAAGTGCATTGGGGTCAAGTTGTCCTAGATATTCATGTATAGAAAGATTAGAACGTACTGATTAAAAGAAAGCCCTTTAATAAAAGATCGTGTGTGGCATGTAAAATGCATGGGAATTTACTACAACTTCTGAATAAATGAACTAATCTGTGTTTAACAATTTTGTAGTTAAAAGTTTCTATCTGCTTGTCATGGGAATGCTAGAGGGGGGTCGTTTCCGTGACAACAATGCGTTCAAAATGTCCCAAATGTCCGATTTCAAGAGTCCAGAGTCAGTAGCAGCTGAGACAACGGGGCCCTACAAATCCATTGAGGCCAACTCCACTCTACTAAATCATGATGCTGGGGGCTCCCCAAAGGCCATGGTGCATGATGCTGTTGTTGGCGTACACATCTTTCTGCCTCGTCCATACTCTGATGTGGCTGATGCAAAAGTGGCTTTCATTGGAGAAGAGGAAGTCTCACCCTTGCCCCCATGTCCAGTTCAGGTGCTGCTGGCCCACTGCATTCTCTGCTGCCGATGTCATGCAGTCAGCGTTGACTGCCGTGCAGGATGGCGACAGTACAGCTGTTGTTCAGACTACTGGCAAGGCGTAGCGCCATATCTGCAGCAGGGAGGAACGGTTGGCACAGGTGGTTGTGGTAGATCTGCCTGTCTTATCATGCAGTCGTGGCAGAAGGTCGTCCGCTTCTGACTCCATCCCGAGTGCTGCCAGTGACTTGAAAGCGAGTCACAAACAACAGATTGCGGAAACTGCCACACCCAGTGCATGGGTGACAACGCTTGGGTGGTTTCCAGCCTGCAGTCGTCCAATGGCTCTTTCCTGATCTGTAGTGTTTCGTCTTGGCATTCTTCTGCTGCTGACAGCTGGTCTGTCTGGGGGTGTACGAGCATCAAGTTTTTTTGCTAGTGGGTGGTGCCCTCTTTTCGCAAAGAAAGTTCTAGTCTTGTTGTTTTTGTACACATTTCACAAGCGAAAACCACTGTCCAACTTAAGTGCATCAGAAGGGACAAGCTTTTGTGCCAGGCACGTCATTATCAAGGGCTACACTCAACAGACTGTGTTACCTCATGTCAGCCTAATTGTTTTTGGTATCATTGTATCCAAATGCATGAAATTTGACTACTCTTTGCCCGTGTGTCAGTTTGGGTTTCTCTTGGTTTTGAGTATAATTGGTATTTCTGTACAGAGTATTACAGCATCCACTATTTTAGGGCAAACTAAATCCAATCAGTATACTTTATTGCATCATCCTTCCATTATAAAATGTGCAAATACAGACTATTGCTGTTTGGTTGTTTCAACGGTATTATCTCTAGATTTTATGTTCGCAAGAAAATGTGCCCAAAACTGACACTTTCTGCCATTCAAAGGGCTCAAATAGTAACATTACTTGGAGAAGGGCACACAGGACATGATGTTTCTGCTCAAATTGGCTGTGGCAAGATGGCGGTTCACAATGTGATCACTGGGTACCAATCGGACGGTACTTTTTCTGACCAAAAGAGCAGTGGACGACCTAGAACAAACAACTGCTGGAGACAACTGGGTAATAAAATCCGTCGTTTCACACTCTCTAACAGCTTCATGGAAGAGGATCCGCTTTGCTTTTTAGAGGTGTTGATGTGAGTCAGAGGACTGTGTCTCGCAGATTAGTAGACGTGTTTGGAGTAAAATTACACAAACTTGCCCCAAAACCAAAGCTAACACCAGAAATAAAAAAAGAAGCACCTGGAATTTGCTTTAAGGTATGAACATTGGACTGAAGAGCACTGGGGAAATGTGATGTTTTATGATGAGTTGATGTTTCAGCAGTTTGTAGTATGTCGACATCATGTAAGAAGGCCATACAGACTGAAACATCCACCAAGCTAGATGACTTGGGGTGCAATATCAAAGTCTGGAACTGCTGGTTCATATTTCTTGGACACTGGAATGATGACAAATGGTCAAAAGTACCTGGAGCTGCTGAAGGACAAACTGGTGATACACATGGACATACATTATTGCACGATAATCATGCATGATGGCACCCCATGCCACGGAGTGAAAATTGAGCAGGAGTTTAAGGTGCAATGCTAGAATGGCCCAGAAATAGCCTGAACTTGAACCCTATTGAAAATTTGTAGGTCCATATGAAAAATAAGATTGCTGACAAACAACCTTCAATTGCTAAGACAGTTGTTGAAGTTGTTAAGAACGTTTGGATCCATAGCATCTTACAAGATTCTCAAGAACTCATTTTCAGCATGCCTTGATGCATTCAAGCAGTCATCAAGGCAAAAGGTGGACACACAAAGTACTAAATAAAAGAAGTTATGCGAAACAAAGGATATTAACCAAAACTGACACTTAGAAGTGAGTATTACATTGTTATTTTCTTTCTGTATAGCGTTTGTCATTTTTGTTGAAAAGGTTTTGGTGGTCTTAAACTTTTGACCACGACTGTATATAAGAGACTGTGTTCATGCTGCTGGCCACTTTTTGGGACTTCCAGATTTTTCTGTCTTAGTATGGTCAGCACCTTCATCTTTTCCCTTCCATGTTGGATTCGTTCTGCTGGGATGTTGTCTTTACTGGGTGCTTTGCCTCCCTTCAGGGAACACATAGCCTCCTCTACCTCCTCCTCCCTGGACTCTGGTAATTTTTATTCTGTGCTGCTGTTGGGCTTGATCTGTAAGTTGTAAAGACCTTTGCAGTATTCAGTCCATCTGTTTAAGAGTAGCGATCTGTCATTCCACGGCTTTCCTTTCTCTAAGTAATACTGACCTGATTGGTTTGGTCCGGTGAGCTTCTTGAACTTATCGTATACAAGTTACTTGTCCTACTTCATTCCATATTAGAACTACAGCCTAGACAATATAAATCAAATATTTAAAGAGCAATTCTTGACCCACTAATCCTTTACATCAAAAATTTGTATTTTATAGTTGTTCTGTTTCTTTCTGTGTCATCTGCATGACCTTTGTGCTACATCACATGCAGTAGTACCTCAAGAACCTCCCTAGTTAACTAAATACTTGTTTAACTCTTTGTACTCACACGGCACAGATCTAGCTTACGACGTTGGCCTCACACAGATATTGGCAAGTTTAAAAAAGACATTGTTATTTAACTTAAACACTTTCAGAAATGTACTTTATGTATTTTGAAAGATCAATTCTTGGACTTTAAAATTCTTGAAGAATTATTATTGGAAAAGTTTAAATATTACTAACCGCTTGGTGTTCATTGTGGTTACTGTATGCACGAAATAAAAAATGTCTAATATTTGTCATAAATCCTGCATGTCACTGCTTGCCCACTTTTGGCGTCTCTGAACTATATTTTGTTAGCACTTTCTGACCTTGAGTAAAATCCATGATGTAGTAAATTCTCTGAACTTTCGGCCTACATTATATTTAAAGTCTGTTTTTGCACCAAACATGATCTGAAATTTTCTCTACTACCCGGCAGCCATTGTAAGTTACATCCGGCAGCCACTGTAAGTAACTGTGCTGGTAAACAGGTACTCAACGAAAACTATCGGCAAGCCGATTCTAAATTGTCAAAACTCATTTAAACAGTACAGGGGATACAACCAATGCTAGAGCTTTCCAATGATATCAGGTTTAGTTCCCTCACACTGTTAAGTGCATCTGCAGGAATTTTTTTGACATGTTTTGACCCGTTTAACGGTATATAGGACTGTAGAAACATCAGTTTCGATGTGAGTACAACGAGTTAATGATGCGTCACTGCAGTGGGGAAATGTTTAATGATGTGTTTTGATTAGCACTTAGCTGCTGCAGGGCTCTTAGCTCGAGCCACCCCTGCTGACGCCGCTTTTTAGCCTTTTTTCAAAACTTCATTTAAAAAAATAGTTGATTGTTCATTTCTGTCATTTTAAGAAACAGGAGTGACAGATTTGAAATCCAGGTTAGAAACTGTTGATCTCAAGTGCCATATTTAAGAGTTGGACTTCAAATAAGGCATTGATATCGGTGTAGTGGTCAAAGGAAACACAGTGTACCTCAAAATTATAAAGTTCTGTGAGCTTAATGGATGTGGGTCAGGATGTGCTGCAGGGAGATGATGATTAGGGAGGGGTCAGGATGTGTTGCAGGGAGATGATGATTAGGGAGGTGTCAGGATGTGCTGCAGGGAGATGATGATCAGGGAGGGGTCAGGATGTGCTGCAGGGAGATGATTAGGGAGGTGTCAGGTTGTGCTGCAGGGAGATGATTAGGGAGGTGTCAGAATGTGTTGCAGGGAGATATGCTTATGGAGGGTTCAGGATGTGCTGCAGTGAGATGATGATCAGGGATGTGTCAGGATGTGCTGCAGGGAGATATGTGTAGTGGAGCAGGTTCCCTCCATAAGTTTTCTTCTCTCCTCTCTCTCTCTCTTCCCAACAAAGGCAGATTTTCGTCTTGTACATAGGTTTATTTGGGGCCGCTACCCGACGGCTAGGGTCGCTCTGAGAGCCTGCCCGTTCCAATCTGCTTGCTCATGCTCTGCCTACATGGTTCGTCTCCCCATTGCACTCTGCCCTTCATCTCTCTCTTTGTCCAGTCCATACCCCACTTTTATCGGGTAGGGCGCGAACCGCAACGGGGCACTGTCCGGGCCAGCAGCAGCAAGCCGGCGTACATGCAGCGGATGTCGAAATTTGTGTTTCTTACATGCACAAGACTTAAGATTAAAAATACAAAGAATATATGCACACGAACATGAAAATATGCTATAAATAGAGTGCGCTCTGCTCTTCCTGTTAGTGTTCAGGAAAGTTAAGTAGAGTGAGAAGGAAATAAAGATAATTACGTTAAAAGGCAGTTAAACTAGCTAATGTGAATAGAAAAAGATAAGAAATATGCCTACAGACTAACCTAATCTATTAAGATGTTAGATGAGTTTAGTATCTAATGAAAGAATATATCGAGTATAATCCTAATATGTTAGTTGTTAGTATCTGCAACTGTCCTAGAAGGATATAGAGACGTTTAAAGAGAGTGAGCCTAGCACAGCACGCGGTAAAAGAACACAGTGCCTCACAGCCACGGTTCGCTGGGCACCACTCGACCTGGGCACACACACACACACCCGGCGACGCTGTGGCTGTGAGCGTGGTGGCCAAAACCGTCTCCGTGATGGCTGCACCCATCACATATGCTTAGAGAGGGGTCAGGATGTGCTGCAGGGAGGGGTAAGGATTGAGTATTTTCGTTTTATTCCCCATTAAATTTAGATTTGATTTGTTATTCAGTTCAAGCTTAATTTCAGATTTGGTGGAGACTTAGAGTAAATTTCAGATTAGGGGAAAATTCCAGATTGGGTTTTAGATTTATTTGCTCTTTGTCAGTAGCACCCCTGAAGAAAGGGAAAAAACCTGCCTTGTTGATAACAAAAGCAGGGTTGGGGCCCACAGTGTTCTGAAACTGTACACACAGCTGAGACTGTAGACATTACGGCAGTTCAAATTGTGTATTTTATCCGGAAGAATGGCTAAACATCATTCTCATTTTTCCAGTCTGTTAGGGTATATTTTTCCCATATTCTGTGTCATCAATATCTGTGATATTTCAACATTACATTTATTTGCTCTTGTGTTTTATCTATCGTTATATAAAATGTGTGCTAATATTTCTGCATGGAGACTGTGATGTCTGTGCAGGTTGGGTCTTGTCTCTGGTTCTGTGCCACTTGTCTCCCAAAAAATATAATTCAAGGAGAGGCAATCCTGCATGTCACATATACATGTTAAGATGGTCAAACAAAATTTTGATGGATCTAATGTTAACCCATTCTCAACATGCGTCTCACAATGCGCGACATCGCTGAAATCTCAGCGTTTGGGCGATTTTTACCGATTTTCGAAAAATTGTAACAAAAAAACCTATTAAAGTTAAAAGTATCATTTAAATGTTGTTAGAAAGATAAATTTAAGTAGAAAAAGATTTTTCCTACCTGAAATCCGTCCGTTGCTGACACTTTGTGGAAGACTGTGTTGAATTATGTAACCAAGGTGACGTAAGACAGTTTTGAAAAAGTCCCACTGACACGAAACACTCGCTGATTACAGCCGTTTGCAGCACTTATAATCCATAAAACGTTGTGGAAATTATCCATAAATGCCAGGGGTTTCCCACGAAACAGCTGGTATGGTTTTCAAACAATTCCAAGGGTTTTGCGGCACTTAGACGAAGATGGCGACCTACCAGACATTTTTTTCCTTGCTAACGAGGTGGCATGCTCAAGAGAACAAAACGTGCAAATGGCGTCTCCTTCCGTCGTTCAAGGGAAGAAACTCTATAGAGAAATGATTCTAGAAAAACACCAGTGACTTCCCTTGCCAGCAAATCGTTTTTGTTTTTTGTTTTTTTTGTCAAAAAATTCTTTTTGCAGCATCCGCTGGCCAACCAGCCCAAGGATCGCAAGCATTTATATACTTTACGCCAGCCAGCTAGCACAGGGGGGACAGTGGGTTAAATAACTATACAGGGAACAAACCAAGTTCGCCGTAGGCTGAGGTCTGTTGGTGGATTTGTGGCCAAGTCCTAGGAAAACCCTGTCCTGTGATGTGATATACCCTGTGCTGCTAGCACATAGACCCACCAAACCAAGCAGCCTAGAAAACTGGCTTACGGGTTTAGAGAGTTATTGGCAGTGTCCCTGACGTTAGAGAGTCATTGGCAGAGTCTCTGCTGTTAGAGAGTCATTGGCAGTGTCCCTGACTTTAGAGAGTCATTGGCAGAGTCTCTGCTGTTAGAGAGTTACTGGGAATGTCCTGCTCAAGTTTAAAGCCTGGACCCAGTAGCAGCGTTATTTGAAAAAGGAACAAAAAGGTGAAAAATGGGGGAAAACATCCACTGACACTGTTTCTTTATTAGAATTGAGAGAAAATTCATCTTTTTAATATCAATTCAACCTTATTTTGTTACAGCGGAGAGAAAACCACCTCTTTTTAATATGAATGCCATGAGTGCTCTGTATCACATTGCACAAAACGATTCACCATCCCTGTCAGGAGGCGAGTGGTCAGATGAGTTTCACAACTTTGTAGATGACTGTCTGCGCAAGCTTGTTGCTGAGAGGCCATCAGCTGCTAAATGTCTCCAGGTAAGTTGTGAAGCCAGCCAGCTAAACACTGCCATCACTCAAGTTTGTATACCTCTTTCAGACTTAAGGCCAGGAACTTTGAACAAAGAGCAAAGATGCTGTTTGAACACATTTATGGTATAAATGTAGCAAGCATCACTCCCTGTGCTAAAAAAAAAATTATGTAATCCAACTAATGTTGCCATGGAAATCATCCAAAATGGTAGGCAAAGTACATTTTTAAAAGCTTGTAACTTAGTAACTGCATGTAGACAAAATCTGTGTATTGTGTCTTAATCAGAAAATTAATTTATACAGAAGTTTTGATTTTGTATTTTTTTAATGAAATTTTTTCCAACAATAATAACTTTTTTCATTAAAATCTAATAAAAACCATTTGACAAATCAGGCATAAAGGTTTTCCATCTTTAGATAGAAATCCTTTTTAGACCCTCTAATTCTTGAGATCGGTGTAAATTTGAGGAGAAAATATAGATATGTAAGAGGTTTGGTTTGGGTTGGAATGTGGAGCGCGATCGCTGATGGTATGAGTTATTCTCAAACATCGTCTTCCCAAACTGCTCAAATTTACTTTGTTTCTGATGTATACTTTGCCGTAGGCAGTTCGCAGCCAATTGCAAGTGGCTAGTGGTTTCCAGAAGTTGATTCTCACACCCTTTAAAGATGAGTGCTGGCCGTTGTTGTCTTCTTTCGTTGAGCTACCACCATCAGTATTTTTATGCCTCTGTGCTTCGATGTATAACAACACTGAAATGGTTACTGACTTAACTCACTGGATCCGCAGGGCTAAGACCTATGTAGAAACCCCAGAGGAAACAAGCGATGATAGAGCTTTAAAATGATATAAAGTTTACCTCTCTTACACCAGTTAAATGCGTTGCTGCAAATTTTTAATCCGTAGAAAGTATGCAAGCAACGCAGACTTAAGGGGATGATAGGCTGTAGATAGTATACCATCTACGTCGGGACCAGAGAGTTAAAAAGGTCCTAATCTGTAGTATCTTGGTGAAATACCTACAAACAAACAGAAAAACAGTGCTTTAGTTCATCCAGTAAAAAATGTATGTGATGGAGATCATAAAATGTAGAGGAAAATGCGTTGGTGTAGGCTGAAGTATATTTCAAAAGCCTGAAACAACTGTGTGGTCAAAATCACCAATAAATAATCTAAAAGTTAGCATCAGAAGAAAGTAGAAACCGAGTCAAATTTTAGTGTGTACATTCGTTTGACTTTGGCGGTTCTAGCAGAAAAAGTTGGTTCTTTTGGGGCAGTGTTAGTAGCGATCAGGGTGTTGTCTGATCTACCCCTAGTGCCTGTAGATAATTAGTAGCGATCAGGGTGTTGTCTGATCTACCCCTACTGCCTGTAGATCCTGGTTGTTTGTGGTGACTTACCCATACCACCAATAGGCACAGTCGTAAAAGTTTCACTCGCCGGTCGGGCAACTAGGCAAAATTTCGACTTGCCCAACAAAAGGTTTTGGTTGCCACAGGCAGTTTGGCAACTGGCAGTGTTAAGCCTTGCTGCTCATGTCTCTCTTTTTGACATTATTGGGTTGCTTCACTGTGCTGTTTTCTGTATTCTCGAACAGTGTTCTTCTGACACTTTTTGTTCTATCTCCTACTAACCAGCCGCCCCTTGCTTACTTTACATATGCAGCAAATAGGGTGCAGGCTACAGGTTGTCACTGCTTGCTAGCAGAAAGATTCTGTCTGCAGAGTCTGCTGCTATACACCAAACTGACACGTACTTTTGCTAGATGCTCACTAGCATCTCACTACGACGTTCCCAGTCAAGCCGTCCGACTGTCAGCTGCGCCAAAACTTGGCTGTCGTGTTTAGTAAGATCTTTTTCCTAACTGCTTCTCACTGCAACACCCTGCAGCCTACATAAGACCATGTCTTTACTAATGTTACTATGATGAACGTTGGTACTTCGGAACACACTTTCACCCTCTGCCACAGCTTTCATCACTGACCTCTTCTCTTAACTGCCAGTTCTTCTAAAACATAGATCCCTGGCAGGTTTCCACCAGATGATGGCTTTTCCAATAGTGCAGTTGTTCTGCCAATTTCACCAACTGCTTTTCTAACATGCAGGTCTCTCAGCCGCAGCTATGTGTAAAAAGTGTACAGCTTTGGGTCTCTTCCAACAGTTTTGAATTTTCCACTACCAAGTCTGTCTGCATCCATTTTTGTAAACTCCACGCCTACTTACTGGAGCCCACCATTAGTATTGATGGTTCAGTGCTCTGAGTGTTTGACAATGTCTGATTTTTAGGTGTCAATTTTGACTGTTTTAAGCCACATCCAGTCCCTTCCTGCATTGTGCCTGAAGGTGCTGGATGTTTTCATGTCAAAGGGTACACCCAGTGGGGCACTGCTTGGACCACTCCTATGTTTGTATCACCTTTTGGTCTGATCCAAACTGGATTGCTTCTGTTCTTTACAATTCTGCCAATCTTACCTACTTCAAACTCGTGGAAACAGTCCACCACCATGGCCTCCGGATATGTCCGAGGTCTTTCGCACCACACCCATTGACAGCCTGTTTGCTGATGCTAGAGGGCCCCCTCTCTCTCTCTCCACCTCCTCAGTCTCATGCTTGGGTATGTCCCCAAGATGAAGGCGCGTTGCGATAACCCTGCTTACTTTGTTTTATTGTTCCCATTATAGCCCCATCAATCAATGTCATTTTATGCTCCCTCTTTTCCAGAACTCTGTGTTACAGCCTCAGCTACTGACACAACACCAAACACTCAGGCCTGCAGGTCACATCAGAGTCTTGCTGGGCCAGACTGGCCTCTTATGTGCTCGTGGTGCCGTGTCTGACTGTGCCCAGGCTTTTTGGAACAACGCAGTTTTGAGCGTAGGCGTATCTCCAGACAGGTGCAGGCCTGAAGGAGTGCACTGTAATAGACCCTCTAACACTAATCCCCCTCCCCCCCACTGCACAACCCCCTTGCTAACTCTAAGTTGATTGGCCCACCTTTTCTTTCGGGTTGCAAGATAGCAAGGTAACATTTATCTCAGCACGCTAACAAGCTAGGACATTCACAACAATGATATACTCTGATTTGAATCCAACAATTTAAAGAAAATATTTTGTTACAATAATTAATATGTTAGATATATCTGGGACTTTCCTGCCCTTACAGATTCTGTATTAATATTTTTGTTGTGTCCATTTGTGTGTGTACATTCATTGATTCATGTGTCTGCCTGCTGCTACAGCTGACAGTGTATACATTTGGATATTACAGTAGTCCCTTCTATTACGATCCCCAAAATGCACCAGAAAGGTTCTTAACTGGGGGCTGGTCTTAATAAGGAAACATATACTTCACAGGTGGAATGGGAGAATAAACTCAAAACTAACCAGTCAAATCATCCACACTATAACAAGCCACAGTGAAGGCTGAGGGAACGATTTTGCGTGGTCCAGTCTGCAGATAAGAAATGTTTTTTCGTGTTTTCGGCTGAAGGATTCAGTTAAGTTGCTAAACACATGGGGCAGCAACAAAGAACATCACAGTTTAAAATACTGCAAAGTTGTTCACCACAGAAGGTCACTCCAGTTATAAAACTGAGAACTTGATCTTGCAATGTCGTAATAGCAGTCCCTGATGTCAGTCGCTAGATGGAACTTGGGATAAGTTGTAATATAGAGGTCTTTTATATAAGAAATACTGTCGGTCACAGATTTTTCGGTTGCATCAAGGGGAAGGTTGCACTACAGGGGGCTGTACTAGGGAGTGACTGCTGTATCTTGCATTCAACTTGGAGGCAAACTGAAGAGACTGAGGTCTTCCACACCTAAGTTTTTCTTCAGTTCCTCAACCACGAAGCAAAATGAGGTCAGATTATGTAATTCTCAACAACATTGGGCTCCTTTGAAAAAACAATTGTGGCTTTCCAGCCATTTGTGATTAATTCACTGCAAAGTAAAATAAAACCGATACATTCATATCTGTGCCCAGAGGAAATGTAATCAAGGCTTACGTTCACTCAAACCACGTGCATGAAATAACCAAAAGTTTCATTCATTTCTTCATCCTTAATTAGCAGCATTTGTCCTTTTAATGTTTAGAAGGAAGCCAGTAATTGTTTTGTTGACCAAGTTGTGTGTTTTAACACTGCTCCACCATTAATCACCCAGCTGTGAAGCTTTCCTGATACCTGCGAATGAGTATGTGGTGCACTTAAAAGACTACCCGAGAGAACCCTGGTTGGTGAATAAATAGCGCGAGAGATTTCAATTTTCATCTTGCTTTGATGGTGTTACTTACCCAAGGTGAGCCTTTCACTAGAAATTGCCGGAGTACAAATCCCTGTACATGTATTAAGAAAGGTGTTTGGAAAATGGAAATGTATGCAAAGTAGGGGCCAGTTTACACGTTTCCAAATTTCTGTGGCTTCCATAGCAAAAAAATGGGGGTGGGGGGGGGGTGGGGAGCTGTGATTGAAGGTGCTAGAGTTTACCCACAGCATGACAGTCACTTTGACCCATGCCTTAGATCATTTGACCTTTAGCCCTGGTGTTTATGGTATGAGCAAAAAGGGAGATTACCTCACTTGGGGTTTCTGACTGGTTGGCAAGGTTTCAAGGTTTAGAAAACAAAAACCCATTCTGTCTGCCAAAAACCTTGAGCAGGACTGATTCCAAGCTGGAACAAGGCTTAGCACATTGAGTGCAAGCTATGTATTATTAAGCAACACATCTTTGCACAGTTGAGTGCCAGTCGCTTACTGTTAAGCAGCGAGTTGCAGGAATTAATGGTTCTTCTCACAGACCACTTAAAGGGATGAAACTTAGTTTAATGTGTAGCATAGGCATTCCCAATTATAGTGGTGTTTCCCTTTGACCATCAGTCGAAGTTGGAGAATCATATGGACTTTTGCATGCACCCTTAGATTTCAAAATGGTGCTACGGAACATTGCATAACAGGCATTCTTTGGATATCAGATTTCATTGACCTCATTGCTGATTTTAACGAATTTTGACTATACAGGAATGATTAAGGTAGGAAAGATTTTATTATCATACTTTTATAAGTAAAACTTTGGGGGGCGGGGGGTTTCGTAGCAGGTTCAGTTATTTCATAACTTTTTTAAAACAAAACCTGATACCTTGGCTACCCAGGACAGGCATAATTCAGTGTGGCTGGCAGTGATTTGAGTTAAAAGGCATTTGAAGATGTTTCTGAGTACCAACTTTGAAATATGTAAATAGGCCCTAAGATACAAATCTCAGCATGGGTAAAGGAGGCCCTTGGACAGTGGAAATGAGGGATGCAGAGTAGTATTTTCTGCAAGCTAATTTAAGGTTAAGCTTTTTAATCAAGCCATTTTGGACATGGGCATGTGTGTGATGTGTATGGAAGTGAATGTGTCAAAAAGTGTGTGTTTGGGTGTGCATGTGTCACAGAGAGCGTGTGTCAGAAAGTTGTATGTGTGTGTAACAGACACAAGGTGACTTCACTGCCTGCACTCATTACAAGTTCACAGTGTGAACCTCTTGTACTCTGTCTTGGTGGTAAGGCTTAGTCTTGAAGTACAGACAGGCATCAGGGTTCCCTGTTTATTTCAACTAACACATAGAGTCTCACGTGCTTCATGGACAAGTCTGTTTAATATCTGACTGTATGGTAGTGTCCTACACCGCCCAGATTAGGGCTTCGAGGGTTAGTCAAGATTGGTGACAAGGTAAACTGAGCTTTGTTGTGGTCGTTCATGCTATAACACGAATATACTTGACTAAACAATAGTTTGGCGGGATCCTAAAACCAAGCATTTTCAGTTAAACTATTGTAGTCACCAATATTGACAAACACAAACATCTGTATTGTTACTTGAAGTAGACCTTTATACCCATATGATTGCCACAGGCTTGAGTAGTTTCACAAAGTGTTTTTTAAAGGGTTCACAAAAAGGATTGAAGAGTCACCTCATGTCTGTTGCCTGCATGAGAAAAATGCTTTTTTCTGCAAAATATTCCTTGTGCTAGTAGAGAAAATATCAATTTTTGTTTTTGTAAAATTTGCATTTTCGTCATTTTTGTTTTTGATGTACCCAGACGTGCTGTAATGTGGTTTTCGTAGCTCAGCTAAGTAAGAGTGATGATAAATACAATAAGGAGACTTGTCAAATTGACAGCAAGAAAGTATGAAGCCTATTTTTAATAAGAGCTTACCTTTCCACACCCAGCACCTTAATCTCTAGAACAAGACTGTAACTCTTAACTGGTCTCAACACAAAAGGTTGTTTTGAGTTTTATTTTGATAAAAATGAAATAGAAGTTGCTTTACAACTGGATAGACTGATGTTTTCACTATTATTATCAAACTTGTTGAATGTTTTCTAAAAGCTGCATGCCCTGCTCTGTGGTGTTTTATCAGTATCTTCCCAACTTCCTTAAAATGCGTGGACTTTCAGGGACAATATGATTATCTTCTACCATCAGACTTACATCAGCAGCAAAGAAAAAGAAGTAGAAATTGAACAAACAAACAAAAAATGCAGCGATCAAAGAATCCTGATTGTGTGCTACTTTTTCAGAAGAAAATGTGGTGCTGGGCTACTTTGTCGGTACTTTCCAACTGATCGAGGTAAAGAAAGAGTTGCAACGCTGAAGAATAGTGTGAGTCAGCTAACAGTGTTTACTGTTCAAACAAGTGAAGCAACCCCATAACCAACATAAAACTTAAAATGACGGTGAAATTTAATGGTTTAGTAGAAATAGAGAGAGAAAAAAAACTTATTGTGCAGCTTTAAATTGTGTGCTGAATTCGCTGGCGTATATATTTTCCGGTGCAAGCTGCGCCTATTTCTTTCATCTCGCATTTCAGTCTTTTCCACTGATTTCACTGAGCTTGTTGGTACTGTGGAATGTCAGAGAGAGAGAGAGATGGTAATGTGGAATGTCTGAGAGAGAGATGGTACTGTGGAATGTCTGAGAGAGAGAGGGTACTGTGAAATGTCAGAGAGAGAGAAGGTTGGTGGTGCCTGTCGTACATCTCTGTGTGTTGTGTGAGTGTGACTCCCTTCTGTTATGATTGTTTTGCTAGTTTTTGTAAAGCACGTTGAGCCTTTCGGGGGAGTTGTGCTATAAAAGAGCGCTTTATTATTGTTCTTGTACCTGGAGCAACTAAAAAAATATTTGCATGGTGGAGTCTATAAGTTCTGTCTACGCTCACAAGCTGTCACTATATATTAGCTCAGTTTCGTTTCCACATGGAGAGCAGGAGCGTTTCCTGCTGTGGTCGGATACATGAACAGTCTGTCCACTGACCGTCTTCTCAAGGTTGATCTGTGGGGGGTGACAGTGGGCCCTTTTGCTCGTGAGCCTGGTACTGCAGCATCTCTGCTGGTGATGGTGTCGGCTGTTCTGTCAGCAACCACGTCCCTTTCTTCTCTTGCCCAGCTCTGTACTCGCCTGCCCTCGACATTCCTAGGTCTTTGTTTTGCAAGTTTCAATCAAAAGCCTTCAAAGGGCACAGGCAAACCATGACTGATTGACCGTTACGGTCCATGGGGGACACCGTCACTCAAGTTTTCTCAAAGCTGTCAAGCTTATGTAGCAAAATTCCTGTGGCAAACACATCGCTATTAGCTACAGAAAAATTTATAGTGCGTTACATAATCCACTATTTTGCAGAAATGTGTAGCGAACTTACTACTCACTACTCAAATTTGTGGCTAACTACAAAATGTCGTGCACTACTTCGCTACCTACCTAACCCTGTTTATAGACTGTTATCCCAAGTTCTGCAAACCTAATGTTAAAGATGTAGCATGGAAGCTTGTGGCAAAATGTGTACAGAAGCTGCTGGGGTGGTTGTATGTTATGGTTATACAGTGTTTATGCTATGTTATGTTACATCATACCCCTCAGGCTCACACTCTCCGACAACCGAGGCCGACGAACAAGGTCTAAGAGTTTTTTATTTACTACTCACTACTTGGCCGGCTGAGGGACTACTCCAGGTTACAAAACATCATAATAAGTGGCCACAGGTCTAGCTACTTCTTGCTATCAGTACAGGACCTCTGCTCGTTGTGTTTACATTCTAGCCCTAGTCTCTTTCTGCCTCATAACTGTTGGAACTGTGGCAGTCGCTAGCTCCAACATAAAGGTCTCAAAGGTTAGCCTTCCTTCCTAGTTCGCAGCTTCGCCTAGTTCTACGGCATTCTCTCTGCGTTTGCCTAAGTCTCTCTGTAAAGGCTTGTGTGTCCCCTCAGCCATCGTGCCCAGGCATTCTGATTTATGGGGCCAGGTGCTGGTCTGCCCGCTGCCGGCTGACCGCTGACTGGACAGATCTACGATGCCCTCTCGGGTCACTCCAGCTGAGCACTTTGGTCATTAGTCTCGAGTTCCACTAGCCCGACAGCTGTTAGTTGCAGGGGGGGGCTGATTTCCCACCAGTACTAAAGGAGCTCGTCGTAAAACTAATGTCCAGTGCAGTGTCAGGCCGCCGTATCACCTTTCGGACGTATCACCCAGCACCTGGCTGGTCTTGGAAGGCTAGCCTTACTAGGCAGCTGCTGCCTCTAGTCACATGAGAGTAGAGGTCTAGGGACAATAGCAATATCGTTACAGTTAGGGTGGCTGAACATGAACACATTGTTTATGTTATGTTAGGGTGCTGACTGAAGATGAAAATCTTTGAAATGTGCTGGCTAAACAGTAGTGTGCTTTTGTTGTTACAGCATCCGTTTGTACGCAAGACTCGACGAGCCAGTGTTTTGATGGAGCTGATAATTAGAACCCGGGATGCTGTTCGGAAGCTGGACAATTTACAATACCGCCGCATGAAGAAGCTAATCATGAATGGAACTGTTGATGACGAAGGTCTTCCGATGTCTCCTCAGGCGACCAGCCCTGACTTGGGAGGTAACTGCATGACCACAATGTGAAGAAACATGCATGCCCAAGTTAGTCATATGATAACAACATAAACAACCCCCTTCCCTCTTATCATGGCCATGTGACCAAAACAAAGTTTTCTCTGAAAAGGCACCTGTCTGCTATCTTAGCCTCGTTAAAGCTTTGCCAGGGCTGAGTTCACTGATATACTGTAAGATGGCTCCTGCCATTACAAGAACTTTCAAGACAACCACTAACTTGATGAGTGCGGGTTACATTTTGAGAGTGCCGTCCTATGTGTCTGATGTTTTGGGGGTATGTTTAAACAGTTGTTAAAAAAAAAAGAAGAAAAAAAGTACGGGCTAGAAGGATAAAACAAACTGAATTTTTCTGTATGCAGTCTATTGTGCCAGTTGTGGGACAAAATTCCAACTTTTGAAAATACTGTTTATATAAATAATAGTAATACAGATAATAATAATGATGAACATTTATGGAGTACCTTTTTTCACACAAGCTCAGGCCGTTGTACAAACCAAGGATACAAACTCATGTACACACACATGCACGGGTGCACATGCATACTCACACACTGGCATGCAGGTAGGTATGTGATTACAAGTAAATCTGGAA
Source organism: Lanistes nyassanus (assembly GCA_004794575.1). Classification (NCBI taxonomy): domain Eukaryota; kingdom Metazoa; phylum Mollusca; class Gastropoda; order Architaenioglossa; family Ampullariidae; genus Lanistes; species Lanistes nyassanus. The sequence continues at coordinate 137,091 of SMGT01000508.1, read as the reverse complement.
TGGGTGACCTAAAAGATTGTAGAGAGATGGATGAGCGAATATTTAGAGGGAGGGGGTTCCAGATATGAGGTGCAGCATAGGAGAACCACCGCAGTAGCTTTTAGTCCTAACCCGAAGAGTCATAAGAAGACAGGAATCAGCTGAGAAGCGAAGAGTTCTTGCAGGAGTGTAAGTACAAAGGTCTGAGAGACAGACGTGGTGTATGATGAAGATCTGCCAGATAGATGGGGGTGTAAGGATGAAGATCTGACAGGGGTGTACGGATGAAGATGATCTGCTAGATAGATGGGTTGAAAGGATGAAGAAGGTCTGAAAGATAGACAGGACCAGTAGCATTGAAGGCGGAGAAACAGAAACAGGCAACTTTGTATTTAATTCTAGCCTCTATAGGTAGCCAGTGCAATGTGCGCAGATGAGGTGTAATGTGGTCAGAACGTGAGACCCTGGGGACAAGATGGGCACTGTTGTTTTGCACTTTCTGAGTGTGCTGTATAAGATTCTGAGGAGACCCAACCAGAAGTGAATTGCAGTAATCCATGCAGGAAAGCACAAAAGCCAAAATGGAAGTTTTAGTCACTTCTACAGACAATGGCGAATGGAGCTAATGCAGCAGAATTCACATTTGACAGAGCGGATAAGGTTAGTGATATGGAGTCACATTGAAAGGTCAGACTCTAAGCAGACACCAAGATTTCTGGAAGTTTGAGAAAAATGAACACTGGTGCCACCAACCGTTCGATATTCCAGAAAAAGCTAGAAAGGTGAACATTCTGGGCGAAAAGATAATAATGGCCTCTGTTCTCTCATCATTTAGCATAAGTTTGTTAAATGTCATCCAAGATATCACATCACCTATACAATCCTGCACTGTTCCAATCCAACTATTCAGCTGAGCATAGTGGATGGACTTTTGCAGCTGAGTATCATCCGCAAAGGAATGGGTGAAGAACAGCATGTTTAGAGATGACGTCCATGGCGGTGGACATGTTAGCTTCCGCCAATCGGGAGCGCCGGCTCGAGGCCTTGCTTTCCTCCAAGGATTCCCTGAAGCGCCCATCCGGCAGGCCACGGCCAGCTGCTTCCAAGAAACACCAACCTGGCCCCAAGTCCTAGCCTAAGGGTGGCCTTGGTACACAACCCCCCCCCCCCCACCACCACCACACACACACCCCAGGGGTCAGGGTTGTGGTGCTCGAGGTAGACAACAACAACCCCAGTAGGTAGGCCCTTAGAATCCCCTGCTCCACCCCCCACCCCCCCCCCAGGCCAGAGGCCTGTCGCACGCCGGGGGGCATGGAGTGGGTACAGAGTGTGGTTCAGGTAGGGTTCAGTCTGTTGTGGGAGTCTGCTCCTCCCCCCACCCCCACTCTGGCGTGTTGCCCTCCTCTGTTCCATCTGCCAGCAGACAGATGAGAACAGAAGGCGTTGGACACAAGTCTGCCAGTTCAGAGCACTGCTGTTTGGCCTCTCCCTTGCACCATGGGCATTTACCATGGTCACTCGAGAGTTTTGTGCTCTGTTGCACGAGCAGGGATACACTTTTGTGCGTACCTAGATGATTGGGTGATCCTCGCAGCGGATACTGGCCTGTGCAATTCACACACGCAGGGGTCATGTCTCAGGCACGTCTGCTGGGATTCTTTCTGAATCTCAGCAAGTCGCAGCTCCTTCCCTCCACCGTTCCTGGGCACGGAGTTCGACACCGTGGCTTGGACTGTCTGCCCTGCGCTCCGATGCATAGACCGTCTCCAGCTTCTGGTGTCAAGTCTGATGAGCGTGTAGCGTTTTATGGGGTAAGCTGGAGTTTAGGGAAGAGATAAGTAATGTAATCCCCTAAAGCTACCCCCCTTTTCAATCAAAAGGGACACGACCAGATAATTCAACACATTTATTGAACTACGAACATAAAAGGATAGCAGAGGAAGGAAAGAGGTGGAAGAACAAGGATGCAAAAGTGCATGTGTGTGTGTGTGGTAAACGTAACGAGAGGTATGTGTCACAAACCCCCTCCCACTCACTGCAGTCACTCACATCAGTGTGGAAAGGGATCTGTGTGTGCATGTTATTTCTCCATAAACTCTCGCACAAAACAGGGAGGTAAATCAACACGGCCCCAGCCAGATATAATTACCTAACTCCCCTGTCAAACTAATCGGCACAACAAAATCACATCGATATCCTCACCTCAAATTATTCACATCAAGCACATCAGCATCTCACTCTCCATACAACAAACCCACATCGATATCCTTAACACAAACTATTCACCTCAAGCACATCAAAATTCCACTCATCATACAACAAAATTGGCAACAATCAAACAGTCCGCAAAACTTTCCCCTTCTCTCACAGTAACGTTCTCAACTTCACTAATCGAGCTCATCGAACTGTTCTCAGTGTCTCTGCTTATTCAGTATCCGAACCAAAACAGATCTTTCCAAGTCCTCACGGGAATGTTTCCTACCGCGGTTATTATTATCAGTAAGTCTGTAAGTCCGCTGTACCGTTGCCACCACAACTTAAATGTCTTTGCCCCTGTGCCACCGTCGGACAGTACAGGGGATAGAGACGTCAAAACGCGAGCGACACGTCCTACCTCGCTTGACACGATGCCACGTCGGTGTTTTCCCACCTGGAGGATACCAGTTCCGTAGACCAGGGCTGCTCGGCTCCTGGCTGACTGGGTGGTGAGCTGGGGTCCCTACACCCCCCACATGCTCTCTGCGTAATGCAATGACTGCCGTCCCTGTTGCGTCCACTCCTTTGGCCGGCTGGCAGTCAGCGTCTCTCGGAGGCGTCGATCCAGGGAACAGTGTGACCCGGGTCCCCTTCGACACCTTCTCTCGGCACACCTTGGTCCGCCCCTGGAAACTCCTATAAATTCCTCCCTTCAGGGTACTGTTCTCTTTTTATAAACTCCACTTTCAAGTCAAAAAACTTTCCCTAATATTTTATTCCCTCCATTTGCACATTAACGACATCATTACTTGCAGCTCAAAACATATCTCGAGAAATCGGTTCCCTACTGCAGAAAAATACTCAAAATTGATCCTCCCAATTCACAGAAAAATTACTCACAATTAATCATCTCAAGTTCCAATAAAATCGCTCAAAACTTTCCCGGCTTAGCCATCAAGTACAAAATGCAACCAATCAATATTCACAATTAAGCATCCCAGTTCACATGACAATTACTCAAAAGCATTGCTGGCATAACCATAAAATATGACATATATGGATACTTCTACCTTAGCCACTTGGGGCTGAAGGAGTCTATTACACAATTCGTCTCTTGCTTGGAACAACCGTCCTTCGTTACAGCTCATAAGCCTCTGGCGTTTCCCTCGCTCACACGCTCGCTCTCGCATCTCCAAACATCGCTCACTATCACGCGTTTCTTTCTCCCCCCTTCCCGCTATGCAGGTGAGCGAAAAATCTCCCTTCTGTCTCTTTTTACAGTTTCTCCCCTTTTCTATCAGTACTAACACAGCAAACAGTTTCCACCCTAGCTATACAAGCCATACATATCATCGATGCTCAGACATGACATACGCTGATCAAAAAAGAAAAACATTACATTATACCGCTTCACATTTGCGTCCGTGACAGTATGTCACAACTCTCAGAACAGAAAGTGAAATAAGCACTGTACAGTTAAACTAATACAATTAGTAAAAACTACTTGCTTTTGATTATAATCCAATCAGGAACAGAATATTCAACACAGTGTATGTTCACACTCAATAGTGGTCCGCAGTCTTAGTCTGTACGGAAGAAGACAGTATCTGACAGTAGACTCGGAAGGCAGAAACGCGAAGTCCGGTCTGTAGAGCGTAAATCCAGGAAGAACAGGATGCAAGGTCGAAGGTGAACTGAAGACCCAGCTACGCCTCCGACGCAGATTCACATCAGTTCGACCTGGTCCTCATGTGGATATCCGGTACGATGAACAACGTCATAAGGAGTTCGGTTAGGTGCCCTTGGAGTGTCCTTGACCAACCGTCACAGGAAAAACTCCTTGCTCCTCGTAGATTTCTGATCTAGAGGAACGTCCAATCTCCAACTAGTGGAAAAGTTCTCTTGTCTGCTCACTCACAGTCTACTACTAGACTAACAATGTCGAGTTGCAGGAACACGGAGATATAACACTGACTGCTTACACTGTTAGGTCCTCTACACATCGATGGCCTAACAACGTTCTTGTCTCTTTCAAAACATGAGAAAGTTGACAAAAATCTCTCCGTGGAAGCGCACAAAAACTTTCCACGACGAGAAACAAGCCAGTTCAGTTATCTCACAAATCGTTTACTAAGTAGCTGTATGGGGCTAGCCTACAGCGAAGTACGTATAGCGATGGTTGACCGTTAACTCTTTGACCCCGCAGGGACCCTGTGGGGCTAACAACCCCAGAGGCCGCCCAGAGGCCGCATAGATTTACAAAAATACCGCTTAAAAACTACCACACTCACAGTAATATATTTTGCATATTTAGAAAGATCTATTCTTCGGCATCACAATGGAAACAATACTTTTAGTTAGAAATATTAAATACTACTTACTATTTGGTGCCAAATGTAGTCACTTTTTGTACACACAAACAAACAAAACACGTGTATCCAATGTTGCGACGGAAGTAGACCTGGACAGCAGCTACACTAAACCTCGTTTGGCAAGCCGAAACTGTTTCCGAAACTCATTTAGACAGTGCAGGGGAAACAACCGATGATAGAGCTTTACAATGATATAAGGGTTTACCTCCCTTACACCGTTAAATGCGTCGCTGCAAAGTTTTGAATTTGTCGTAAGTTTGTCGAACCCGAGTGGCATACATCAACCATCAGGGTGGTACCCACTCAGCAGCTTTGTCGACTCAGGCGGAAGATCTGTGGCTCTGGGCTCAAAGCCACGGCTTCTTCCTGTCTGCAAGACATGTGACGGGCTCTGTCAATGTTCTTGCAGACTTCCTGAGTCGTCCACACTCTGGCCCACTCAGGTTTCGACTGCTGGTGGAACTGTTCGGCACACAGTACTCCAAGTGGCTCCCGGTCTGTGTCTCCCCAGTTCCGGACCCAGAAGCTTGGGCAGTGGATGCGTTCTCACTGACATGGGCAGGGCTGGAAGCGTACACATGTTCCCCCTTACCCCTCTTTTCTCACGTGCTGCGGAAGGTGGAGTTTGATCATCCCTGTCTCATTCCAGTCGCACCATGTTGGGTGGCATAAGCATGGTCTCTGGATCTTCTGAGGCTGAGCAAAGCGGATCCCATTCCGCTACAGGTTCCTTTCGGAGCCTTCCTTCAGCCGCGGTCTGGCATTCCCCACGCCAACCCCCAGTTTCTCCATCAGCACGCTCGGCTCTTGTAGCCCATCATGCAGTGTGTCATGCTACTGCCTCCACCTTGCAGCTCTTGGCTTCAGCCCGTCGCATTTCCACGAACAAAGTGTATGATGCTCACTGGCGGCTTTGGGTGGAGTGGTGTCGGGCCCAGGGGGTAGAACCAACCAGGACCCGGGCGGTGGACCTCGCTAACCACCTTTCCTTTCTTGCAGACTCGGTGGGTTTGTCTGTCTCGGCTGTATGGGTGCACAGGGCCGCTGTCCTCGCCACCCTCCGGCAGCTGGGAGTGAAGCTGCACGGTAACCAGAACATCATTGCAGAAGTGATGCGTGGCATCGTGCTTTCCCAGGTTTGCATTCCCTGCTGGGACCTTTTCTTTGTGCTGGTGGCCCTCCGCTCTCCTCCCTATGAACCTCTACATCAGGCTTCCTTACCTGACTTAACACTTAAAACAGTTTTCATGGTCATGCTCACTTCTGGCTGCAGAGCCAGTGAGGTTCACTCTTTTTCAGGGTTGGAGGCAGATGTCCGCCGGCTGCGTGATGGTTCCCGGTCTCTGGCATTCTTACCTGAGTTTCTGGCTTAGAACCAGAGGCTAGGCGGCCCTTCTCTTATGGTCACCATCCTTCCCTTGTCCTTGATCCTGGCCCCATCTGAACCTGACTTACCAAACTGTCCGGCCGGGGCACTGCGTGAGTATAGACGCCGTACACCTCCATTATGTGTCGCCTCTCAAAGACGTCTTTTCTTCTCTCTGCAGTCTGATCAAACGTGAGAGATTTCTAAAGCTTCTAATGGGGTGGTTGGAAAAAAGGACGACATATGCACCATGTACACTACACTAGTGACTAATAAACTTTGTGGTATTCTTGCTAACAACTCGCACCCACACTGACCAAAATTTGATTCTCGACTGATTACCAGAAGTGGCAGGATCAAAGTCCTTAGGGCTGGAACCTCATGGTACAAGAACTCCTTTATACCTACAGCCATTCACAGACCTAATCAACTGTCGTCTAGGTCAGGGTTAGGGTTGTCCCTATGCTGTTGTCCCTCTGTTTTCCTCTGGCGTTTTCTATGGGCATGCTTGTTGGGATATGAGTGGCGATATGATCTATCAGAAGATAGGTGAGACGTTTGTAACATACATTGTATAATGGGGTATGCTCATGTGGTCATTTGGTGTGACGGGGTGTGGTATGTGTGTGAAGTATATGTTTATTTATGGATTATGGTATAGCGGTATTGTGTTTGTATGCACCGTCTGGAAGACATCTCAAATTTCTGGAGTGGATAAATAAAGATGTATTGTATTGGTATCTGTACAGAAAAAAACTCCACTCATGTAATGTTATCCTGTAGGTGTGGCTGATGAAGAAATTTCGGTGGACGACACGTCATCACAGGATGATGAACAGCTGGACTCCAAGTCTGGTTCGCTGGCTTCCCAGCATTCCACCACAGCATCATCACAGGCCAGCTTGTCATCTCTTAATGCTGTCCCATTGTCCGAAGACTTTCAGTTGCCAACAGCCCTAGTCCGTGATCGCAGTGTGAGTACTACACAACATCAGAATTCAGAGTGTAGCAAATACATAAACATGTTAGTTTTGATTGTGATTGAGATCACGATAAATTACTTCTTGAAGATTTCCTTTATCAAGTGCTTGAGTATTGAGGATTCATGGTTGCATATGCTTAAAGCAGATATTTTTATTGGAAGCCAGCATAGCAAGATGTATTCACATGCTGTCTAACTGAATAGTTGACATTAAGAGACAAGGGACTTTGCTATGGAGAGACATCTCTGATGCACATAAAGCCTGCTCTGATTGTTGCCATCAAGTGTTTCTGCAGTACCACCTAGACAAGCTGCGCTGTCTAGTGTCAGAACACAGATGGCAACAACCAAATTTTTAAATGTCTGCTTTCGCAGGTTTGTATTGGAGGTTTTCTGTGCTTATATCTGGCATGTTTTTCAATTTCCTTTGGAGGATTTTAGCTGACTTTTGAAAAAAATATGACCTACAGTAAAATTTCAGTGTATGGCTAGGGATATATTATGACAGACATTCAGGCAGTTACAATTTCCTCCCTCAGTGCTAGCTGTTTAGTATACCCTTGTTTGGGGCTGTAGTTTGGCTTTGGTTTGGGGTTGACAGATCATCAGTACTATTGAATACATTGACATGAGTATACATGCCCGTGTAAAATCCGTGCAGCTCACTAAATATTTTCTGCAGTCAGTTTGAAATAAGAAGCATACAACATCTTATGTGTATACATCTGTAAATCAGTGGGGAAAAAATGTTACCAACGTGATGTGTGGTGTAAAAGCATACCAGTGTAAGCACTAGTGTACCAGCAGCTTCACAAACTGTTAACATTATACATATTTATTTAATTACCTTTTCAGCATAACTTACAGAAATGCATGGTTTTTTTAAAAAAAAAACATTTCACTGCGTTTGTAATTCATGGTATACCCAGTTGAGTGACAGCTGCAACATCAAAAGAACAAAAATTGTTCTGTCTATACTGAAGAGTGCTGTTTGAGATATTACCTGAGCTGTTTTCAAACTGTACAAACATGGTGTGTTATTGTGACCTAATATAAACCCCAGCGATGACTTGGCCCAAGCAAATCACAGCCTACATTCTTGATTTGGTTTTTTCTTGGGGCTGGGGGGGG
>SMGT01000508.1:102047-123317 GCA_004794575.1 Lanistes nyassanus | reverse complement strand
TCCAAATCAGTGTCTCGAGACTCTTGACTCTGACTGTCTTCCAAATCTGTGTCTGACACTTTCGTGACTGTCGTTACTGGTATCGCTTTCATTTAGCTCTTCCAAAACGCTAAAGGCCGCGGAGAGACGCAAGGTCCTCTTCCCGCGTGTAGCCATTTTGAATAACGGAAGCAGACCTGGCCCGCCCCCACTACACTTAAATCTCGTTTGGCAAGCCCAAACTTTTCCGAAACTCATTTAGACAGTGCAGGGGAAACAGGCGATGATAGAGCTTTACAATGATATAAAGTTTACCTCCCTTACACCGTTAAATGCGTCGCTGCAAATGTTTAAATCCGTTGATAGTATACAAGCAACGCGGGCTGAAGGGTATAATAGGGCGTTGATAGTATACTATCAACGCCGGATCCAAAGAGTTAAATCCCTCGTTACACATTGCTTTCAGTTACGGTTTTCAATTATGACAAACATGGCGCCCACTCAATTCCACCCCTAACAATCAAGTTCGCTATACATTCACATCTCACTAAAGAATAGTTAAAATTAAATAACAATCCGCATTATCAAGCGAAATTCCCTTACAATACTATCCTGACTTTTTTTATATCATAAACAGAATCATAAAAAAATAATAATATACAAATTGGCAGAAGTTTCTAGAGTGCATATATCAGGATTTTACTCTGTAATTTAACACACACAAAATATATATTTTAAAAACTCCTTCTGATGCACAATACCTTCAGTTCAGCGATTGAAGGAGCAGGTAACATCAAACACACTGTGAGTATGTTCCACCACATCAGTCAGTTCCTTACGTCTTTTGTCTTCAGTTCTGAGGTCACAACTAAACTTCTTTAACTCCTCTCTCAATTTCCTAATGCATGAGCGAGCTCACCCCTGCCCCGCTGTGCATGTATGCTACCTGTCCATCAGCTAGTATGGGAGACCGATCTTATCAAAATTTATCTCCACTTGTCACGTGGATTGTGACAACATGTCACACATATCTTTAACAGAGCAGAGAATATAATTTCATCATTACCAACAAACCAACAAGAGAAAACAGAGTGCCTACCTCTACATATCCAGTGATAAATGTTTTGGATTTTTTTCTTTTACTTTGTTTTATATTTTATACTCTGTTTTACAATATTTGAGTTGTAAGTTGTGTGCTGAAGAAAGAGTAGGCCCCAAAACATTTTCTGTTTCTTAGAATAGCTTGGCTTCCTGTATTTCTTGGTGCCACATGTTTTACTCCAACCAGCAGGCACTTGTGTGGTTGTTCTCTGAGGTACACAACGTGCCACAGGACTGACAGTTACCTGGTCCAGCATTCATGAAATTCTGTTCGGTTTGTTTCTAACAGTTTTTTTTTCTCCCTTTTAAACCCCAATTCTCACACGATCAGAGTTGGCTGTTTTTGGATGTTGTGATAATTTGTGATGTTTTAGCACACAAGTTCTTGATGGCTTTAACGGTTTTTTTTGACTTCGATCTATGTAGTTGAAAATAAACTATAAAAGAAAAACAAGTGATGCCGCTTGGAGGAAAATCCAAATAAAATTTAAAACAAGGGAACTTGACCAAGCTAGAACAGGACAAAGACGAAGACAATCTACCCCTTTATTAGGACGACACAAAAACAACGAAAAAACGAAACAGAAAATGAAACAGAGAAAAAGACTTAGCTGCAGAAGATGTGGTGCGTGGGCTGGATATCCTGCTATCCAGCCCAGGCGTCACATGTACTGCAGCTAAGTCTTTTTCTTTTTCTGTTTCATTTTTCGTCATTTTTGTGTCGTCCTAATAAAGGGGTAGATTGTCTTCGTCTTTGTCCTGTTCTAGCTTGATCCAGTTCCCTTGTTTTAAATTTTATGTGACAATAAACTGTTCAGTTTATTCATTAAACAGCTTGGAAATCATTGTCAAATAGATATCTCTCAACTTACATCTTAGTAACACTTTCTTTTCGAACAACCTAGCTTTGGTCAACAGAAAATATAAGGAAGTAAAGAGAAAAGAAACGGGTGACTGCAGCTTGGTGTAATGAATGTACAACAAAAGGAACTTAGCCAAGCGAGAGTTCGACAACAAGTCAACGTTGCGGGGTATAACCCCTTCCTCAGGATGGCACAGACAGATAACAAATAACAAATAAAGATAACTTAGCTGACAAGGATGCTGATCATGCACAGTTGATGTCCAGGAAGAGAATGCAAATGGGAAAAGTTGCAACAGTAACAAGCATGAATGATGCAATGAGATCACAGGAATAAAAAGGAATGTTAGGCTTACAAAAGAACTATTTTAGCTTCCTCTTAAAAACATAAACGCTACATAGTACATGCCTCTAAGAAGGGGACCCGGAGAACAGGAAGACAACTACATGGGAACTGTGTCAAAGCTGTGAGAGGTTTTTTGGGAACTGTGTCAAAGCTGTGAGAGTTTTTTTGGGAACTGTGTCAAAGCTGTGAGAGGTTTTTTGGGAACTGTGTCAAAGCTGTGAGAGGTTTTTTGGGAACTGTGTCAAAGTTGTGAGAGGTTAGTTGGTAACTGAATTCTTTCCTTCAGTTCGTGCTTGTAAAGACCACATTTTTGTCCGGGTCAGTTTTGAGAAATTTCTTTACAGAAAACTCACAGATATTTGTCAGAGCAAACTTGTGCAAACTCTGAATGTCAGTTTATGGACTTTGGCAAGTTTTGTTTTCATTTATTGTTTGATGAGTTCACCCCGTACCCCTTTGCACCTAGCTCCCTTGATAACTATCAGCAGTAATAGTTTTGTCCAATCAGCAACGTTTGCTTAATAATGCATCATTGTGAGTCAGACAAAATGGATGAAAACAGCTTCTGCCTTCTACTGTTTTTAAATTGTCAAAGCTGCAAGCATGGGCACTTAGGAAGACAGGCAAAGCATGTATTAAAGAGATTGCAGAATTAGAGGGAAATCAATCCAAACCTGTAAATGATTAATTTTTTGTTTTGCTTTTTGGTTTGGGGGTGTGTGTGTATGCATTATTTGCTTGCTGGGTATTTTGACAAGATGTGGCAGCATTTTAAATTGGAACTAATAAAAACAATCATGGCAGGTGTGATAAAGTAGAATACTAAGAAGCCATTATTTTGTGCAGCACAAAACCAGTTTTATTGGAACTGAGTTGTCATTGAGCATAACATTCCGTGTGCAGCTGAGTACACGTACAAGTTTGTCTTTCAAGTTTTCTTCAGGCTGCATAGAAATAATGCGAATTCTGTCCTGTCAGAGCATAGGTATCTAGTGTGGCAATGGAGAATTGGCGACAAAAGTGGCCAAAGTGAGAAAATATAAATGAAGCAAACACATGCACCAGTAAGACAGAAAAGGTTATTTCTATTAGTAGTTGTTAAAAATCTGTGCTTCCATGTAACTTGTTTAAGAAACTGTCAGAATATTCTTGAAACTTGTGTGTGCTGATGACATTGGTGCCATTGTGACTCAGCTTGTGAGTTAGCCATGTCTGATCCTTAAGGGGTACTTCTTCGTAGTAATCTCCACTAAGCATGGTCTAAGCTGGGCCAGAAATTTGGGGATAAGAAAAGAGAGGCAGCCAGTTATCCAGGTCTGGGTAAAAGGTATTCTTTCTTGGTGTCCTGGAAGGGGTAGGTCATGGAATTTTGAGTTTCGAGAATTAGTGAGCAACATTCTTGCAAGCACAAAACTTTGTATGTGCTGCCTTTGTGCACAATTTTGGCACACACTTTACCTTGTCACTTTAGAAATCCTAGTCATGATATCAACCATATGGAACACATTCATGACATAGGTTTTTTGATCTGTTGACAACCGTTGCATACCCTTGGGAATGCATAGATTTTGGCATGCTGGCACATTTGAAATAAATGCTGCTAGCAAACTACCACATGTGCAGTAATCTATTTTACGTATTTCGAAAGATTGATTTTTGAACATCAAAGTAATTATACAATTTTACTGAAAAATTGTTAAATACCACTTGCTATTTGGTGTTAGATGTGGTCTCTGTATGCATGTCATACACCTACATGGTTTAGCCGCATGTAAGACTATCGATGATAAAAACAACTCCAACGCAGGCTGAAAGAAAAATTTAAGAATGAAATGAGTCCTACCTAAAATCTATCCGGTGTGACTTCTGTGTAAAACGTTGCATGGCAAAAGGTATCCAAGTGACCTAAAATCTATCCGGTGTGACTTCTGTGTGAAACGTTGCACGGCAAAAGGCATCCAAGTGAGTGAAGAACATGGCAGGTGCCTTTGTCCTGCTGGCCAGGTCACATAATTTCAAATGGAAAATGGAGAATACCAGTGACATAACTTTGCCAGCAAACCACTTACAAACTTTTTATTAAGTCATTGGAAACCCATTTCCAAAGTGCCAGGCAACCGTAGCAAAGTTCTATTGGCATACAGTCTCTGAGTGTTGATGTAGCAGACGGCAAGGTTGTCAATCTCACTACCTTGTTTGAGTGAATGCAGACCGCAGGACCAGATAACATAGGGCATAGCAGGAATACTGACTGCTTGTACAATGTATTTGGACAAGAAATTTTTGTGTGTTTTGGGAGGCAGGGTATATGTTCTTTTTGGAATATCTTTTTTATGTCAGTCATGCTGTACTGTATTATGAGGTATACTGTTTATGGAAATTGGTGTATTGCCTGTTATATCTTTCAAGCATAGAGCATATTTTATTGCATTGTCTGGCATATTTTTTGTGTGCGGAGCATGCTGTATTGTGGGTATATCTTTTGTGTGTGAATCATACTGTAATTTTGTGTACTGTGTGAGACATTGTGTTTAGTATATCCTTTGTGTGTGAATCATACTATAATTTTTGTGTACTGTGTGGGACATATTGTGTTGTTTGGTATACCATTTGTATGTGGAGCATCCTGTACCATACTGCCTGGTATAATCATCAGATTAAGATATGCAGACACATGGTTTGCATTGTAGATTATGTGTTTAGTACATTTAGTGTATTTGGCAGGAACAAAAACATGGAGCCAAGCTATGAGACACTAGACAAAGAGTCAACAGTTTGGGGCATCACACTTTGTTCAGGACAGATGCAAGACAGAACAAACAGATAAAAAACAGGAAGCACACTGCTAAAATAACAAGGGTGGATAAACTATGAAAGAAAAATGAGTTTGCTGTTTTAGAGTTAGAACTCATTCATTCAATTCAGCATTATCCCCATGTGGAAAAATGCTACCTAAGCTGTGACTGGTGTTTACAAGATATTCAATAAGGATATCCAAGATGGCTGCAGACTCTCTCACTGATCTAATATCTAAAGCGTCTGCTTAAGGTGGGAGGTCGGTGGTTCCCATCCCAGCAGAACCATCCCTGAGACATAAAAATTGGCAATCTAGTAGCTGCCCTGCCCGACGCTTGGCACTATAGGGAACAGGACCAGGACTGGCTGGTTCAGTGTCAGTATAATGTGGGACTGAAGCCCGTGTTGTAACAGCAGTCCCATGTGTGGCACCATGTTAACTTTAAGCAACACCGTCCTGATATGCACCCATTTCATGATTAGACATCGACCAATAAGCCAACAGACAACAAATCCAAGATGACTGGCAGGGTCTGGGGCGGAAAAATGTTTTATATAGTCCCAAGAGTAAATGTAAAAATAATTATGAGTAAATACATAACATGCATGGGGGGGGGGGGGGGGGGATGCCAGGAGGCAAGACTTGTTAGGGTCAGTCCCGTAGGACTTGTGACACAGTGAGAGCTGCTCAGGCTTTCATGGTCTTATGCTCCATCGACTCCCCATCTGCCAAATGTTACAAATTCTCAAGTTGTCCACACCGTGTTGGGGGGGGGGGGACTGTTGGGATGGTGTGCTGTGAATGAACTTTGATGAGGTCTCGTATCAGCCACATTCTTACAAGCAGCTCTGGAGTGGGCATTTTTCTGTCTTTACGTTTGGTCTCACAGCTGGGCTCAGTATGCTTGTTGTTAAATCATGTTCTGTCTGGGATGCACTCACTCGTTTTATTTGGACATTGGATGTGCTGTAGTATTTCTTAGTATGTAGACTGTTCTGTCTGTTTCCTTCCGTGCTGAAAGGACTGGCCATCCATCTCACCACGAACTGGGTCCTACAGTCCACACTCCTGGAAAGTTCAGGTACCAGCATCTTCCCATGCATCCATTGGTTGTCTCCCTTTTCACCATTCTTTTACCTCAAAGCATGGTTTGCAGCTGGTAGCATGACAGGATCATAGCTACCATTCGCCTTGTACATGTATTGAGTTCTGCTTTGGAGTGGGGGGGGGGGCATATACGAGACATGCATGCTTTCCTGCATGTGTTTTGGCATACGTTTAGGATGTGAAAGGGCATGTATGTGTTCAGAATATGATACATAGGCGGGGATGGGAGCAAGCATTTTAACATGGTGTTCAGAACATTACATGCAGATGGGGATGGGAGCAAGCATTTTAACATGGTGTTCAGAACATTACATGCAGACGGGGATGGGAGCAAGCATTTTAACATGGTGTTCAGAACATTACATGCAGACGGGGATGGGAGCAAGCATTTTAACATGGTGTTCAGAATATGTAGGTGGGAATGGGCATGATGTCTTGCAGAAACTTTGCAGCATGCATTGTTCACCTCATTCTTTGCTTGTAGCATTGTCTAGCAAGGAGCAGTAAAGTACTTTGGCTTCTTCTGTTTCTGTTTATTTTTGTGTGTCTGTTATTTTATAGTCAATTCAGTAATGTTTAGCAAACATCTCTCGCCTGCTGTCTGTAGGAAATGTTTTGCAAAAACTGGGGAAATGGCATTTTTATGCTGTGGATTTTAAAAATTATAACTGAATGATGGCCTTTATTTATATTAGAATAATTTTGCTTTGGAGTAACGCTTCTTTCTTGTCACAATACTGTACCATGACCCAAAGTGCTAAAATCTCATTTGGCGATCCCTAACCGCACCTTAAAAACCAAAATAACCCACCCCCCACCCCCACCCCACCCCCCGCTGTTCCCGGGGCAGATTGGGGGGGGGGGGGGCAGCGGCTGTTAGCCACTCCCTCAAGAGACTGTCGGTTGTGATGGAAGAAGCGTGAGTACGTTTTTTTCTCCACTTCCTTGTGACGTGAGAATCCACCTGTTTTCCTGCCTGCGCCGGCAGTTTTCAGGCTGAACGTGCCTCCACCTTCTGGCCACCCACCTGAAGTTCCCATAACTTCCAGGTGTTTTTTCACACCGACAATCGCCCTCCTGGTCCTGTCGGTGCCTTAGAGCTTTGCTTCTCTGACACTGTACTTTCCGGTTGGGATAGCGATGGCCCTCTTCTCTTACTTCAGAGAAGCTAAGTTTGTCACTGGTGCACTGTGCTTCGCGCTTGCTTCCAGTGGCAAAGGCATCGCGGTGCACTCGCCCGGTTTCACCCCTGTGGTCGTTCTGGTCGAGTGGGGGGGGGGAAGTCTCCTACCGGCGGTCACGTCACCGAGCATTGCGGCTCCCCCCTCCCTATGTTCCGGTTTTCCGGTCGGGGTAACGATCGTCCACCTCTTTTGTCGCCAGGAGTGCGCAGTTGCAGAAGGGTGCACTCTGCGCACTTGCACCCGGCGGAGGGGGCTTCGTTGTCCACTCTCTCGTTTCCTCTCCTGAGGTGACGTCAACAGAGTGAGATGGGGGCTGTGTTCTCCAGTGCCTTTGGAATTGCTATGGCGGATGAGAAGATAGCATGCTTCTCCACTCCTTTTGGAGTTGGCAGCTCACCACAGTGCGCAGTGCAGGGACACAGGAAGATGCGCAGGACTTGTCCTGGTTCTCTTCCCTCCGCCTTCTGGTACCATGCTCGCGCCCCTCTGCTTGCATGCGCTACTGATGGTGCTCATTCTCTGAGAGAGAAGTGGTGGGACACCACTTGGGTCCACACCACCTGCAGGCGTCACTCCTCCGCCACTGGAAGTCTCATCTTCCTCCCCCCACCCCAGGCGGCCCGGTGGACACCGTTCAGTGCTCAGCTCTTGTGGCTGGCCCAACAGGAGGCAGATGTGTGCTTTGGCTTTCTGAAGCGTCGGTTCAAGGCCTTCCTCTCCTACCAGGAGTCATGCAAGCACTCTCCCGATGGGCCACGGTCAGTGGCTTTCGAAGCCAATGACTGCCACCAAGTCCTGGTCCAGCAAAGGACCTAGGCACTCGACCTCTTGCTGTCAGTGTGCTCATGGTCTTACGCAGCTACCCAATCACACAGTGCTTACAGTGCCTTTGTGATGCGGACAGGGTTCCGTCTGCTTTGGCAGCTTGCTCCCTTTCCTCTGGCACGTTGTTCTTCCCCGCTCTCTCTGCCTTCATGGCAGACGTAACCGGGTGGCTCTGGACTTGGTAGTGGCCACTATACTGCAGTCAGCTGCGATGGCGCGGGTTTCCCACCCATTCCAGCCTGGTTTTACTGCTGTATTTCCCAGTCATGCACGCCACTGATGGGTCCCATCTTATGTTGGACCTTTAGCCCCCTCTGAACTTGCTCTTCGCTGGAAGAAGACGCTCTCCCAGTCTCGAGCATTTCTTTCTCTCCTTGACACCTTGGGTGTTTCCATGATGTCTCGGGAGTTTTCTGTGCTCTTCAGCACAAACGGGGGCTTCACTTCGTGCATACCATGTAGACTGGGTGCTTCTTGCAGCAGAAGCTAGCCTTTGACACTTGCACACGCAGGTGTCCATGTCGCAGGCGTGTCTGCTGAATTTCCCTGAATCTCAGCAAGTCACTCTTCATGCTGTAGTCCTTTCTTGTTCTCAGCATGACATTCGACACAGTTGTCTTGACGGTCCTTTTGCTCTCCGACGCATCGACCTCTCAAGCAGTTAGTTGGTACCCCGTTGGCGGGTGGTCCACTTCACTGCACAGCAACTGCTGTCGTTGGTGGGAACGATGGTGTCACTGACTGCTCCGCTGTCAGTCCTGCGACCCATCCAGTGGCCCTGCATTGGTTTCAACACCACATGCTTCGGCCTCGGTTCCAGCCATAGACCTGCCGGCCTGGCTGTCTGCAGGTTTTCTGTACCATGTCGCTTCTCGCACTTGGTCAGACTTGGAGGTGAACTCACCCTTCACCCTTGGGCATTGTGTACAGTTCCCTTCTCCCCATTGTGCTGCCCACAGCACACAGGGACAGTGGACCTCTCCAACTCCCTATTGGTCTTGGCAGACGGTCCTCTTCTCAGTCTCAGCTGCGTGGGTGTGCAGGCCACCCTCCGCCGCTTTGTGACACAGGAAGTGTGGTAGCCGGTCCTTGTAGGTTCAAGGTGACCGTGCCTCCACCTTCTGGTCTCCCACCGGAAGTTTCACAACTTCCAGGTGCGAGTCACCGGCAAACCCTTTCCGTTCATCCCATGCTCATGAGCTTTGCACCTTTGACAGGGTGGTTTTTCCGGTGAGGGCGGCGTTCATCTAGTGGCAGAGAACGCAAGTTTCGTCTCTCCTTCCTTTGAGGTCTGCATGCAGCTTCTTTCGCTGCCCTGACTTGCAGTGGTTTTTGCAAAACCAGGAGTGGCGTTTGGCCGTCTCGTCTGTGCGGCCCACGGTGCTGGGAGGAAGACGGGCGTCCACCATGCGTGCATTGGCTCTTGGTCTCTTTTCTGGCCATCGTTATGGTCATGTTCCGAGTCCCTGTGACTGGTTCCTGACAGTCGCACTCTTGCCCTGGTCCACGCTCCTGTCTGCTTCCACTCCGGAGTTTTCAGCAGTCCGGACTGAGCTTGCATGCGTACAGCCTCTGACACACCTTTCTGCAGTCAGGCAGACTGCAAGAGATTCGATCTATTTTTCTTTCACTGTGTCTCATCTTTTGTGCGGCTTGCTTCCTCCATGCCGTCTACAAAAGAAGGGGTGTCAGAGCTCTCCCGGCGTTGGCTACTGCCTGCTTAGGAGGGCCAGACGTGGACCTAAGCATTTGCTTCTTAGGTGCCCAGGCTCAGAAGATCCTTCTTGCCTCTGAATCTTTTTGGCCGCTGGGAGGACGGCCTTTGGGGTGGCGACTTCTTTCGTCACCCATCGCCTCCGGTCACTTCCGTCCTCCCAACCCTGGTAAGTTTTTTGTGGTGGTATCACCCACCTCCTTTTTGTGCTACTCAGCACTTTGGGTCATGGTACAGTATTGTGACAAGAAAATGCAAATTTCTTATCTAAATTTGTGTTTCTTACCGTACTTACCATGACCCAAAGTGCTAAAATCTCATTTGGCGATCCCTAACCGCACCTTAAAAACCAAAATAACCCACCAAGGTAACCCTGGTAAGGCCCCTCCGTGCATGCGCACACCCCTTGCCACCTGTGCGCACAGCTCACTGACAAGGTCAATCTGACTTTCTCAAGCCAGAAAACCCATCAGCGGGGAGGAGGGTGGGTCTTTGATGGGTCATAGTAAGTATTGTTAAAGAAACACAAATTTAGAAAAGAAATTTGCATTTTCTTGTCACAATACTGTACCTTGACCCAAAGTGCTGAGTAGCACTTTTGACATTTTCTTCAATGTTCTGCCATGCTTCTATTCTTGTTTCTCTAAGTGAAAGCCTTTTTCACATACTTTCCTGTGGGTACAGTTCCTCCAGCTACAGACAGATTTTGGGGTGCAATTGAAAATTAAACAAAGTGTAAGGAGCCACTGGAAAGTTGGGATGAGAAATGAGTTTCTGGAAATAGTGCACCACTTGAACTCTGTCCCCAGCCCCATACCCACCCATATTGCCCAAAGTTCAGGAGCAGTTTTGCTGAAATATATTTTGCATGACTATGCCCCAGGTACCAACCCCCTTTTCCCCTTACGTTTTGAATGAAAACGGAATGAATATGATGTCTTAGGGCATTATGCCCTAAGATGTTCTAAATAGTATTGAATTGCATAATTGCAGAATGAAGATGGTGGTGTTATCTGCACACCACATCTTGTGCACATCACTGGTTTTAGTTGGCCTGGGGGCCCCCACCATTCAGAGTTTACACTTTTTGCTGTCCCTCCCATTCTGCACCTTCTTTCCTTTGTCTTGTTTACAGACATTATTGGTGTCGATTTTGGGTACTACTCCAGTCCACCTAAGCAGTTTGTTTTTAATTGTCATTGTGGTGTTCTTGCATGCTGTTAACTGATATTTTTGTTGATCAGATCTATGCTTACACCACTGCTGTACATGTTGCCATTGTGCTCCCGCTTGGGTATGTTAGTTTGTGGCAGGTCTTATTTCTTTAGAGGATAAACTAGTAAATACCCCCACTCACCCACTCGCCCTTAGGTATGTCACGTAAATACCTGGTAAAGGCTCAGATTCAGATTTGTATATTTTTATACATGCAGTTGTAAAATGTCAGTCTGCAGGTTCTGCAAATCCCCTCAATTTGATGCTAGATATGCTTTCTGAGTAACTGGGGAATATGCATATACTAGCTGGCCATGCTTAGTGCTGCTAATTTGTAGGGACCATGTTTGAGCAGCATGCTTGACGTCCACTGTAACAATCTTTAGTCCCATGCTCACGAAACTCTTAAGCACTGCATAGTTCTGCACCAGCCTTGTCGTTTGCATGCAGTATTATTTTCTGTTAGAGATCTTTCCATACAGCCATGAAGGGAGGTGGCGGTTGCTGTTGTCCTCACCCCTGACTGTTAACTTCAGAGCTATTGACTTACACTTCTCTTGTATTCTCTTTTATCTCTGATATCTGCACTTTTCTTTCATCTTTCCTTTCTCATCTTCTGCTCCAATCGCGTGCCCTTTTTTGTAGAAAATACTTTTCTTTTAGCTTGTATGCCCCCATTTTGGAGTCGTGTAGTTGGGTTTAGGAGGTGTATCTTGGTAGTGTGGCGGATTCTTCTGCCCTGTGGCACTAGTATTGGGTTTGTTCAGCCCATTGCTTAGGTGTCTTGTTTCTTTTCTTTAAAAACCTTTCTGATTATCTTTTTTTTAACTGGAATTTGAAAAATTGAGAGAATGCTCAATGTCTTCAGTGCCTCCTATGTCCTTGTAAATGTCTTTTATACTTGGTGGGCTGGTGGGCTGTCAAACGAACGATGTGTACAGTGTATATAGTGATTTGTTTGCATGTGTTAACAATAGGTAGGATTTTCAGCTTTTTACGGTACTGACAAAAACATGTTCTGATACGGCCTCTTCGGTTGTCTGAACCATTGACGCACCAAACAATTTCCATAAAGGACAGTCTGTTTTCTGGCATCTTATCAGAAGTCTGTAAGATTTGATTTCTCTGGCATGTACACAGGGCCAGCATGTTTAGATGGAAAAGACTTGCTTTATCTTAGCTTCCCAAGTTTTGCTAAACTAAGGGCAGAAAACTTAAATGAACAAGTGTTCCATATATCGACTACTGTGCAACGTCTTGAAAATTCAGTGGCACCAACAGCTTCTGGTATTCTTTCTAAAGGCCCTGATAGTAAAATAATGTGCAGTAAGGTTGTTTTCTGATAAACTTTTTCTAGTAAGATGTGTTTTTTTATTTGTTTTCCCCCACCCCACACCATCTCCCAACCACCACCGCCACCCATGAATCGCACCAGAGATCTTTGTGTTGGCATACTTTTTTATACAAATGTGCATTCCTCTTTACCCACTAGATGTTTGTGTTGGCATACTTTTTCATACAAATGTTCATTCTCGTTTGCAGCTGTCTGCAGGAAGTGGCCGCAGCATGGAGGTGGCCCAAAACAATTTTGCCACCATCCGTACAACTTCTATTGTACGGCAAGAAATCAAACAGCATGAACGTTCCAATGAGTTGCGGAATTTCACTGTGTATAAAAGACTGCGTAAAATGCACCAAAAAGAACTCCAGTCGGTGAGTTGTCTATGTATTTTACAAAACCATCAATTTTGTGTGATTTTCATGTGATAATTCAAGCAGTTTTCATGTTTTAATCGC
Organism: Lanistes nyassanus; assembly: GCA_004794575.1. Classification (NCBI taxonomy): domain Eukaryota; kingdom Metazoa; phylum Mollusca; class Gastropoda; order Architaenioglossa; family Ampullariidae; genus Lanistes; species Lanistes nyassanus. Next base: position 110,390 of record SMGT01000508.1, on the reverse strand, counting down.
AGTAAATTGTGGTGGGGGGAAGGAGTTCAAAAAATCTAGAACAACTATTTTCTGTCTCCAGTCTGGACTTAATGTAAATACTGCTATTTTGAAAATGTGATTCTTTGTGAGAATTTATCTTTTATTGGCACCATTAATTGGATGATGTTTATATTTCCCATTCTTTTTTAACAAGAAATTAGATAAGCCACAACCCTGACATGACTTGCATGTTCTGTCTTTCAACACAGATCTAAGTAGTGTCATGGGCCTTCCTATGCCTCATTTCATATTTTTCATGTCAACACGACTGAGTCACACACTGTTATCACAGGCCCCAAGAGTGCAACCAAGGCACAAACTGACAAACCAATCCAAACACTGAGTAGCACAGCGCACGAGCAAAGATTGCTAACTTTACTGGACAAAGTGCACATGCACTGTAGTCCAGTCACAGTAGTCTCTGCAGATAGTTAACTCTGAAAAGAATCATTAACTCACTGTTTGTCAGGCCTCATGGTGTGTTTTGTTTTTCAATGTGTCCTTCATGCAATGTGTGCATCGTTTTGGGATGTGTTCTCATGTATTACAAAGTTTGAAATTAAATGTGTATCGCATGTAAATAATCTTAGGAAGAAAACCAGTTGTCTTTCAGTTGACAATTTAAACTCATATACCACAATGAGGCGGTAACATGGTGTATCAAGTCAGGGCTTGTTGTTCAAATCCCAGCTGTGCCTGAGAGATGTCAGGTCCCAGTAACTTCTTGTCTCACCCTAGAGCTACACACATCACTGGCGATGCTGAACACCCTGGGCTGGAAGTGGGAATAGGGCCCCTGGGGCACCTAACTGCTGCACCCACCTGGCCTGGTGATTATGTGAGAGAGTTAGATGGCAGCTTAACATGCGGCATCCATGCGGCATCTTTGAGTTAAACAAGGAGATTAAAGACCTAATTTGACCAAGATGGCTGTTGATGGATCACACCTAGAGTCTAGTGGGTAACTGACTTGACCCACTAGACCCTAGAACATGACATTGTCTAACCAGTGCTGTCCTGACATGCACCTACTCTGTGGCGGGACATTAATTACTACTCCCCACCCCCAAAGAAAACCCATTTTTGCCATAGAAAACTAAACTTAATTTTATATAAATTTTTGAAAAAAAAATTATTTTCTCCAAAATTTATGTACAGAAGATCTCGGCATCTACTTTAATGGCATCTAAATGTTTTTGCAGATGGAGTCTCGCTTTTCAGCTGAAATGGATGAGCACAAGCAGCGCTTGGATCGAGAATATGAAAGCCTGCGAGCCAAATTTAGCAAGGAACTTGACCGTCTCAGGCAGCAGCACACTGCAGAGCAGGAACGCCATGTAAGTCTTCGCTTTCTTGCTTTACCACCTCCACCCAACTTTATCCACCTCTATATTCTTGAAAAAATGCAGAGACGGAGCTCCTGTGTCAGTTGAAAAAAAAAACAAGAGTCTGTGGGTTTTACGGAGACAGTGTTTAGGTTTTAACACAGCCGGTTGCCTGACTGCGTGGTGCAACCAAAACTATTCTTTGGGCAAGTAAAAATTTTGTATAGTTGCCTGACCAGGGAAGTGAAACTTTTGGCTCTGTGTTTGGCCCTGGTGTTCCTTCATTCTAATTGTTTTGTGTGCTGCATTAGCGTGTCTGTGTCAGATTTCTGTAAGACCTGCTGCCTTCTCAGTGTAAATGACACTGTGTCACCATGCAGCGTGTACGTGTGAGTAAATAGCATATTCTGTAAAACGCAATCTTCCATTGGCTGTGCTCTGCAGAGGCACCTTAGTACATAAAGACATTTTGTGAAACCTACTCAAGCAGCCAGAGGTGGGAAGATTCCTTTTGACCAGGATACTTGTTTGTGGGTTCTCATAAAATTTCTATTGGGGATTGGTGATGGGGAATAAGTTTGTCTTATAGAAGTATCTTTTCTCCCAACTCTCTCCAGCCTTGGTGGAGCTGTGTATGGCCCTGATGATTTGTGTACTGTATATTTTCTTCAGAGCAAGAATATGGTGGCACAGGAGAAGAAGTTGGTGCGTGACACCTCGCTGTCCCATGAAAATGAGAAGAAGAGCCTGGCTGATCAAATGAAGAAGAACTACAAGTCTGACAAGGAGAGAATGAAAAAGGTGGGAGACAACAGCCGTAGACACAAGCATTATGTGAATAACCACGTTCCACTGAATGTTTCATGATTTGGAAATATCCTCAGACATGTCTTCATCTGAAGTATGTACATGGGTTACATGTTTTTACTAAATTGCACATAAACAGGGTGTTTTTTTTTTTGAATAAGCATGCTGAAAAATACATGCAGTTTCTGATGCACAAGCCAGTATTATCTCTTTGTGGCAGGGCCTAGACACAAGTACTCCAAAAAAGGAGCGTGAGGACATGATGCGAGTTTATAAGGAAACCCTGGCACGCCGTCAGCGAGATGCAGAGTTCAGGTTGGAAAGACACCAGAAGGACACCATGGAGTTTAGCTTGCGTAGATTTAAGCGCCATGCACTGCTGAGTCTGCACCAGTTGGAACAGAAACTGCTGAGGGAGGTAAGTCACCACCGTGGGACCAGGTCAGAGAGGCAGCAGATAGACACTGAGTGACCCCCTTGTCCACACATAAAAGATAGATGCCCCATAGCCCTCTAGATTACAGATGTGATTCTCCATGTGACAAGCTACCTCTGGCCTATCTTGAGTTTGTTTGCAGATCTAAAAGAATATTTCTTGTTCTTTACAATGCTTCAAATCTTTTTCAAATGTGATGGTTCTGAGATACTCATGCTTTAATTCAGTACTCAAAGGTAGGCTTATTAGGAAACTGGCTTTGAACCTTGCACAGTTCCATTTTCCTTAACAATTGTCATTTTATTTTCAAGAAATGTCCTTAACTACAAGAAACAAGCCTACACTAATTTTGAATAACTCCACAGTCATTTATGCAAATCAAAATGTAATAGTGACAAATCTGGACCAAGCTAATTGGCAAAATACCCAGTTAACAGTTGAGGATATAACTCCATCAGGACAGAAGACACAACACAAAGTAACAGTAAAATCAGTGAGTTGAGGAGGCTGCCAGGTGTGCAAGTTAAGATGGACTCCTGGCTGTATGCTTGATGTTGTGTTATTACTCTAGGGGGTATTTTTTTATGTACTTTCAGTAGTCTTCTCGTTAAACAGAACTACGACAACATAAATATGTGTCAAGAAGGGGGGAAACTAACAAAGTGATCGCTGCCTGATTTCGTGTCAATCTCCAAACGTTCCAGCTCAAGCCCCCACCCCCAGCGGAAGAGGGCACAACGTCGTGCTTTCCGCTGTCCCACTGCCGATAATGTGCTTTCTTTTAAACGCCTCTGGTCTCATGCTCGGTTTGTTTTTAAACAGCAGCACAAGCAGACTTGGCAGAGTTTCATTTCCTCTCTCTCTCTCTCTCTCTCCATACCCCTTCTTAATATTGCTAAAGAAACAAATTTAGATAAAGAAATTTACATTTTTGTATGACTAATGTTTTATTATTTTTCCAGTAATTCCAGACCTAAAATTCAACGAATAAATACCCAAACCTTAGAGCCTCCTACCACAAAAACTATAGTATAAAACCCATCATACTGGGTGTGCACTGGAAAGCTGAATTTCTGCTGAATTCAGTGGTGTACAAAACTAGCCAGAGAAAAAGAAAAGCAGCTAACGTCGCTGTCTTTGGATTTGTTACTAACCATCAAGGTCACTTTCTCAGTGCTTGCAACATCATACGTCACTGGTCTGTGACATTAATATTCCATAATTTGCAAAATTTACTGGAAACCAGCAGATGACATTGCAGACATAACTTTTTATGCGTACATTAAGCATTAAATACTTGAAACTGCATTTTGGGTTTACATTTTCCCTTAAAAACTGTCACATGGACCTCGACTTGTGTCTGCGTGAACTTCCGTAGGGCTCATCAAAAGTAATAACAGCCAAGGTGGGATAAAATCTGATGAACAAAAAAAAAAAAGCTGTTCAGTGGACATTCTTCGATGTCTGACCATTACAGTTTTGTTGGATGCTAGATTTTGATGTCATTGGGGGATTGCTGGGATTGACTGAAATCATTTTGTTATATCACTACAATAGATCATTTTAAACCGCTATTATCTATGGTAAGACTACTATCATTATTCTTAGTGTTTAAATGGTCCTGGAATTTTAAAATGTAGTCCTGAAAATCTCCTGGAATTTTATCGCCATTTTTCTGTACGAAGCCTGTGTAATATTATTACAGTCTTAGCGGCGCTGAATCTTCAGAGGCATATTGAATTTGTTCAAGTGACCAGTTGCATAGGCTGAAACAAGTCCAAGATTTCTTTGGTGCAGGAAAATAGCAGAACTAAATAGCTGAAACTGAGATTTGTCTGCAAAATTATGCAGTTGTATAAACCCTGAGCCAAAACAAACTGTCTTATTGTACAGTGTCTATTTATAGTGTTAGCAGACATTTTGAGATACGTTTGAAGATTGGTGCAGTTTGTGTGTGTGTGCAGGAGATGAGCCAGCGGCATGCCCAGCTGGAGTATGAGCACACGATGTTGGTGCGCCACCATGAAAGCACGCAGGATTTGGAGTACAAGCAGCTGGCTGCACTGCAGAAATGTAAAGATGAGCAACTGCGTCGTCAGCACGAGACAGAAAAGGACAACATGCGGGACTATAACATTCGTGCTGAAGCTGAACTGCGAAAAAAACATGCCATGGAGGTCAAACAACAACCTCGCAGTCTCAAGGTGAGCAGTACTTCAGTGTGTGGTGGAATGAACCCATGCGGCCCTTCAGTGTTTTGCTGTGCCAGCTGTCCTTTGTATTCTGAACTTGCTTGTGATTTTGTGAAAATGGAAGTGCCCTGTTTTGCACATTCAGGGTGCAAATTTCTGGGAGCAAAGGGTGCGGTTCTTTTTAGGATTAGTGGTAATAATTAATGGCCGATCGGGGTGGGTCATGTAAAACAGCAAGTTTGGTTTATTTTCTAGGATTGTTTATTTTTTCAAACCACAAATCAAAACAGCAAGAAGAGGGGTTCCTTGTCAACATTTTCACTGCTAAAATGTACAGCATGAATCAACACATTTCCACACATTTATGCTCCTTTAGCTGAGATGTAATACAGCACATACAGAATTTAAACCTCTGGAAATCTATTTTAGAAATATTCCTGATGTTTATGTTTATTAAGTTGTTAGAACATTTATGCATACAGAGTAACAATTATGACCAATAATTAAGAGGCTATAGCTGCAAAACCCAAAACTGGTTAAAAAAAAACAAATTTATTGTGCAACAAATCAACCTTGGAAAAGATCAGACATAAAGGAAAATTCCAGTTAGATGCAAATAGACTCATTTACAGTATAAAAAAACCCTGTTATTCACACACTCCGCATGCACACACATACAGTGCACAGTCACAGATAAGAAACCATTCTATGAGCAGACGAGGAATAAATCAAAATAAGTATGAAAGTGGTGTCCGTCACAAAACTTTCAACCTGGCCTAATAAGACAGAACCTCTTTACACTGAAATTCCATGACAGAAACAGATCACCTGCAAACGCTCTGTCTCCATGTGAACTATCTGTGAACAGTGTTTGTGAAATGTAAACACTTCATTAGATGATTCTGTCCTGTCTGGATTATGGTTATTACCCAAACATTTTTCATGTTGTATAATTTTGGTGGATAACAGACTGGTGCCAAAATATTGTCCTGTACAGCGACTCTGCAGTACAACATTTTACTTCCCCAGTCGTTCCTTCCCTCACACATCACACGTTCTAATAGACCTTCTATAGATCAATAAATGTGTCTACTATCTGGACGTGTCCTTTTGGATGAAAAGGGGGTTAGCGAGACACTTTGGGTCCTTGTTACTTCCTACCTCACGCTAGCATAAAAAATAATACTTTACATTCACACTTATGAAAGATGTGCAAAGTTTATAGTTTCCAAATAATAATTTTCATGAATTTCTTGATGGTGCCTTATGCCCATTCTTCTGCGACCAATCCAGTCCCGTGCATCTTGCAGTGCATGGCCTGCTATCTTTTCCAGCTGAAAGTCAGTTGAATCCTTATGTTTGACTTTGACAGCAGCTGAAATTTGAAAAACAGGGTTCATGAAAGTGAGATAAAGAATCCTGTGAACATCTGTGGGTTTTATCTGCATTCAAGAGAGAGAGAGAGTGAATACTAATTTATACATATTGTTTTAACATTAATAGATGTTATCTGAGTACTGTCTGTGCATAAGAAACAGATTTTAGGTGCCAGTATGTGCCCTTGTATCCACATTAAAAGAGATTTGAGACTAATACACAGTTTTATTTAAGGCCAGACAGTTTACCTTTTAGTAATCAGAAATTTGATAAAATCTATGGGTATATATACCAAGGAACAACTTAGAGGTTACCAAAAAAGTACTTATGTCTAATATATGCTCTCTCGTTGCCATGGAAACAATCCAAAATGGCCGAAATATGCTATTTTTAGAACATTTTTTTAAAGCAAAATAACTCAACAACCACATGTGTTAAAATTGAAATTCCTTTTCACATATATTCTGCACAGTATAAACTAGCTTTCCCCTAAAAGGAATTATCAATAAATGCATTCATTTGTCTGTAATAAAAAAAAAACGTATCATACATACATGAAAGAAGACAGAACGCCAGTCTTTACACTTTAAATGGGCATAACTTGCCAATTAATTATTTTATTCAAAAAAGCTTTTAGCCGATTTTTAGCAGACACAACAACAAAGCCATCTGATAAATATGAAGAAAATCTGTCAGGTAGTTTTTGAGTTATTTTTAATTTTATGACAATAAATGGCAAAACTGAGAAAATCGCAATTTAGTGAAGCAACCATGTTTTTTATGTATTTCTTCTTAGTTTTTACTAACTGAAATCAGCTTTACCATTAGGCTATTTAGCGTTTCAAATATTTCAAAGAATGTTAGGTCAGGTGCCCTTTCCATATCCCTCTAACCTCAAGTCTTCTAAGCAAAATAAAATAAATTTTAAAAAAACATTTTTTAATGAATACAGTTTTTTTAAAAGTGTGTGATATTAAATGCTTACCAAATACAACCTCCTTCAGCCTCAGTGTTCTAAAGGAAGATTTTCCCTGTCTTCCTTGGCCAGTCATACTGAAATTTCTAGTCAACATCCCTTGTAGCAGTTTGCGAAGAATGTTTCTGGCAATATCCTCTTTATCTTTCCCTCCAATAGAGGTCAGGTAAGTGATCTGCAATCAAAATAAATACAAGGCAATTTACGATTAAAAGTGGACAGAACTGATTGAAGAACTGCACTGAATCTGTGCAATTATTAAACTGGAAGATAAAACAAAAAAATTAAACAAGTAAATAAATACAGAACTAAAAATGTTTAAGTTCATTTCTACATAAGGACCTGAAGACTACAAAGCAAGGGTATGACAGGGATGTCATTGTTGATGTTAAATCCCTGGTTAGCCACAGCGAAATGGTCAATGTTGAGAAAACGATGAAAAATGCAAAACAGGCTTTCAAAGGTAATAGCAGCCTTGCGAAAAGAATTTTTTTAATAATAAAAGGCAGGTGAACAAAATAAAATCTGTGTTAGAATTATCATACCACTCAAGCTGCACATAGGACTTGTGCCATCCCTTTTAAAAGTTTTTCCTTCACTCACCATTTTTCTTTGCACCTCTTCACCCTCCAGCATTTCCTCAAGGGCATTTACTTCTTCCATTGAGGCTAGAGGAAAGCCTACCCCCCTTGGTAGTGAGGCATCACTCAGGCCACCTGTGCAACATTGTTGGGCTGCGAGCAAATTGTAGATTTCATCCTGTTGTTGCCGTATGTCCTTAAGGATGGTAAACAGCACTCTGAAAACTTTTGACAAGCAAAAAGAATTTTATAAATAATCTTTAATTTTTTGTTGTTGTTAATGATTGTAAATCATAAAATTTTATGGTAGAATTTAACAGTCTAAAACTATTTTTTAAAGCATGGAAGACATTTACAAAGTAAAGCCAGAAACTGCTTGACCATTGAAAGTTAACTTCATAACCCTATAAAGATGAGTAAATATAATTATTGGGTAGGTATCAAATTTTATTGGAAGCATGGATACTGTGTTTAAACTATTTGTCTAGCTTGAGTCAGTCATAATAATAAAGAGTAAGGTAAACATAAATCACCTCTGTTTGGCTGCTGTAGTAGATGCTCCAAGTTGTTCACTCTAAATTGTCTCAACCCATGCTGTGAAGAAACAGACCTATGATTTATCAAAGGC
>SMGT01000508.1:52877-90375 GCA_004794575.1 Lanistes nyassanus | reverse complement strand
GGATCACCCAGCATAGTACAGCTCTCATTCCCACACCATGCAGACAATAAGGCTGGATCATCCAGCATAGTACAGCACCCAACCACCACAATCCAACAGTTCCACTAGCCTAGCACAGAAAAGGTTGTTGGCCCAAACATCCATATTTTAGTGACACAGTGAGGATGGTTGCAAACCAGCCTTTCTAAATAAGGGAATAGATCTAGACAAGCAAGAGCAAAAAGCAACTATTACAAGATCACAGTGCTTAGTGATTCATCAGGCACAAAAGTAGATTCAATTAGAGTTGATCACACCATCAGTCTTTAAATAATTATGAACCAACAGTCAGCCGGACAAATCCATGGTTTGTCTCACAGCTTACATCAAGTCCTTAGCATGAAATGACCAAGGCAATTCACAGTAATTTCTCTCCGTTCTTTTATGAGACGCCGTTTATTTCTCAAGTCAGAGGGACTGTTCCTCGGAACTGGATGGCACTGTTCAGTGGGAGCACCTCCTCTTGCGCATAAAGAAATTTCACTAATCGTACCATACCTTGGTTCCCCCGTGTCTGAAGATAGTCCCTTGAATGTAAGATAAATCCAAGCGTAGACACCAGACAGATAGATTTCCTCCTGGGAAAATTGTCACCAAACAGCCACCCTCTGTCTGCTAGAGGCAACCAAAAGACAATTACAGGTTGGTCCAGTCGGTACCTGATGGAGCTCACGGACGTAGGTCTGACCAGCTCAGAAGCCTTATCGTATCTTGGTGCTAAACTTTGCTTTGCTACTATGTTATAGACATCACGTGATAAAACTGTGAGTACTGATTGGGAGATGTTAATGACCTGTTTGGCGATCCTGTATGGGGTTGACAGTAACCCTGGTTGTGGTGGGAGGTAGTGATGTCAAAATGTCTGACTTCTCTCAAAGTTAGACAAAATTTTACTGGAGAATCCTTTTCCTGTATACCTAGATAAATTCAAGTGGCGAGAAAAAGTGAGGCACAAGATGTACGTGTTCAATTAGCGGGAAAGAAGGACATAAGACTTATGCATGTATTCGTGTTGACTGAGCAAGGAATGCAGACTTAACCAACCAAAAAACAGTACGAGAGAGTGATGGCAGAATGTCATTGTTTTCCATGTTTCAAAAAAGATGATGGATGGGCCAGTCAAATGTATTTCTTGCAGATGGAAGATGAGCGTGCCAGTTTGACACGTGAGGAGCGGGACCGTTGGCGGGCCTTGCAAGACCGGCAGCAGCAGGAGATGGAGGCATTTGATGTTGAGACCGTTGCTATGGGACTGAATGCTGCAGAGGTGGCTGCAGCCTCCCAGGAAGTTGGTGTAGATGAAGACCAAGTGTCCACCCAGGGCTCCACCCTGTCCCTATCAGCATCAAGTTCTACCAATTCCTTCACCTCACACACACCTTTATAACCACACTTCGTGCTGCAGACTGCCTGACTACACCAGCAGGCAGTTGTCTCCCGTCTACAGCAGCATATCTTGCATGAGAGGTTACCCATCGGTGGCCAGTGGAAGAGACAGTATTGTAGAGCAGTACTCGTTTGGATATGCAGAAATGCCAGGTGTAAGAGGGTTGGTGTCGCACTGTTTGGTTGAGGAGGCTGTTATGGGAAATGCTTGTCACTTTTAGAAGTCGGTCAACAATTGCAGGTTGGAGAAAGAAGGCCAGACAGTTGCCTTTGAGCAGGCAGGTGATGGTAGTGGCACCGGTCAGCAGGTGCTGATGTGCAGTCACACCTTCCCCTTACAGAGTGCATGGGACTGCGCAAATTTCGGTTTAGTGTGTACACACTTGGCTTTGTCTGCAGGCATCACCGTGTTCACACCTGGCCAGAGCATCAGCCGATGTGCCACCTGTCACTGAAATGTGGCCTCGTTATCTTGTGTGGTTGCAGTTCCTGCTGCATCCTTGGCTTCAGTCCACTGGGAACGTGAAGCAGCCAGTGCTGAGGCACTGAGACATGGAGACCAGAGTGGTTTAATGTTGGACTGCCGCATGATGAGAGTGTTGGCTTACGGTATTGAAGTGTGCGCTTATCGGTGTCTGTAACACCCTACAGACTGGACTTCTGTATTCCTAGTTCTGACCAAGAGAAGAAAACTTTAGCCCCAGAAAAGAGGGGGGGGGGGCAAGAAAGGTGTGCATGTGTGTGTTACAGAGTGGGGGGGGAGGGGTTTGGAGAAGCACTTGTTTGACACGTGTGCAGGTGAGGGTTAGTGGCAAAGAGGGGACTGTTGTGAGCGTTAACATATACATCTGGACCTGCTGTGGGAACAGAAATGTTAGCAGGGATGCAAAGTGGGGCTTGGAAGTGAAAAGACTATTTCCGTTTGTATTCTACTTACTAGCACTCAGATGCACAGGAACAAACTAGTTCAAAACATATGAAGGCATAAATGTACATACATGGATACGTTTGTGTGTACTTGTGCAAACCCCACTGACCCACCTGAGCACATTGAATGGGGAAGGCTGTTTCAAAGCCTGCCAGGTATGGGCTGGTCAGAGGACTGTGCTGCCACCAAATGTGTAGTGAGCATGGGGTGGGGCTTCCAGCAATGGGTGAGAGTGTGAGAGGTGTAAGAGGGGGAGAGAATTTAGGTTTCTCTGTCAGCATTGTTGGGTTACAGTGAGTGGTTACTCCAAAGCCATAATATGTGCAAAGCTGGTGTTCTGGCAGTATGCAGAAACCAGCCAGGTGATTGCCTGCTGCTCACTTTGAAATGACTGCACATGGTAACCAGCGTTGACAGCTAGTGAGCTAGTCTAGAGTGGGTCTGCTGGCCTGGCCACGACAGTGTACAGACCAGAAAGGCTTGTTAGTGAGCAGGGTTGCAACAGTGCCTCGGTGTGGGTGGGTGGAAAGTAGAAACTGTGTAGGTAAATGTCTGCATAATCGCTAACACTGTGTAATGCAGTAACAGCATAAGTGATAACCAATCAGTGAGGTCACCATGATCTCTGACTTTTGGCAGGTGGTCCTTCCTTGTGTTAGGTACACCATTTGAGCCCATGAAGCTGGCTGCTGGAGGCCTAGTCACTTGTAGCTGACCTGGCACTGTCCTGTTGGTAGCAGCATAGATTACAACAACCGCATGTGACTGACCTACCGTGGTGGCAGCTTAAATCACAAAACCCCCTGGATTATCTCGTACCTCTAATACCAGTTTAGATGACAATCCCCTCTGGTAGCAGTTAAGATGAAAACAGTTCCTTGACCCATCTGGTGTTTGATTACAGATGCAGCCTTGTAGAATTGTGCATAGCATTGTCAGTTTAGGGTTCACCCCTCGTGCAACTCTCTTCAGTAGATACACATTTGGCACAGTCGTGTCGCAGTAGCATGCACATGTGTTGTGTACATCTGTGTGTGTTTGCATGTGGATGTGTGTAGGTATCGTGTTTATGTTATGCATGCATGTGTACCTTTGAGTGTGTGTGCATGCACATGCCCCATTACAAATGTATATGCACATGGGGTGAGGGGAATAGGGATAGAGGTGGGGGGATGGTTGTGAAGCGTGCCTCTTGCTGTCGGATACATTGTCATCAGTTGGTTACTTTTGTTACTGGCAAATTCTCAAAGCCTGCTATTACACTGTTGGCATAATCAGTTGCCTTGATCATCAGAGGAAGTTGTGGGAAGAGAGAGATGTCCTGTTGTAAGTTTGCGTTTGATTGGCTTCAGCACTTGATGAAGCAGCCCCTGATTTCCATTTTGTTGGCATTTTATTTGGTTACATTCTTCTTGTCTAAACATTCTGTTTTGTATCTGTTGCATTTGTTTTTACTAACGGTGCTATAGTCAGGAGACAGACATAGATGTTCATTTACTGGCGCATGGTTTTGGAAAAGTGCAGTGTGCTGCCCACAGCACTAAGGCTGGGATGCAGGCACATTCATTTGTTCGTAGACATTCATTCGTAGACACGTTCATTCATTTTTAAATACTTTGACAAATGTCATGTGTTGGCCATGTCCAATGGTTTATTGAGTCGTTCTGGGTGAAAAGTTTGTCTGATAAGCTTGTCATTGAGCCCCTTGTATCAGAATGGGCAACTTGCAAGCTGGGGTCATCATGCACAGAAGCCTGTTGCATGCTAGGATTGGTTCCATACTGGTTATGGAGAGTGTTTAGTGCTACAGGGACACATAGTGGACAGAGGTGTGATGGATGGTGTTGTACTTTGATGCTAATTAATTAGTAAATATTCACATCATCCATCAGGATGCATCTGTGCCTAAAGTGGTCGCAGCTACTCGGCTCAGCTGGACGGCTATAGTGACAACCAGTGAGTAGGGTGGTGCCAAGTATTGGAGTGGGCAGATGTGTCAGAGGAAAAGATGCTGCAAAATATGCTGTTAGGCTGGGCAGCTGTCTGCAGATTTTGAATTCCAAGATTTTTAAAATATAGTTCAGAGGGATAGTTTTCCAGAGCAAGATTGTTTCCCCTTCCTGACTGACAAATTGGCATTCCATTGCAGGGTCAGTTTTTGTAACTTCTCCAGTAATTTCCCCCAAGCTGCCATATTTGTAGTTTGCTGTGCACGTGATAGGAATACGCTTGCTAAAAACTGATAAACACATGGAGTGCTTCTGAACCATTGGTTAGGGAACTGGTTGCTAGTAATTGTTAGTCCCACAGAGAAGAGCTAATTTGCATTCACTTTATAACAAAAACAACAAAAAGCCTGGGTGGGTGGAACAGTGCTTTGTCATGTGATGCAGGCAGTTGCAAGGAAGTCGACCTTGCGTTGGTAGTGGCATGCATTGTGTCCAATACTAAGATGATCGGTTTGTGGGGTGGGGGACAGATATCAATGAGAAACAGCACCTGGATGTGCATTGCGCTTATCCATTTCTGACTTAAACTCATTTTAGGACACCAGATTTGACTATTCTTATCGTTAACCTGTGGGTGAGGGCTAGGCTTGGTGCTGACGAGTGATCAGAGGGATGAGTGCTGAGAGACATGTCCATAGCTCGGACAGCTTGTAACTAGAGATGAGTGCTGAGAGACGTGTCCATAGCTCCGACAGCTTGTAACTAGAGAATAGTGCTGAGAGATGTGTCCATAGCTCGGATAGCTTGTAACTAGAGATGAGTGCTGAGAGACATGTCCATAGCTCCAACAGCTGGCAGCTTTCTGGGGAAGACACAGCAGGTAAAGAAATCTTAATTTAGGTCACAAACTTAAAATGAATATCTGAGTAGCATCTGATAAAAGTACTGTCCGACCAATGGGACGGTAGGCACAAAAGGGAAAGTGTTTTTCACCATGAGACTTTGGAAGGTTGTGCCTTTTCCTTGAGATCTTTGGTTAGGTTATTATTACCATGTTGGAGGATGAAATAATATTTGAGATTGCTGCCAAGTGATGGGCGTAAAGAGTGAAAAAGTGCTGATGACAATGCAAAGATGTTGATCAGCTGAATATCGGAATTGTTGTGGCTAAAGAAGTTTCTTAATGCACCAGCAAATTTTGGATTTTAAAGAGAATAATGACCATTTGTGTGGAATGTTAAAGTGGAACAACAGTGATAGTATTGGAAAAATAAGTCTAATATGCTGCTGGAGGTACAAAAGGCACCGTGAAGTAGGTATTTAGTTGAATATGTTGTCATTGGGCCTAAAGAATTTCAAAGATAACTCTTGTCAGATTTTCCCCTTTCAAGGAGCTTCACAAAAGATGACTTGGTTTACTGGCAGAATGTCTAGTGAGTTCTTGCAAGATACTTAGCTGGCTAATCTTCTCTGCTACTTTGCAGCAGACTCAACTCATGCTTGGAATAATGAGTCAAAATAACCTTTGCCAAAAGAGTTGTCAGTTTGCTAGCTTGCTGATATACTTGGCAAGTGCCCCCAAGACCAACCGAATGCGCAAAGCACAAAATCCAGACAACATGCTGTTTGTATCGGCCCACCCTGCTTCTGGTGTTTGGCGAGGCCAGGCATGTTGCTTCAGAAGCTGTCCTGTGCACGCAGAACATGAAGCTGCCCTTGCTTCCTGATAAATCTTGTTGCATCTTTCCCCAAAGTCTGGCGCCATGTGGGGAAGCAGTGTCACCTGACTAAAGAGAAAGCTAATGTTGTAAGATTATCTTGTGAAGTTCTGACTAAAGCGAAAGCTAATGTTTTAAGACTGAAATAGGGATGCGGACTGCATAACAAATGCCTTGCTGAGTCCCGTATTTGGAGCTTGGATAGCGAACTCTGAGAGTATTCACTATTTGGCTGTGCCTGTGGTGAGGGCAGACGTCTGTCATTTTAGAGTTTGGAGGTGGGGAGGTGTAGGGGGAGGCCTTCCCAGGCTTGTAAAACAGATCAAGCTGCAATCATTTTTCAGTCTGCATAATGCTCTCCACCCAGAAGTTCTGTGATTCTGTCAGTCTTCTCTGGTTAATTATGGGGATAATTTCTAAATATTTGGAGCTCAGCAATAATTCTGTTTTATGGCTATGATTAACATAAGCAGAGCCTGGGGTTTTCTGTGTTTTCTTTAATTACCATGTTTCATGTGTGATATCTGTGGTAAAAAAAAATGCTTGTTTAAAAAAAATGTCCAGGCTTAGAATACAGCTATTTTTAGAACCGATCCAGAAAATAAAACCCATGTATCGTTCAGATATTGCTTATTTTAAAATAGAAGTTTCTCACGGTAGAGATTGCTTTGACAAAATTGTCATCAAAATAAGGTCAACATATTTACCAATATTTTGTTACGATGAAGGAAGGCACATCTAGAACAGTCATCGGGGAATCCGATCATGAACACTTGGTTTACTGCTCCTGTTTCAGGGCAAGCAAATTGGGCGAATTCAGGCGTTTGAACCCCTCCCCCTCCCCCTCCCAGCCTTTTTGTGGCAGCAGATTGAATGGTTTATCAGAAACTTGACAGCAAAAAAAAAAAGTATAAGTTTGAATATCTTTTATCTTAAACAACTGATACCTAGGAATTTGTTTTAAAAATCTCTACTCAACTTTGGTGCAGAAAACTCATTTTTCCTTTTAACGGCACATATACAAACGGGCTTTATTGGTGAAAATATGTTGCACATCATGCACAAAAACCCTCATGAGCAATGCTGCAACATCATTTGGGAAATTTTCAACCATTGAATCTGATCAATTTTTTGTATAATTCATTGAAAATCCAACAGTGGGGGAAAATTTTAAAGATCGATATTGTCTGCTTTCTTCTGTGCATAACATTTATACGGTAGTAAACTTTAAGAAATAACAGATTTTGAGGTCGGCTGGCTACAAACAGGAGCTGAGAGTCAGTGCCTTTAAAGTTCGTACTACTTTTTATTATTTGTGCAGACTTTAAGAAATCATTTACTTGGATAAATCTGTGCAAATAGGAAAATGAAACTGGAATGATAGTCGGATTGATTGTTGGGTAAACTGGACATTCAGTTGCAAGCAGGCATCAGGTATATGTTCCTACCATTTATTTAATGTTAGATGATGTTTATCCTTGTGAGTCATTTTTTCACATAAATTCTCAAAACAAAGTGAGAAAAAGAGAGTTGGTTATCTTTTAAAACATTCTGTTGGAAAGTTAATAGATTAACCTCATTTTAGGTTGAGTGGCTATTTGTATCTCTGGGTGAAGCATACATGCTGTTACTGTACACCATCAAAAAACCCACACCGCTACAGGAATTGAAACTGTCATGTTTTAGGGTTTTTAGTGCCAGAAGCAAAGCAATATCTGTATGTTACTACAAATATTTCAACTCGTTTTAATCATTATTTTATTGCATATCAGTATTATGATATGCCTTACCTACCACCTCTACTTTAAATACGGATGATGATGTTCAACTACCAAATGATATAGATACTAATGACAGAGTAAACTTTTCTGTTATATTAAATTTCATTATAAACACCAACAAATTTAAGTTTGCCAAAGAACAAACGTTTTGAGTTGATATATAACTTAAAAGGAGTACATGTATGTTTGCACACCCTGAACACTGCATCACATTCCTCTAGTTTGCTCCAGGACCGAACTCGGTGTCTGTAGACATCTTCTTTTGTTTGTCAACTAATAGTGCTCTTCATTTTCTTTTGTTGTCAATTTTGTTCAAAGTTATGTCTCATGTGTTTTACGGATCTTAAGTACAGTCAATTTTCTGGAACATAATCACTTTTGAAAAACCCATACCCTCTTGTGCCGAACACCCTATTCTTGGAATGGTACCCAAACCCTTACTCTAGGAAGTTACATATCTGCAACAAAGACAGCTTAATTCATTAAATGTGCAATAAATGTACAATATCTCTGCTATTTTCACCAAAGTCAAAATTCAGGCATGAATGGGTTAATAGTGTATTCCCCCTCTCCCCCCCCCCCCCAACAACCCAACACTACCATTGACAACCTGGTCTGGACTGCATAAGTGTGCAGGTGAGCGTATACCTGAAAGTTATTAAAGGTAACAGAAATGTTACAGCCAAAATGGGCTTTGCATATAACATTTTTTTATTATTTGAGAAATTATGCTGTCTGAGATGCCAGGCAGCTATGTCAAATGAACACATTGGTAAAGTTGCAAAACTCTTCCACTGTTACTCACTTCCCCCTCCCCATGCCACCTGTTAAGGAGAAAGAAGCAGATGTATGTCTGCAGAACCTTTTAGTGGAGGCAGTTCTTTAGCCAAGTTTTCATTCAACCTAATTGAACCACACCTAGAAACTGAATCCAGTTTTCCAGCTTGCATCCTTTTTTTCTGGGTGGTATGCCCTTGGCACGCCTTTTTTAAAATATAGCAAGATGTTCCAACAGCCATGCTGGTATTAAGCAAATAGTTAATCCCCAGCAGGGAACGGTAGTGCTGTACATAACACGAATGAGATGGAAATTCAGAAGATTCTGCACACAAATGAATCACAAAATGCACACTGGTGGTCCTCAACCAAAGGCTGCTGTCCTCTAACGCCTGTGGTAGGAGGGTTTGGCAGGGCTTGTATGACAGAATTGCTTGCTGAGGGACATGCTGTGGAACTGTTGTAGGCACAGCATTTGCAGACCTGCTTACCCATATGATTTGTGGGGTATTTTGTTCATTTTTTTCTCAAAATATGTTGCATAAGAATGTTAATTTGTTCTTCCTCCCCCCCAAAAAAGTTGAAGATTGCTTACATTGCCAATATTATGTGAGCTCCCACCTTCCCCCACCGAGTTCCCTGAGACATCTCAAGTTCATCTGACACAGAATTGTATGACATTTCCTGGACTGAACACAACCTACTTTGTTGTAATGTTTGGCTGTCACTGGTGCATTGCAGCAAAGCACAACAGCCTGCATGTTATGTACAACTGTTGGTAACAAAACAGTATAGTAGTGCATATGATCATATCCTTTTTTTCGTTTGGTCACATTTTCACTACCAGACAAGTTGATTTTCACATAGCAGGTTTTACAAGTCCTCATCAAAAACTGAATTGATACAGTCTCACATGACAGCACGGCTGGGTTCCATTAATGCTCGTGCTTCTATGTGAATGGGGATGGTAACAGTCTGCTTTTGCCACAAGTTTTATATTCAATTTCATCATTTCAATTTGCTGATGCAGGCAAGCTGGAATGCAAGTTTGTTGAATGATGGAAACAGTAAAAGTGCACAAAACGTGGAAACTAAGGATATGGCAAATCGGTCATCTGTCACCAGTGACCTACCAACAATGAAGGTCAAAATCGATCCCCAAACCAAAACATTGCAGAGAATCAAGTCAGAGAATCACAGTTCCGAAGGTTCTGCACCACATTTGCTGCAAACAGATATTTACTTATTTTTCTTGCTGGCAGATTTGACCCATGTGTCATCTAGGTCAAAGTGCATTTTGGCATTACAACATCGTTCAGTTTTATTGGTGCTAAAGAAATTAGTCAACATCTACAGAAAATGCATTACTGCTTTCTTTTCAATCAGAAAATATTTTTTTGGGGAGGGGGGAATTAAACATAATCCCCATGAATGTATTTGAAAGTCTGGTTTGTTTACTGTAGCATAAACCAGATACACGTGGTAACCTACAATAAAGCTTAAAAATGTTTGCTTCAGCTCGTGGCAACATATGCTCTGCACCCCTAGTATTGTGGACAAAGTCCCACTGCCTGTCACCATAGCTACAGAAGTGGTTGTTCCAAAGGAGCTGGAAGTGGGGTTTGCTGTCCTCAGTCAACCTATTTACAAAATGTACTTCCAAGTCAACACCATGCTACTAGCATCCTTCCATACTGTCAGGGTCAATTCCTATGTATGGTTTTGGCAGCAGCATCATAATTTAACAATTGATTCTGTACATTTGTACTTGGATTCTTTTGTGCTTATCAGATTGCAGTGCTTTGGATAAAAAAAACTACTAGTAAACTGGTCGGAAGTAAACATTCCTTCAAAGCAGTTTACAGTTGATTCCAGGTCATTCTCACCCCCGCCCCCTCCAACAATCTTTGTAGAATATTTAGTAAAAGCCAACCAGCGACTGGTGCTTGGACTGTGATGTGCAATCATCAAAGAAGCCGCAACAATACAGTGAAATGAAGTAAGGTCAACATTTTGTGGTGTTGCCCTTTCTTCAGGACAGACCATACAGAACAAGTAAATCTAGTAAACTATAATACAGGATGGGACAGAAAAAAATCACCTCTGCAAAGACTGTGGTTGTGCATCACATGCTTGTGGAAGAAGGGGGGGGGGGACGGCGAGGAGACTTCAAAGAGGAAAGGAAAATGTAGAGGGACGAAGGAGACAAACCGAAGGGAACATTATTCAAACCAGTAGGAAAATGGGATAAAATAGACAAAAGTTGAAATAAAAAACATGGAAATAAGGTAAAATTGATTCAATGTTGCTTTACTTTTGCTTTTGAAGTTTCTTCACACCTTGTTCTTGTGTGAAGACATTTGCAGCATTTCTGACCCTATTTTATACTTTATTGATTGTGCATGTATATCGTTTGTGTTGTGTGGTTCGTCCTGAAAAAGGGTAAGCGCTCCAAAATGTTAACTTACTTTAGGGTGGTTGACAGTTCTTGTTACCACACAATATTATAGTCCAGACTGCCATAGAGTATGATATAAATACAAACAATTTATAAACAACTTATGAGCTGGTGTAGCTATCCGACCAGAATCAGGTGAACAGTTGGTGTTGGTCACTTGTGGCTGGTTAACACAGGTGAGCAGCACAGGCTATATCATGGGTGGTGGGGAGGGGGGGTTGGGGGTTTTAACATCCTGCCACAAACTAGGTGCATGTCAGGACGGTGTTGGTTCGATAAAATATGCTGTCACACCACAGGCTTCGGTCCCTCCCAGTCACATTATGCTGACACTGGGCCAACCAGTCTTTCTACTGTTCCCTGTAGTGCGTCTGGCAGGGCAGCTACTAGATTGCCAGTTTGTAAGTCTTAGGTATGACGTGGCCGGGGTGCAAACCACTAGCCTCCCACCTCACCAGTGGATACGTTAATAGATCGCCAAGTGTTCCCGCATGGGGTTAACATTGCAATATCTGTAGAGGACCTTGAAGCGGTCTCCAAACCCATGGGATGTCTCGAGCATTAAACACTCCACCCAGCCATCTCCCTATGATGGTAGGTAGGCAGGAGCAAGCAAGTGCCTAACAACTGTCAGAAGATATGTCCAGAAATGTGAAAAACATCAGGTTTTTGTGCAGCTTGATTCTCACAACTGGAGTTGAGCAAGGTAGTGAAGCAACAGCTGGACACGTCAAGTCAGCTGCTTGTTTAGAAGTTCTACTTCATTACCTAGCAACTGTAAGAGGTAGTGCATGCCTTGTTGGCTAGGAGTTTTTGATAGCTTACAGGGGTTTTACTCCTGGCCTAGGCTTTCAACTGGTTGAGCGGTTTTATCTTGCTTCTATGTGGCCTAGTGACTGCGTGTCACATCATGGCGTCTGCCAAAACCATGCTGCTGCTTCTCGAATCATTGTGCTGACCACTTTCACAGTGCTCTGGTGCTGTCACTTTTTCCATGTGTCACTGATAGTGTCATTTGTCACTGTGATCATGTGTGTAATAATATCTGAGCGATACCTTGTTGCCTCGCTTGAATGTATGTGTGGTTATGTATGCTTGCGACATACACAGATAGTCCCGCAGAGTTTCTGACTGAAGTGAGCAGATGAAGAAATAGCCCAGGTTACAGGTTTTGTGCGTGAGGTCTGGGATTGATCCACATGGAACTGTATGCCACCAGTCTTTCCGAGTAATTGTTGGCCCCACTCCCACTCCCACTGCACACACACACAACCCCCAGGTCCATTCCACTTTAAGTTACCAGATAGTGAGCATAGAGGGAGCATGTGTGGTCATGATCAAGTTTCAGATGAACATCTAATGACTGCAGATACAAACAATTGTACTGATAGAAGTGTGTGTCTTATATGATGGCTTACAACACAGCAGTGATTGCTGGATGCATCTTGATGACGGACCTCACACAGTGGGTGAGAGCACAATTTCTCGGGTGGCATGAGCTAGTGTGAGTGAAAAAATTATTTTCAAGTGGCAGGGCTTAAGCAAACTAATTGGAGATTGTCATGTGTTGAGACACATTGAATGTTGCAGTTGTGTAACTGGACCTGTTCACCTTCCAGTGGCCAGCATGTCAGTTTGTACATTGAATGATGAATTGTGTGCTGGCAGGCGAACGGGCGCTTCTATCAAGTGTATATGTGTGAATGTATTGTTATTATGGTCTGCTGTTGTCTAACAGTACTGACCGTGTATTCCCAGGATATGTACAAGTAATAAAACTTCACTGAATACTCACCACCTGCTGGGGTTTACAACGGTTGAACAGGGCATGTTGCTGTGTGTCACAGCATTTTGTAATGCATGTATAAAATGATTTTTAAAAATCAAGTTCTCAGAACAAATTTCCAACACTTTGATGTGTTCAGTCTACTCTTACACTCACACTTTATGCATGTATAAATGGCTAACAACTATTGTCGTAAACGTTTATTGCAGACTGTGCCACACTGTATATCATATCAGTGACTTCGGTCAATATCTGATGCAAAATGATCATGAGCTGCAAGACAAGACATGCACGCATACATGCACACACAGACACATGAGATCTAGTGCTAAAGACAGCAATAAAGTAAAACACAGACACCCATAAATAGCACAGTTTGTACCCCCTGAGTACCTGAGAAGAAATCTGCCACCTGTTGGTGGCAGCTGGCATGCAAAGCTCAAGGGCACTATCTTGTGACATCAGTAATGGCAGTAGCATTGTTATGCACAGGTCACAGGCAAGTGTACTTTTATGGCAAACGTTGCTGGCCTTAAAGGTGCACTCATTGCACAGTCATGGGTAAATATGAGGCAGCTGATGAAATCTGCACTAAAACTCTTTACTACACTACTGACCACAGCGATCACTCTGATCAGCTTATGAATCGTAAGATGTGATCTGTCTACATGCTAGTGGCTTGCAAAACCAAGGTAAACAACAGCGAAAAACGAGAACCCTTGGCCTGCTGAGAGTGTTGATAAATTACAAAAACAAGACTAAACTGAAGCTGCTGTCGCTGTGCCTATGACACAACCGCATATAGGACAGATCTTTTTGCACTATGACCCATGATGTTCATCTTGGGGCAGACAGGGAGAAGGCTACCAGTTCACTTTGCATTCACAGTCACACCTCATGGGCACTACAGGGCAAACTAACATGAAGAATGCTGTGTCATGGACAGTCACACATAATGGACACGACAGGGCAAACTTGCGCATGAACCAACAGCCACACAATGGACATGATGGGACCATGACAGACACACATGGTCATGATGGGACCAAGACAGACATGAACTGACAGACACACATGGTCATGATGGGGCCACAGAAAAAAATCTGCAAGTCAGTCACAAAGTTGACACCACAAGGCAGACATGCAGAGAAATGCAAAGTGCTGACAGTCACTCTTCGCATCACCCAGGAGACCGAATGAACTGATGCTCAGGCTTGATGACAAAGGTTTAAAATCAGTGTAAGTCTACATGTGATGCTGGGATTTTAGGTGCATATCACCATCACTCAGACTGTTACAGGCGACACTTGGTTTCACATTTTGTGCAAAAACGCTTGTGGTAGTACAGTGCTAATCCTCTCAAATGACACCTGAAACCCTAATGCCATAACGGCCCAAACAATGCACAACCCTTGTACATCTGTAGCCGCGGTGGATATTTACAACTGACATAGGGGTACTATGTTGCATATCTGATGCCAGTGACATCACTAGCATCAGTTGAAACAGGAGCCAAGCAAGCTCAAGTGCACATGATGTTCCTCACTGGAAGAAAACTGAATATTACAGAGCTTAGGACTGGTCAGGGGGGAAAAAGAGTAAACTTATGCCAGGTTAAAAGTGTGCTAAAAACACCAAATATATATTTTAAATTCTCTCATGTGATTTTTTTGTGTCTACTGATAATGAAACTGGCTACTGACAAAAATTTTGAGTAAAGTTACTGGAACTATCATTCTGCATCCTAGGTAGATAGGCCAAGAGAAATCAACATGTAAAAAATAATGATAATGACTGTAGAAATAGTTGACATGCTTGCCACTAACATGCAGATATTAAAAAGAAACATGCACAGGGCAAGGCCCAAATCAACAGCCTGTCATCTCGTGCTGCAGAGACATTTACAAAGGTCGCCAGAGCCAAGATACACTTTGACAAAAGATGGTGAAATTAGGTGATCAGCAAATTCTGGACCCTAAGCATGGAAAGCAGTTGGGCACAAACTGTATTTCAAAACCCAGTGCTACATCAGCATAGATCTGCATGCATGTAGCCATCAACCATCACAAGTCTTTCTTGTATGGAAAATCTAAAAAGTTTCCAGCATTAACATAGTAAGCAGAGATATTCCCAAACTAAATATATGTACCCTGCAAAAGTTGCAGCAACTCCATATCTGATGACTATGCTATCTGAAGTTCTGTGAATTAATCAGGAAATAATTTTTTTAAAATCCGGAGCAAATTTCAAGTGAAGTGCCTTCTATACTTTTGAGACAAGCACAGTTGGGGAAGTTGGAAGCCTGCAATTCTTGAAAACCATCCACTGTATCTTTAAAAGAAAATTGTACATTTCATCTAAATTTTGGTGTCCCCTACAGAATAAGACTGCTATGTAAGCCTGACATTGCAAGTAGCCCCATGCAACAATAATGGACTGATACTTTGAAAGCTGAAGGTCACGACCTTTTTGATCATAGTTCATTGTACACACATGGATTTTCACAATCTTTGAAAAAGTGTTAAAAATGAACTGTTACAGGAGGAGTGATAACTCCAAAGCTGACACCATCTCTATAAACCAGAAAAACAGGTTGTTTCAACAAAAGTGGGACATCACACCACTATCCACATCAATTATGGGCAAGCACACATGTACCCCCCTCTCACATGCATGCAAGCATGTGCACACGCTCATGCCTGCACACACACACACACACACAGAGATAAAAACACAGCACATTCATATAAAAAATGAGTTACATATACACATATACTATTCAGTGTTGCACGTTTATCCCCACAAAAAATCCAATTTGCGCACACACACACACACACACCCCTACACTAAAACAGCTGCAGTTCAGTGACCACATGCACCTACAGCCAAACGCATATCCTGCAAGGAGGTGGGATGAGGGCGTCCCCCACACACTGCTCCCCATGAAGTATTTTTTTTAAATAGTGAAAACGAACTTGTTCCAAGCTAGGAGAGTGCCGTGAGGTCCATGACAACAGTTCATCAAGCAAGATTGGCTTATTGGGACACAATCTTGCAAAAGCATGAAGGCCTCATCCCAAAACTGACAGCACATACCTTAAAGGGACTCCAACACAGCCATTAAAGCAAAAACCCACTGCAATTTCTCTAAAACCCTAAATACAAATAGTATGCACAGCTACAGTATAACTTTTCACTATTTACTAGCCTTCGGTAAAAAACGCATCAGAGGGGTATCGGTTTAACTGTCTACTGTGATAAAATGCACTTGAATCGGCGTGTTCCCATGCTCTTGCAGCCGCCTCTACAGAACAAGATGACAGCACAATTTGCAGGCAAGTCGTGATGTCAGCTAAAGGTTTCTCATCTCCAGATCATGCTTGTAACCGCCTGCCAGCTGTAAAATTTCTCCCAGCAATTTAGCAAAAAAAAAAAAGTCCTCTATTAATAGATTATGCAAGAGAGTTTTCTTGATGTTATGAAGGGTTTTTGAAAAATTGCAATCACAACAAAACATACTTTGTAAGACACAGCAACAGACAGCTGTTACATGTACATGCACTTGGTATTATGTCTTGGAGTACCTTTAACCTATTTCAGTGAAGCTGTCACCCACCAGTCAGTACCAAACTATTGTAACGTAAGATTTTCTGCATATTTCTGATGTGTGGTACCATGCAATGTTGCAAGGACAGAGGACAGTGTGCTTTCAGGTGACCCCATTGGCACCATGCAGCCACAAGTGAGACATTATGTTGCAGATGAGTTGACTACCTGGAAGGTCAATCTCCTTGACTTCCATGCATGTGTGCGCACTGACAGACACACATGCGCACACAGACCAACAGTATTAGACTGGCTGACATGAGATCACACCAGATGCATCCCCCTTCCCCAGGCTGTACACAGCCAACTTGCTACCTTAGGTATGTCAGCAACTAAAGCTGCAAGCAGCTGGCCCTGCACATAGGGGCCACACACACTGCCCTACAGTGTGCCACATGTTGAGGAATTACCCTGTGTACTGGAGACAACAGCTGAAATTGGACTGGACTGCCTTTAGAGAGAAAAGTGTAGTGTCACGTGTTGCATGCAGAAGTGTGCCAAGCGCATTTTACTAAAAATGATACAAGTCAGCCAAAACCTGCTCCCTGATTACAAGGACAGGGGACACGGGTCACTACACCCTGGCAAATAGATGAGGCACTACAAACACAGGTGCCCCCTCTCCCCAGCCCCCAACACACACATACAAACACATAACACAAGCACATATGAACAAATTCTGTACAGCAAGGCAAACCTCACACAGTTTGAGCTATGTGACGACTGCTACAAATATTGTGCCCTCCCTGCTGATGACAGTGCTGCATAGAAAAATTATCATACTGGAATGGTTGGTACTGGCCAATTGAGATCTGTCGCACAAGAGCAACTGGTGGTAGCTGTTGGCATGTAAGCTGTAGATGATGAAGTGGACCCTGCTTCCCCTACACGGCAACGTGCCTTCGTTGTCTGCACTGTCCACAAAGTCCGCAGCATGAATGCAAGCAGCAACAGCACTTGGTAGAACGAGGGGGGTCGTGGTGGGCTTCAGAGTCACAGATGGCCACAAGTTATTTGTCTTCAGGCACCAGGACTGGAATTACAAATAATGGAGGTGCCTGGCTGGCAGGAGTGGAGCATACTAAACGATCTCCAGCCAACAATGAGCTGTGAGCTATGGCGAGGTACAACAACTTTAAAAATCATCTGCACATTGCTAAATAATCACATGCTGTACATTAGCTACTCTACTTCCAGAAAGTATCCATCACAACTGAGGCATTGCTAACTGGCCTGACTTGATCAACCATGCATAGCACACTATTTTGAAGTCCTGAATTAGAATGCTACACACAAGATGCCAATAATTCAAAATTCTACCAACTTCTATCTTGCCGAGTCACATAAAAATGACAATAATAGAAGCCTGACATTACCTGATGTTATGCACCACACATGAAGTAAACACAACTAACTGCGGAAGGCATACAAACAAATCTAATGACTTATTCATACGTGTATGTACACTTTTACAATATTTCCACTTGCATGTTATCAAATAAGAACCCATGCTGGCACATGCGACATCCAAAAGTCTTCATTTTTGTCTTAACATCTGCATTATCAAATCTGATATATAACAATTCCCAAAATCTAAATTCTGATGTAAACACTGAACCAAGTTTGTTAACTAAGCAACCATCAGCACATAACACAATCCACACTGTATTCTAGCCTCCATGTACAGCAAGCATGTCAGGATATCACCAAACAACAGAAGGGCAATAATTTAATGGACAGACCAGCAGCACAGTGTCAGTAATAGTACAGTGGTTATTTTTGCCCAGCTGACATGACACTTCCTCAACCCATCCCTATTTCCTTTAGTACGAGTTGGACATACACCACACACACTCACACATGGGTAACACTGACAGAGACATCTGTCCTACAACCTGAGTCAGCTGACCACACCCATTTATAACAATCACAATCACATGCTCTGTTAACGCTATCTTTTCTTTAAAACTCAAAACCCTCTTTGCCAGTCACAGCTGGATGGAATGAAAAACTATAAAACATTTCTATAACTATACTGACTATTCGGTCGGAACCTCAGGCTGATCGATGTTACATAAGGTTATATATTCATCCATTTGTTAGCAAAGATGTCATCATCACACACAGCATAAATGTGCCACATTCGGACATTGGTTGTAACAGTGGCTCAAAAACCCAAGTGTGGACACACTAATCTTCTGTTCACTAGCATCATGGGATATCCATTTCTCACAATATTATCTTCCCTTTCAGTCTTGATATGTTCAACAGCCCCCCCCCCCCACATGGTATCAATTTCTGGACACAGTTTGTCAAAATCTAAATGATGATAAATCTGCTGCATCATCAGCCACTAAGCATTCAAAGAAACCACGCAAAGTGTTTTAAAAATCATTACGAGAAAACAGCAATTTGTCAGCAGACATATCAAGATCTCAAATAACCTCTCCAACTGCAACAGGACAAACAGATGCTGCAGTAAAACATAACATACACTAAAGGACAAACACACCTATACTCTAGTACAAACATATGGTACACTGTATGGTACACACTCAGCTACTGCACAGTGCATCGTGTGAATGTTACACTGGGTGTAGGCAGGGGAGGGCCAGGAAACGTTTGAGTTATCTCCTCATACACAGCATTCTGATATTTGCACTTGTACACATCCTAACACACAAACCACAAACAAACAAAGAGATTGCATTGTACACATACATCATACTTCTCTTTCCAACAAAAGACCTGCTTGCGGTGCAGGCCGTTTCTAGGGATCTCATTAAACAGGAGGCAGGGGAACTGGGGGAGGAGGTGGGGGGCCCTCAAAGCTGCCTGTGCTCATTTTTTCCTTGCAGCACCCCCCCCCCCCTTTGTGGAAATCCTTGTGCCATCAACCAGCTGTTTCACTGCATCCTAACAACTTTCCCACTACACCTGTGTTGTCAGTGAAAATACCTGTGAACCTGATACACTCATGCTCTTCTCACGTCATGGCATTTTCTGCTTACAAGACATGCCAACATGTGTCCGAGAGACTCCGAAATGTCTATGGGCTTCCTACTCACAAGACATGCCAAAGCGTGTATGACAGACTTCGAAATGTCCCCTGCTCACAGGACACGGCATCCTGTCCATGTAACATTCGTTTAAGTTCTGATGTAAAGACTAGCCTGCCCTGTCACAAACACGGACAATCCCAGCATGTTAGCTGCTCTCTGCTCCCAACTCTGGTGGCTTTTGTGCAATTCAGTCCACTTTCAAACTACGCTCGTCT
This sequence comes from Lanistes nyassanus, assembly GCA_004794575.1. Lineage (NCBI taxonomy): Eukaryota > Metazoa > Mollusca > Gastropoda > Architaenioglossa > Ampullariidae > Lanistes > Lanistes nyassanus. The sequence continues at coordinate 70,670 of SMGT01000508.1, read as the reverse complement.
ATGTCTACCATACACATCTGCCTATTCCCACAGAATGTGTTGTATCCAGCTTGCTACCATAGTTTTGAAATAAGACTCTAGACCTGAACTCTCACCTTTGACTCAGGACGTCCAATGCTGTGGCTGTCACATTTCTTCTTGTCACAACACTCACGACATTAGCTGTTCTGGTTAGGGTTAGGGGCAGGAAAAGATGAAACTGCAAGGTTAGGGTTCAGTCAAGATGAAACTCCCAGCTGCACTTAATGCAAGTTGGCACAGTCACTGTGCATCACGCTTGTCTCCATTCTTCCTGCAACTGGCAATCACCAGCAGTTTGTGTCAGTCCAGGCAGGCAACACAGCACAGGGCATCTAGGAACGACACCAGACGGTGCAGGGAGAGGGCAAACCAGTCTCACTTCGTAGCATCAGTGCCATACATGTGGGGAAGGTGGCAGTTCCGAAGGCATGGCCACCTGCGAGCTGCAAAAAGTGCAGACCAACTGGATAAGTGGTGGACATCAAGAGGAGTGAAGGTCAAGGTCACAGGTTGACAAGGTGAAGGTCAGATGCCAAAAGGTAGGTGAGGGCCCAAGGGGGCTGCAATCTGGCTAGTGGAGTGATGAGAAAGTCTATGTGACTTACGGCCCCTGACACTGCAAGAGTAATGCAGGAAAGACATGTTAAGAGGCAGGTCTACAATCAAACATCTGCCAATGGATGGCCGACCTGGTTCTTCAGAAAGACTTTAAATAATCTTCATTTTGTCAAATTTAGCAACTTCTTTGGTTCTTTGTGATTTAAATAAACATTGTATTTGCTCACTTTCTCATTTTCAAAACCCTACATGATTCTTTGTTACATGTGATGTTTTCACGTTCAGTTTTAGCTTTTCACTTTTGGATTCAAGTGTTACTGAAACTGTAAAGAAAAACCACAAAACAAGATCGCATGAGTGCAGATGTCAGGGTCGTCGAAAGCACAGGAGCAACACATTAACCTTTACATCAGGTTGTGACAGGCAACACATTAACCTTCAAATGATAGGCCACTTTACCAAGAAAAAGTGATGGGGAGGGGGGAGGGTCTGGACCAAAATGAACAAAACAGGAAAATAAACAGTAGGTGTGACATGCAGCACACTATCTGCTTACAAATGCACGCACCCTCCTTCTCTCTGTCTCTCACACATACACAAACCGAGTCACAAGCAGAAGCCGACATCAGACATCAAACTCTCACTTTAAGTTAACACAGGTCATCCAGGGTCAGGATAGAAAGAGAGACAGGCACCCCCTCCCTCCCTTTTCAATAAAAACACAAAAATAAAACTGCATGCCTCACGTTTGAAACGAAGCTGACAAAAAATAAAATTACAGATTGCAGCCTGCAGGCAAGTGGTAAGTACAAGGACGCAGAGCCAAGCTTTAAGACGAACAAAAAGTGGACTCGGAGAAATGTCTTCTTCAAGACAGACACTGAACCACACACAAAGCACCAAAACAACAGTAGCAACACTGACACTAATACAGTGTACACTGTACATTTAGTAATAAGAAATATTAACCAGCACACCAAGATGGAGAGAGCAGGAGATAGCAACTTGTTTCGAAACAGGACTGTCCATCATGGGTACCACAGACGATGTTAAAGGCAATAATGGGGAAAAGGTTTGATATAAAAAGTTAAATGAAGTTGATAAATAATAAATTAATACATATATAGGTAGGTACAAAACATATAGGTAGGACTGCTACTTGGAGTGAAAACAGATTACCTGAACCAATTAAAGGACAAACACAAAGTCAAGGGTTGGGGGCATTTCCCTTTCATTAGGACAAGGAAACAGACAAAAATGCAAAAATATAGAGGAATTCAGTGTCTATATGTCACCATATACCACTGCTGCCTGATGACCAATGTGTCTGTTTAAATAAAGAACATTAAACAATAATCTCCCTGAACAGTTGACACCATACCACAATATTCACCGACCTGAGCATCTGTGCACTAAATGCAACGCTGGCAACATTGGTGATGAGTATCAGTACATATTTATCTGTGATTTCTTTAAAACTGAACAGTGTAAGCTGCTACCGCCATCTTATTGGAAGAAACCAAATAGATCTAAATTCAAATTACTTTTTACAACAAAAAAGAAACACATCCTGTGGAATTTATGAGACTTATTTGTCGTGGTATGACAGAATCTTGAATGAGCAGGGCCAGCTGTGCGTCTATGTGTGTGCATGTGCGTGCGTATGTGTGCGTGTGTGTGAGTGAGTGTATGTGCGTGTGTGAGAGCGCATGTGCTGGTGTGTATGCCGACAGAATCATCGCATTCTTGTATTATTGTATATACGTAGAATTTTGTTTTCTAGGGTTTCGTTACTGTATACACGTAGAACTTTAAATGCACCCCCCCCCCCCCAAGGGTAATGAAATAAGTTTTGACTTGAGTCTCTTTGTTTGCGTTTTCTCTCTTTCCTTGTCTTGATGAAGGGGTAATGCATCCAAAAGTCAACTTTTTGTCCTTTTGCTTGGTTCCAATCTGTTTTCACTAATAATGTAATTTATATATATATATATAACAAATTAAATAAAATAACATTAATAAAACTGGGTATCCAAGAAGGCAAGGAATTATTTCGGGTCAAGTCCTACAGGAGTCACCGATGGATTGCTGTTGTGGAGTCAGATAACAGATTAAAGACTAGGCAAACGCCAACTTGTCTAAAAATGACTGGTGCTTTGGCTGGTCACATTTGGAAATTCTGGCAGAACGGTGGTGACTGCACTCATTCATTTTTCATAGGGCCAGTGGCCGGCAAAGAACATGGCTGAAAGGGACTAATTTAACAAAAATGTGGTAACTAGTGAATGTATACTGACACAAGCAAAGAACACTAGGCTAGGGAAAATGTATTAACTCGTGACTGTCTACTGACACAAGCAGAGGACAGGAAACGAGGAAAAATGTTTTAACCAGAGGTTGTGGAAAAAGTTTATATCAAACTGGCTCATAGAAACACTCCGAGAGACAGCCGGCCATGAAGAGAGAAGCAGGAGACAAACACGGACGCTTTTCATGTTGGCAACAAAAACACAGGCCACACCATCAGCTGCTAATGTACCTTGTCAGATCCCACCCAGGATTCCATCAACTGTTCAGGATGGAAACTATCACTGAATGTTCTACAGCTAGACCTAACCTGGTCACTTTAATCTTATCAGAGGACCAACCATTCAGATCTTATCAGACAACCACAGCTGGTCGAGGGCAGCCACAATTGCATCACAGGAGATACAGAACTGGTGCCGCCAGGTTGTCAAGTGAGAGACAAGCTATTTCATGATCTGAGGTAGTATTGATGTAGAAACAAAATTCTGCTAACTGCTGTCATCAAGAAGGAACTGTTAGTGGAACGAGGGACACTCAGGAAGGCTGGGGTCTGTGTAACTTTGACAAAAGAGAGTTGAGTTATCATGTGGACGTAAATGGGGCATCAATAAGCGAGCGACAGAGAACTTGTCACTGCTGGGCCAGGGATTGGCCAATCAGGTCGGACAGTTCTTTTGTGGATACTTGTGGGTTTTCTCCCACCACCAATCACAATGGAAGGCATGGGACACCAGCAGACCTTTCCCAAATCAGAACGAGCTGATCATGGACTGAAGGGTACTGTAACTTTATTGTATATTTAGTAAATAAAGTACAGTCATCTTTTCCATTGTGAGAAATCGAAAATCACAGGATCATCATTTTTGTTGATGATCAACACATCACCCCTGTCATTCTTTCTCTTCTCCATAACACCACTGACTGCTCCACTCCAAAGCTTTATTCGAAATTCTGCATAGCGAGTAAGCAAATTCTGTTGAAGAAAAATACAATCTGAATAAAGCTTCATTCTACATGTTATTTCAGGCTCCAAAGTGTCTATTACTCAAAACGCAGTGCGACTTTTCAGGTAGGAAGCCTTCTTATCCTTCCAATCTATTCCTGAACTGAGACACACTGTCAGCCAATTAGTGATGAGGTTCTACAGACTCTTTGGTTCAATATTTTCACAGGCACACCTCCCAAAAAAAATTCCAGACAAAATTTATTTTTCAGCAACTGGCATGAGATTTCCTTATTTTGTGGAATGGCAACATTTTAGGGCTGTTCTCAGGAACAAAATCTTGGAAGTTGGAATGGTAGGCATGTCTACAAGACCCTGGTAGTCATGCTACAACATGAATATTCTTTCCCTCTCCCTGAGTGACAGATAACCAAGGTCTCTGTTGCAATGAACACTTAACAGCAAAAAATGAAAGGAACACACAATATATTCCCTGTCAGGAATTGCAACAGGTTGTACATCAGCTTCAGAGATCGGTCTGCAGCACGGTCCCTTCAAGACAAAGGAATGCATAAAGAAGCTTTTGCAAATGTCCCTAGAGTCCATTTAGAGTGTGTCATGATGTCCACAGCAGTCAGCGCATGGTCTACACATTGAGAAACAATGCGACCTCTGACTTGACTGCAGTCTGGGCTTATGCAAGCCGTGTGCCTTAGGGTGGGCACTATTTGGCACCAGTTTCTATTTGTTTTCATGTTTTGGTCTCACCCCTCAGAATTGTTTGATTTGGAGTGAAAACACCATACATAAAATTAGAAGAAACTATTTTGAATTTTAGAGATGCCACAAAGTTGTGGTGTCTAATGGGCAGCATTTGCACAAATGCATGGTCGGCAAGGTTTGTGTGAAAATAATTCTGGAACTATAAAACATACACAGCTAAAGTTATTTGTTGCAGAGCAGTTGCACCTACAGATTTAAGAAATTCCTCAGTGTTTGGCATGTTTTATTTAATTAAAATAAACTAATAAAAACAGGCCAATTCTTTAAATAAACAGTTTACATTTTTAGCTCAGTGAGCTAAAGTCTTCTTTAGTGCATCTGGACAACACCGACAATGGTCCTCTACAAGAAACTGCAACTGCTCATCTTTCCTCATCACCCCACTGTAATCTTGCACCAGTGCAACACCACGCTCTGCATGATCAGATCACGACTGTAAGAACATCCACTGCCCAAACGGTAGCTCTTATGCATGATCTTCCAAAGGAATTTTCAACAGTTCAAACAGCAGTGCTGACCTCTTGGATATGAAGCTGCACAAGTGATGGACAAGCTGCACAAGTGATGGACCTCTATGATCTTCATGTCAGCTGCTGCTTTTTTGGCAGGGAGGTCTTCATCCATACACAAAGTGTTCTGAATGGCAGAGGAATTCCCTCATTACGTGTATGTCACCAAACAGGAAGAGGAGAACCAGATGTTCTGAGAGATTCAAGAGGTGGGAACTGAACTTGTCAGCTGAAAGTTTCACAGCCTGTGTGTTGACTGCATCGTATACAACGAGGTGGAACTGTAAGTCACTGGCAGGGGCAGCGTGTAGTGCCATGTACCATGTCTTTAGGTAGCGTCGTTGTAATTAAGGCTTCATTCTTCCTTTGGAGCAAGTTTAAACTGGGTGTGGAAGTTGCATACACTCATGCATGCATGTGCATGAAGATACACATGTACAAGAATTGTGGTGCTCAAAAAACAAAAAGACGAACACACTGTCCTAAAAAGACATGCAAGGACTGGGAAGTGCTCTGGTCACTTGGCTCACTAAGTCCTGCAGCAGTAGAGCCACACAAGATCCGTTCATGATAGCACAGCCAGGTGTGGTGGCAAATCCACAGGTGCAAATCACTATTTATTCTGGTCGTGCACTGCACTCCAAACACACTAGGATACACAGGTCTGTATAGATAGACATACAAACCAACTACCTAAGACAAAGAAAAAGGACAGATGGTTGTTTCAGAGGTAGTCTTGCCACACGTCAGATATGAATAGAAATTCACAATTTAATAGTTTTACCAGACATTCTGGAGACTGCTACAGCCATAGCAGCATCCAACACATTACAATACCGTCCCTCAGCCAGTTCCATTGTTAATCAAAGACATAACCCATGATATGCCATGGGATAGGTGTTGTGGATTAGGACAGGTGTTGCACCTGTTGACTTAGGTGTTGTACATGTTGAGGTAGGACAGGTGTTGCACATGTTGATTTAGGACAGGTGTTGCACATGTTGAATTAGGACAGGCATTTTACCTGTTGATTTAGAACACAAAAAAACAAATGCTGTGCAGTTATTTAGGACTTCAGGAACACATGTGTTGCACGTTGTTTGGGACAAAAGAAACAAAAAGACAGGCTTTGCACATTAGTTTAGGACACAAGGAACACATGCTTAGTTAATGCTTGATGACCATTCTGCGTCATATATACTAAACTGTCACACACATGCATGCACAAGCACGGCAGGAAGCGACTGTGGCACAACACAAAGTATGGCCACTGACCTCTGGAACGTCTTGTAGGAAAGCGAGTTGGGATTCAGGCACAGGGGGACCCGCTTGCTGCGCTGATGTTGTTCAACAATAAACTTGTGGATCTTCTCTGTTGGTCAGATATAATTACTACATAAGTATTTCAGCAGTAAGTCACAGCTGACAGGCTTGTACTTAATACTTTATACATCATGAAGTTACACATTGAGATCATTACTATTTCAGGGTATTGCAGACATTATCTTGACATCATAACTATTGTGTAATGTGTCATACGAGACATGCATCATAAAATTAGCTCGTTCAAGTCTTGCCAAAACATGTTTCAGCAGTTGCAGCAATCCTTGAGCCTTCAGGTGAAATATATTCAGCAGTTTTCAAAAAAAAAAAAAATCCTACAGACTCACTTAACAGTACAAGGGAGGTAATCTTGGTATAGCTCTACCATCAGTCGTATCCTCTGCAAAGTTTAACACATTCGCGCTGTGTATGGGAAATAAACGATACAGCATAGGTCAAGCTTACTATCGAATACGGGAAATAAACGATGCAACTTTGAAAATTTATTTACGGGGAATCGCTAATCGTCTAAGGTAAAGAACTCCTACATTAGAAAGCTGATTCATTTCTTCACGAGTTGCTTCCCTTATACTGTTTTTAAACCGACAATGAGAACGCTTTTCGGTAATAATTCGAAGGGAGTATCCACGTGTGTTCTGTCACTTGAGAAATGCTAGATTTACTCTTCAAATTACATGCTAAAGCGGAAAATGACATTGTTTTGCAAAGTTAATGTGATAAATTGGATGAAGACAAGAGTATTTGTGCCTAAAAGACCCAAGAAAGTGATTACGAAGAGAAAAACGAGCGAGCAGTATCGTTTCAGTATGTGTATAAGTAATGGCGAGGACTTTTTGATTTCTTCAACTTCAGTTGTGTTTCCATCAAAGGATTTTACCAATTAAGGAACAAGGTCCAAGAAACACAGTAAGAAATGAGTTTTCTTTATTTATTGTAGTTTTATATCATGTTTAAATAATTTTTGTATTGTTTTGGGGGATTTTTTAATGAATTTTTGAAAATAGGCTAAAAATGCCGCGTCCACCGGGGATGCTCGAGGGTAGGATTCTACGTCACGATTGAGTTAAACGAGTTTTGCAATGTAGATTTGGCAGTAAAAGGCAGATATGTATAGCGCTGCCAGTACCTTTGTTGGAGTTATCTTACTATAATTTAAAGCGCTGGTCCTCATTTGTTCTTTATTAAGTAAAAGGCAGCATTGAAAAAGCTATGCAAGTGGTTTCAAGAGCACAGTTTAGAAGTCGTGTATTATGTGGTCTAAGGGAACAAACTCGATAGAAAAATGATTCCACTATAAGAAAATACCAGTGACATCCCTTGCTGGCAAACCCCTTTTTTTTACCAAGATTAGTTCCCTTAAGTTGTTAAGTGTGTCTGCAGGACTTTTTGAAAACCATCACAAAGAACATTTTGAAGTGCTATAAATGGTGTTGAGGTCATTGCAACTGACATTTCAACAAGTGCAAAAAGTTAAGACAGCACTAAGAACAAAATTTCTCTGTGACCTCTTATCTAGATCACCTTTTCAAAATGGAATCAGCCGAGACACCAGTTGTAAAACATTCCATGATGCTGCTACTTGACACGGGTATCTTTTTGCCAGACTTCATCTACTGCTTAAGATCAGACTAAAATTTTTTTTTGAACTTGCAACAACAATGAACCCTAACTCAGCCCTGTTTTGTGACCCTAAACTGTAGCATGGGTGTAGCACTAGACGTACCCAAAGATTTTGTTCAGGCTTGTAACAAAAAAACTTCTACTTATTCTAACCTCCATTGTCTCATTGTCACGCACTGCATGTGTGTGTGTGTGTGTGCTTCTAAGTGCACAGTCAGCAGACAAGCAGCTCCTCTGCAGCATGTTTACTGGTGATGTTACCCGTCAAACTCATAGCTGGATGGGATCAGACAGGCATAAACCTCACCTTTGACACGGTTGACTGAAGTCAGGTGGTCTTCAAAGTCATAACTAAACGGCGTTGGGCAGACCGGCTCAAAATCAGAAACGAAGTTTCGTGCCGAGCCATTTCCAGGGACAACACAACACTTGCACATGCAGGAATGGAACCTCAAACGCCCTTCATCCAGGTACGGGTGGGTGAGAGCATCAGACGCAGTGATTCGTTTGTCCTAGTGTCGACAGAAAAGCAGCAACTCAGTGAGTCGTTTGTCCTAGTGTCAACTTAAAACCAGTAACTCACCTGGGATCAGCCTGACAGAAAAGGAAGATGGGTAAATTGACCCCACATTTCATGGGCCAATAGTTTGCCATGACAGTGGATAACGCCAACATGCACCATATACCAGAGTGTTTGGGGTCCGTGTAGCGACACCTAAAAAGTGTTTTGTTGCAAAAAGATGAACCTTCTCTATAATATCAGTATCTGCACACAGACCCCACACTTCAGATCCATATAACAAAATGGGCTGTATCTGTGCATCAAACAGCCTAAAAAACAACAATGGGTTTCGATCTGCTAGATACCACAATGATTTCAAAATACAGATTACACCTTTACGTGCTCTATCTGCTAGGTCTTGGAAGGCGTAAGTAAACACACATCTCGTTGACAAGAATACCCCAAGATATTTGTACGTATCAAAAATATCTAGCTGTTTGTCTCCCAAAACCCAAGCCTCGTTCTTTGAAATAAATATTTGACTTTTCTAAGTTTACCTCCAGTTCTAATTGCTGGGACATTTTATACAGAATATTCAGTTGTTTCTGCAGTCCTGTTACAGTATCAAAGAACAAGGCTACACCATCTTCTCGACATCATCTGTTCTGGAGCCTGGCATCTGTCGACTGTCATACTACATCCAAAACTGCCACTTCTGGCCATCTCCATCATCTCTACTTGACCAACATCTCTATTCATCACCCACGTGCCTCATTGCTTCTTCATCTGCCATGCCTGATCTACTATCATCTTTTACAGACTCTGGATAGTCAGCCAAGTCCATCACTCTTGTTGGCACATACGTGCACTGAATTTTTGAATTAGAGGGGGTCTGCACTTCATTATTGACTTATGTTTATTAGCCATCATTTTGTTAGTTTAATAAATGAAAAACAAAGAGAACTGAACCAAGTGTGACTTGACAAGACATCAACATTTCGGGGCATAGCCCCGTTTCCAGGACAACACAAACAGATAACAACAAACGACAAAATGGGTCACTTAACTGACAGACGCTGATCCACCATGGTCGCTGGACAGGGTGGTGGTTTAGCACGCTCTACTTCCCACACACTGTCCCCTTTCCCACACTTCTTGCTTGTCCAGCGACCGTAGACCATTTTATTTGTTATTATGTTTGTGTTGTCTTGAAGAAGAGGCCATGCCCCAAAATGTCGACTTCCTGTCGAAGTCTCGCTTGGCCAAGTTCTCTTTGTTTTACCTTATTTACCCCAAGCAGAAGCCATTGTTTCTTTTCAGCTTAATAAATACGATCAAAAAGAGAATTTAGCACTTTGGGTCATGGTACAGTATTGTGACAAGAAATGGCTGTTTCTTATATGATTGTTGCTAAGGTGCATTTGAGATTTTGGCTGCTCCCACATCTTCTCTCTTTTGCTTTATTACATAAGTAAAACATTATGGTAAGGCAGGGATTTATGTCCTACTTGTCAACAGAAAACCAATAATGCAGTGATTCATCTGTTCTAACATCAACAAAAAACCAGTAACTCAGTAACTTTATAATGGATGAACATACGCACCCACAAAACAAACTTGTAGATCTCTGCATTACAAACCAGTGAACCAAACAAGCATGTGGTAAACAATAATTGTGACTGAAGTACTATTTGGAAGTTTCATGTCACCAACCTTGGTTTATCTGTCTCTAACAGTTAATACAACCTTGGTTTATCTGTCTCTAACAGTTAATACAACTCTGGTTTGTCTGTTTCTAACAGTTAATACAACCTTGGTTTATCTATCTCTAACAGTTAATACAACCTTGGTTTATCTGTCTCTAACAGTTAATACAAATTCAAGATGAAATCAGGTAAGTAGCTTTCTTTTCTTTCACATACCATTTTTTTATATTACATTTTTTAAAGAGGGAAAAGGACTTTTTTAGAGGCTGCCACTGACTCCAGGTCATGTCCACACTGACAGCCCAAGGCCTTGCAAACAACATGACAGCAAAAGTTAAGTTTAGTGAGTTTTGTTGTCGTATTTGGTGTCATGTCTGGCCTAAACTGCGAAAGCATTGACATTATGCCTAAAACTTCATTATATCGCAACATCTGTGCACCCCTTCACTTTCCCGTCACAACGGATAGTATGTGTCATGCCTATATCACTGGCTTTGATGTGCCATGCCAATGCTAATACCCTGGATGCACTTACCGGGTTGAAGACCAGCATGCGTGTCAGCAGGTGGACGGCTTCGTGAGTTGCTTGAGATGACAGGCTGTACATGGTTGCCGTCTGGCATTTCTTGAACGGGCGACTCAGAACATGGGCACGTGCTCCCTCACAAGCTGTGCGCATGTCTTCCTCTGCAGGTGTGCCCAGCAGGTCAACAATCAGATCAAGCTGCAAATAATGAGACACACAGTACAGCTGCACAACATTCACAGCACAGTTGTATGGTGTACATTTTCACAGCCCAAAAGGCATGAAATGACATTCACAGTAGAACTGTGATGAATTCTGGGCAAGATATGCCCAGGGCAGCTATAGTTTGCTCTGACAATCCCACGTGGTCTCATGGTTAGAATGTTTTCAGCCCAGCTCACTGTGCTACACATCCAGACAGTGTAGCCAGAACCAAACTACTCCTCTTTCTGTTCATCCCACCTTATGCTCTTGTGCAAGTCTGATAAACACACCCATTCCACCTTAGGCTCCTTGTGTCTGACACTAAGGTCACAGCCAGGGAAACAAAATAGCTGTGCAGCAGACAGCAGATGATGTTCGCTGGTGATAAAACTTGTTGCAGATCAACCGTAGACAGAAACTGCAGGGACCCCAAATCCCTGTTTGTGTTAGACCGTGTGGCTTTGTATCGAAAATCCGTTGGTGTTGGATTAAAGCGTCTGTATCAATGAGGCGTCCACCAGTTTACAGGTACACCACAGCAGGTCTTGGTGTACACATAAAGACAAACCCTTCATCTCTCTCTCTTCTTCGTTTTGGTTAGCTGCATCGTGGATATGGGTGGTTTATGTGTTGTTAGACTGACTGCAGCAATTTCAACTACATACATATACTTGTACTTTGTTGGATTAAAACAAACATTGGTTAACACCACTATTTCCTTGTCCCCTAAAACTTGCATCATGCCAACTGCACTGTACATATGATGACAGCACAAACTATGTGGCGACAGCTGACTAACAAACACTATGTGACGACACAGCTGGCTGACACATGCTATGTGATGACACAGCTGGCTGACACGTACCTGCTGAACTGGAGCTTGAGCCTGGAAAAGAATATGGCGACTCAGCAGTTCGGCGAAAATGCAGCCAACAGACCAGATATCAACAGCTGAGGTGTAGTGACTCGCACCCATCAGGATTTCTGGCGCCCGGTAGTACTGAGTCACCACCTCCTGCGTCATGTGCACGTCCTCATCCGGCTCCTCTATGCGCGCCAGACCAAAGTCACAGATCTGCAAACAGCACAAACACCATTAACATCTTTTTCAGGCTTCTCAAGGAGCCAAACCCGACACCGGTAAAAAGCCATCGTACTGACCTTCAAACAACAATTACTGTTGACCAGCAGATTGCCTGGCTTGATGTCCCGATGCAAGACACGGGCTGAATGTAGGTATTTGAGCCCTGGACATACCCCCAGAAAATAATCAGTATTTTGAAACGCCCTTCACATCCTCAGCTTTCTACAAGGCGTGTCAACATCCGTCTAACACATCTTCTCAGACTGACCTACATGTGCATCTGACTGGAGTGTCCCAAACAAATTGTCAGACAACAAGAAATGACAGAACAATGTCAAATTCCTTTATGGATCTGACCTCTCACCTCTGAGAATCTGGTACAGGAAGACCTTGACATGGTCAGATGTCAGAGGTTGGGGTGAGACAATAATCTTGTGTAGGTCACTCTGCATGAGCTCCGTTACAACATGGCTTATCACTAGGTCAAGGTTATTTCTAAACACTCAGGTCTTTCAAATAACTGTCAGGACAATGTCCATCAATAAACAACTGTCTCATGTGACTACGTACAAAAAACAATAACTGATTCAAGAAAAACACGGTAATCATGTGCGTGTTGACTGAGCTGACTGCACTAAACAGTAAGCAGTTGGAGGACATTGTAGGTAGGCACGCAGGTCAAGGATACATCTCAGAGTACAGGTCTGCACTTGTGGGCTGTATGATGTCCAGCGCTGACAGAACCTGTCACATCCAGTTAAAACATGTTTGTAGGAGCCAGTTTCACTTTACAGATATGAAAAAACTTACCAACTGGCCCTTCGCAATATCTATGTAAGGATAACATGGCCAATGCCTTCACAATATCTGTCATAAATATAACATGCTTAATGCCTTCCCATTATGTCATTATAAATCGAACATCCTCATTATTTATAATTCTAACGTTTAATGCCTTTGAAATACCTCTTATTATAAATCTAACATGCTCAATGCCTTCACAATATCTGTTTTACTGTTGCCGGCACGCCAGCTTTACCAATCACTGTACCAAAGATGAACTGCACCTAATCATTAATGCCATCATTACCAGCTATGTGTACACAAATCGCTAGACAAAGTCTTGACATATGGGCAAGACTACAGGAATAATTTGAATACAATTTTAAGATAACTCCAACAAAGATACTGGCAGCGCTCACACATAGCCGTATGCAGACGCCTGTGCCCAAGGGAGCTTACCGTACCCAAACACATAGCAAAGAGAGGGCCGAAAGAAAGGAACTTGGCAGATCCTCGAAAAAGATAACTGATGATGTGGCTACAGAAGTTATTCCATAAATGGTAAGACTAGCATGACATCCAGAAAGTTTGAAGTACAGCTTACATTTTCATGCCGGAAGAAACACAACATGCGCAGCTCACGGTAGACACGTTTGCAGGAGATAAGATTCTGGAAGACATTAGGCATCTTCTTGAGGGCGACCCTTTTGCCATCACGTGGGTCTGTGACTGCCCTGCCAAGCAAATGCAAGAACAACGTTACATCAGTGATCGACTACACAGATCAGTAGGACATCTGTGAATGTGTTATTAAGAAAAGTGTCTTTATCAGTGATAAACAATATATCTCAGAAGGATATGCATCATGTGTCAACATGTTATTTAGAAAAAATATCAGTATCAGGGATAAACAATATAGATCAGTAGGAAATACGTCTTATTAATTTGCAAAAAGCATCAGTGACTGATATGGATCCCTAAGAAATTTGGAAAACACAATTTTCACTTGCCATTAAATTCAACACCAACATGCGCCAGAGATTCTTTTCCATTTGACTTTCAAACATTCTAGACACCAACAACACCTAGCCCCCCTCCCCCCTTGCATCTTTACTCAAGACACACACACACACACACAAACACACAACTGATTTTCCAATGATGGACTGAGTAGTTTGTTGCAGACAGTTTGGCATCTTTACACAAGACACACCCACAGAGCCATATGTACACAGGTTCACAGATTACGACTATCTTGGTATGAATGTCTTGGGAAGGAGCCAAAAGATTGCTGGTGGCTGCAGGAACTGGATGACAAGTGTTCAGGCCCTGTGCTCCACAAGGAGGAAAGAGGACTCAACTAATGAAACTTGGTATAAACCAACAAGGTAAACAATAGATTTTTTTATACAAAAGGCGAAACCCACAGTGTGTTCTGCGCTATGTCTTGAACACATAAAATATCAGGGAATGTTTTCGTTGAACACAATTCCATGGAATGGATCACCAACCATTTAATGAAATTTGAAAGCAAGCATTGTAAACTGTCTCATGAGTCGCCAACTTTTAGTCGACAAGCAGTCTGTTCTGTTCCTCCATGTCTTAAATCCTTCCTGCAAAAAAGTTTAGTTTCAATAGCACTTCCTGACCACTGTCCTTAAAGGTTGCCTAACATGGCTCCATGGAACAATTTTAATTCCTTCAGGGCACTATTTTCATTTCAGAAGGTTGTGTCAGTGATCTTGGCTGCCACTTGTCCCTTTACCAAGGACTACTATAGGAGTCCTTGCCCTTTACATAAATGTCATGAGCACATGCAGCTTGTGTGTCATGTTTTGTAATATATTAATAAAGTATATATGGACTATGGTATGCATCTTAGCACATGGGTTGGCTGAAGACAGGCAATTCTAATTTCCTTGAAGAATTAATAAAGATGTATTGTACTTTTGTAGCAACTAAACAAGCCACACAGTCACACCATAATTTATGCTAGCCATGAAAATACCATGCTTTGGATCACCAATGCCCTCACAACTGCCTGAACCATGTTGTCTCAGATTTGGGCAAAGAATGAAAGTGCAAAAGAATTGGTTTAAAACCAATCGAAGCCAAACTGATGCTGCATTAAGTTTCACCATCAGTACTGGTGCGCCTGTACATGTGAACGTTCACATTTGGGCATTTGGCTGGAAACTGTGTGCATGCATGTACATTGATCATCCCACTTCCCAGACCCTAAAGAAGAGTCAAGCCCACTTAAATTACAGATGACTACCTGACTGTGTGAACTTAAATTACAGGTGACTACCTGACTGTGTGAACTTGAATTACAGATGACCATGACTGTGACGAGTGTCATCAATGACCACCTGATAAGTGAGGACTCTATTTTTTTTTCAGAGATACACAGTCATCACAAGATGCCAGCAAGGTCTTGTTTTCATCAGGGTGACACAGAGCTCACAACACATCGTTACGTGAAGCACCCTACTGCTGACCACTACACTGTCATGTGTGGCCCTTTGTCGTGTGGTCAAATGGAGATGCCCTTAACTCTTTGACCCCATTGGGTCCGGCTAAATTGCGGCGAGCCTGCCGACCCTTGCGTCAGCACAGCTAGCTAAATTGCGGCAACTTTAAAATCTCCCCGACGCGTTCAACGGTATAAGGGAAGTAAAAACTTGGTATCATTGTAAAGCTCTATCATCGGTTGTCTCCCCTGCACTGTCTAAATGAGTTTTGGAAACAGTTTTGGCTTGCCAAACGTGGTTTAAGTGTAGGTCTACTTCCGTCGTTCACAATGGCTACAAGTGTTACATTTTGTGTGTGCGAAAAGTGACTATATTTGGGACCAAATAGTACGTAGTATTTAATATTTTAAACTTAAAGTATTGTTTCCGTTGTGATGCAGAAGAATAGATCTTTCTAAATATGTTAAATACATTACTGGGAGTGTGGTAGTTTTTAATTGGCAGCTTTTTCAAGACGTGTAAATCTATACGGCCTCTACGGTTTCTTTTTTTTGCGGGTCCCTATGGGCTCAAAAAGTTAAAGAGTACACGCATGCTGCGACAAGAGGAACTGTCTAACTTCAGTGCACTCCACTCCGACAACAGAATGTTGGTCACAGATACAGTTATCTTGTAGCAACTTTCAACAAAGGCTTCCTTTCTCTGCCAGCACTGCTATGGTCAAGTGATCAAGCTGCAGTGGGCCCAGCAAACCACTATGCTTCATTTCTCCCTTTGCAGAAGTGCCACATGGGGTGGGGGGAGAGAGGAAGGCAAGTGGGTGCACTTATGGGGCAAGACATGGCGCCAAAGGCAGGGCACACTTGCAGTTCTGCACTTGGTGACCTGTGGCGCTAAGGAGAAGGTAGCGGTGGCCTGCAGTGCACCAGGAGTCTCACAGCCACTCCTAGTCTTACTATTTTGTGTGGACACTCAGCCAGAATGTGAATGCGGGCGCATGCATGCACATATTTAGCGAGCACAAAGTATAGACCAGTGAGCAGAAACCACTCCACTGGTGTCCAATGACCACAGACCTCAGACAATGTCCATTTTACTAGATATCAGATTTGTAATGGCGTTGACAGCTACATTTATTTTCCCTAAACTTATATACTATAATAATAAATAATAACTAAATAAAAAGTACATTTATAAAGCAGAAACCACATCCAAAAAGTAAATGAACTCCCTGCACCTATTAAAACATATGCAGTACATGACAATAAAATACATACAGCGCCTGACAGTAAAACATGCAGTGCACTACATGACAATACAAGATACACAGTACATGACAATGAAACATACACAGTACATGATAATAAATTAAAACAAGTTCTGATCAATTATATTATTTTTTTGCATCAGTACAGTCGTACAGAATCTCGAAGACAACACTTAGCCAGGGTCAGCCTTGACAATACTGGGATCACTGAATGGGAGTGGAGGCAGAAGAAGACAATCTTTGTACAATGTGCCACTCGAGTGAATTTATACTACATGTAGTATGGCACTAGGGACATATATGAGACTGTCTGTACAGTAACAGCAGCTTGGGAAATTATATTTTGCTGTCAGGCCATCATCTTCTGGTCAGTCTCAAGGAATGACAGCCGGCAAGTGTTTGAGCTTTTTACCTTTCATTAGCAAAAACTTGACAGTTGATGGAGGGGGGGGGGGGGTAACAGATCAGTCGTTGGCTCTTCGCTCACATTCACCATGACCTCTCAGTTGAAAGGGATGTCTGTTAATGTTATCAGAGTTAAGTGCCTATATGCCTGGGCTTTTCTGAACTGTTCACTTACCAACTCGAACATACAAACTGATCAGGGGAAGAAAATGATGTGTGAATTGAAAGACAAACTAGTGGCATATTTTCTGCAGCTGACAGCATTGTCTGTGGAAACAAATGCTGGATCCCTATCCCCCCCCCCTCCCCCACCTTCCAAGCTCCCTGACTCACCTTGTGAGCACAGGTCAAAGCAAAACTGCCAAAAGTTGGCAAAGTGTCAAATATTTCAGTTGGCCTTATGGCGTTTTTCAGCTGGGAGATAAAGTTTTGGCAGAAGTCAGCTGAGCAAAACACACTTAACATACTCAATTTACTTATATATATATTTCTTACCTGTTTCGATTTCCTTACTCTGAGGATTTATTCGCTACGTTTCACGTATACCACATTATTCCAGTCACTGATTTTATTCTGTCCATTTTACTTCCATGGTTACTCTGTCCTGTTATTCCCTACCTTTGCTGTTTTCTTTCAGTTCCCATTTTTTTCCAGCATACCCTCTTCCACTTGCTGTGCGTACCCTCTTCCACTTGCTGTGCGTACCCTCTTCCACTTGCTGTGCGTACCCTCTTCCATTTGCTGTGCGTACCCTCTTCCA